>VXBB01007293.1:120771-268836 GCA_013399915.1 Illadopsis cleaveri | reverse complement strand
AAAAAACTGTGAAGAAGAAAAGCGACAGATTTGCTGCCGCAGACGAGGTGAAAAGTCAATTTTACAATTTGTAGCTCTCCGGCGAAGAAAAACGAGCATGAAAATTTGGTTTGAACGCCCTGACAATGCCATGAAAAGGCTTAAGGGGCCGATGCGGCCCGGGGCGCAGCGCGGGGCTCAGCGCGTCTCCCCGGCCCTGCCCCGGGGCGGCTCAGCCCCTCCCGGGGGTCCCAGCACCGGCCCCGATGGGACCCCGCACCCGGCGGACAGCGGAGAGGCTCATGCATTATAGATGCTGGCCCCCAGCGCGGCCGACCTGCTTTAGAGTGGGAGTAGACACGGGGTATTCAGCGACTGGACCAGAGAGCGGTTTAATTTATTCAAGATGTTCATTCATATGAAAATTGTATTTTTGTACATAAAGAGCTTTATTCTATTATTATACCTCTTATCAAAGTGGGGGGTTTTGTTTTGGTTTGTTGTTTTTTTTTTAAGAAAACGTACTTTACCATGTAAATAAAATTTTTAACGTTTGTACTGAATTTTGGCAGCGCCTCTGGAGTTTTGTTTCTTGAATTAGAGGGTTTCACACCTCAGAAGGAGACTGGGGTGGAAGGGAAGGGATCACCCCAAGGCAGTGGCCAGCACTTCTGACACCCCACTGGCTACAGACACATGCGGCTACCTGCAAACATCTGCTGGCCCCCAAGTCTCCCAGGGAGGGGATTAGAGCCTGTTCAGGAGATGCAGGCAGAGAACAGCAGCAGAGTGGTGACGCCAGCAGTGCTGGTGTTTCAGGCTGTCCTTGTCGTGGTTCACAGCAGGAGCTGCAAGGTGTCAGGAGCTTTGGGGCAAGGAGAAGGTGCTGCACCCCTGAACAGGGTACAGAGCTTGTCACTTTCCCTTAACCTGTAACACTGGCAGAACTTGACTGGCATGAGCTGCCTCTTTTCCTCAAGTCACAAGGTGGGATGGAGGCTCTCCCAGTTCACTCACAGGCAGGGAGAGGAAAAAGAGGGGCCAAAGGTGCCATCTCATGGTCTCAGCACCAGCTGTGTCACAGCTCTGGCTCTCAGCTAGAGACTGAGGGTGTCAAGAGTACCCTCGTCTCCAGGAAATCTGCTCCACCATTGCAAAACCCCAAACTTTCCTTTCCCCTGCAATTGTGTGTAATGGGGGAGCCCTCTGACCCCCGAAATTCTACCTTCTACTCTTCCTGACTCCATCCTCCCCATTGTTAGCATTGCTCAAAGCTCCCATATTGCACTGGGCACACAGACCCTTCCAAACAAGTTTTATCCTCTTTGCCTTGTTTTATGGCACAAATGAGGCAGCTCAAATATGTCTCTACAGACATCTCCAAAACATGGGTGAGGTAGAGCTGTATGTGCAATTGGCAGGGAGTTTGTGGGGAAACACGGAGAGATGGTGTTGTACAAGCCCAAAAAATCAGATCTCTGATGGGACTGCCAAGGATTATGGAATGAATTGACTTTCATTTTTCTGTACCTCAGTTTCCCATCTGTAAAACTGGGGTACCACCATGACCTCATCAGTGAATTTAAGGATTTAATTATGCAGAGCTTTCAGAGCACTGAGATGCTCAGGGCTGCAGTAAAAGCCCAGGAAGGAATTCTTTAGGACACGATCATACGTGGGAGAAAAGGCAGAGGGCAAACACTGAAAGATCAGACAGAACACTGAGAAGTTGTTCATCACACAGGTAAAAGCTCTGCCTGAAAGTTAACTCTCCTGTGGGAAGAAGGTGGAAATATTATCAAAAATGTATTTTGGGATCATATAATTGTCACAAAAATTAGAAGGAAAAGAGCTGAACTAAGTTTGCACAGATACTTCAGCGTCAGCATTTCCTCCTTTTTGAGTACCTGAGCCTGCAATAGATAAATATTTCTTTAACACAGTTTTCATATGCATGTCTATACAGACACACATCCACCTCTGCTTCTCAGTAACTACAAATGCTGAAAAGTGTTACTTTTTTTAAGCCTTCATAGCAGCATAATACTTAAATTAATTAAAGACACCATCAACCCGTATAAGGCAGTTCCTTAATGATGTCCTGTTAAATAAAAGAGATTTGTGAAATCTAATTCTGGCAGTAACAGGTCTTGATCTGTGACGCAGTGAAGCTTTGCTTGCACCTGCCCTTGAAAACCAGGAGGTTTTGTATGCAGGAGCCTCCAGGGGCTGAAATTTAGTACAGTCCATGGAGGCGGAAGGTCATCTAAAGTCACTGGATCCCAAGACACTGGACTTCAGTCTCAAAGAAGAAAAAAAAAAAACAACAAAAAACTCCACAAAACTTCAAAATATCCTCTATTCTTTTGTGTTTCCTTAGCTGCCAGCAGAGATCTGTGGACATTATGCAGTATATAAAGACCATACATCTAGCAGGACTCAGTGTATGATGTTAATGTTCCTAATGGGCAATGAAAGCTGCAAAGTGCGTGAGGACACAATTAGATTCATACATTAACATGAGTCAGAGAACAGTTTTTCCCCGGAGCGGTGATAGGTTCAGACATAGTTGAACAAATCTGCTGCCAGGACAGATGGAATGCCCATATTCAGAGGCTGCAGGACCAACCTGCACTCCCGTTTACAACAAGGGGGTTTGTATTTATTTTTTATCAAAAGAATAGTTTGGTGAATTGGAACAGGCTTCCCCGGCTGGAAACAGGCGGCTATTTTTAATTACACTAAAATCGTCTCTTTGGATAAGTACAGGGGTAAAAAAATACATGACTTAAATACTAGGGCCGATGAAAGCATTAGCAAATTTTTTGGAAATACCAGATTGTTCTGTGGTAAAAAAAAATCTATAAACAGGCAACAGTCTCAGTCCCACTGACACCGGTGGCAAGTTCCTTATTGACTTCAGAAATAACTGAAATAGAATCTTGGTTTTTAATCTTGGCACCACATTACATGTATGTATGTGCATTTTTTCATATGTCTGTTGATAAGTGTTAGTAACACTGTTGGATCCATTCAACCACCTTCAGGGCATGCAAGCATTAGAGACCCTCTGCCAGGAGGTTCTGCAAGTCCTTAGGTCTCTCTTAATTCCCCTTTAGTTAGGAGAGAAAGTGTGAGATGGCTCCATTGATAGGGAATCCCTGCTGGCTGGGAGACATCCAGCACAGACTTTCTGGAAACACAGCTGGGATTATCCCACTTTCTCTCTGCTGGGATTTCCTGTGGGGAAAGAGTCCCCTACCAACTGCAAGATGCTTGTGTGCTGTGATGAGAAGGGCCCACAGCAGCTGGGACTACTCTGTTTCACCCTCTTCCAACTGATTTGAAGCTCCGGTGATTCTCTGTGAATTACCTGTGCTCAAAAAGTGAGCAAATAACTGCAAATCCAAAATTCTGTGCAGGTTTTAGATAACGAGTGTTTTCTGTAGTTTCAATGCCATGTGGTGCCCTACTTAGTGTCATCCTTGCTGTGGTGAGGCTCAAATGATGTTTAGCATTTAGTTTTGAACAACAGCATCCTCAGAAGGATTTTCATTATTAGGCCTCAATCTGTCATAGATTTTGATTTTACTCTGCACATGATCTGTAAAATACAGTCTGCGCTACCACCTCTGAGCACATGAAACTCAATATTATAATTACAGATCTCTGGGGCTCAAATTCTCCATTAAGACTGATTTGTATAGTAGGTAGAGATTATCAGAGCAGAAGCAGGTGAGCAGTAATTTTCAGGAGCTTTTTTTGTTGGTGGCACATGCAATTAAAAGAAGTCATCTGGAGGAGCAGAGCTGCTAAGGACCAAGCAGATTTAATGTCTGCACTGTGTTATGTGAACAGAACAGAGATGCAAAAATACTGCTTAAAAACTTTCAGCTTTAAAAAAACTTTCAGCTGATACATTGCCTCTTACTTGTATAGTCTCCAAATAATACTGCTAGAAGCTTTTTAACAAAAAGATTAGACAAATCTTTAATTTAATCTAGATTAACAAATTAAATGACTTGTTAGAACGGGGTTTATGGCCAGTAGCCCAGTAACAGTGCCCATGAACAATCCCTGTTCTCTCTTCCTCCTCAGCCAAAAGGCCTAATGGTCAAGGTGAAGAACTACTGAAGTCCCCACAGATGTCACAGGGCCATGGTGATGATGCCTTTGAAAGCCCTGTGGGACCCAGTCCTGTTATTAATACCCAGGGCAAAGAGGAGTGTGAGGCTGAGCTGAGGGAGTGAAACAGCCATGCCCCTGGAAATGGGAGCTTCCCCATGCTGAGGTTACTGTTCTCTCAAGGGAGATGGCAAAGGGCTCACCTGAGGCACTGCTGGTGCAGACCAAGGCTCCACAGGCCAAGCAATGCTCCACCATTATCATCACTATTATTTTTCACTTGTCAGTCTTCCAGTTTAAGATCCACTAGACAAGAGTGAAAAGACTCTTCCCAATGGATAATGCTCTTCTCTGCCAGTGTGGAAATGCTGATGGCACAGCACTCATTGTTATTCAGGTCTCCCACTTTTGCCTCTATTTGACTGTGCAAAGCATCTGTTAGAACCTTCCATCTTACTGCTAGAAAACCTTATGAAACTCTGATCATTTGAAAAGGAAAATTAAACATCACATTTGAGAGGCTGGGACAGATCCCACCCTTCTCCATGCCAAATGTACGATTCCACAAGTACAAGAGACTCTTCTCACTCAGCTCCTACCCCGTTTATTTTACTCATTGACAGCCAGTAGGACTTTGGCAAAGGTCAGTGGGACTTTGGCAAATGTCAGCAGGATGGAGCACACACCATAGCTCTGCAGAGAGTAAAAATCTGTGGCAGCAAGACTTGCAGAGAAGAGATTAACTTTACTCTTTGAGTAATCATGAGTAAGGGTCCAGAGACACAGATTTGTATGCACTCTGCCAAATGGAAGTGTCAAAATCAAGTCTAGAAATTTGGCATCCTAACACAGAAATTGGAAAGGAAATGCTTGGAGTCTCTCACTAACATCCCTGCCCCCTGATCCCTTGTTTTCAATCCAAAAGATTCATTGTGCTTCAGGGAAGGACCAGCCTGTGTCAGTGCATGGTCTCCCTTACACTCTTCCTTCATGCTCGTGAGATGTACTTAATTACAAATTGAAGCATGTGAGGGGACTGATGCCTCTATTTCCCAAACAGGGATTTGGCAGAGTCCTCAGGACTTCACTGTCTCTTTCTTGGATTATTACATTCTGCACATTCCAGGATAATCTTTTTCTTTAACCTGAAGATTTGACAAACTTGCCTTCTAGGAAGGCATTTAAAGCAGTCTAATGGCAGTCCAAGGTGATTACAGACCTTAATGGTTTGTTGCACAAATAACGGATTAAGTTCCATCTGTAGGAGTTAATTTGACTTATTTTTACAAACAAACCACTTGCTCTGCGCCTCTCTGTATGGCAGATGTCAGCAATCTTTATAAAATCATACCCAGGAATACCTCAGGCAGGACTGTCTTGGGCAGCACCTGGCACCTACAGCCCAGCACAAACCCGGCAGAACATCGTGCTTTTCCAACTTGCAGCTTCCATTGAGATGACAAGCTTGAAGAAAGACAACATTTGCAAACATGAAAATACAAAATCCCAAACCTAAGATGGTGTTAGTCCACTTTTGGAAGTGGCAGGAGAAGAGACACATAGCCAAGGGACACTGTGGAATTAGAAGTTTGTCCCTGTCTCTGTTGTAAGGACCAAGAGATCTGGGGGCCCTCGATGAACATTTCAGTTTAGATGAATGAGGCCAAACAGAGAAGGCAAATGTTACAACTTAAATGGAGGAAGACAAAATTCCTAGCGTGGTCATTTTCCTGTTGGATTCCCCATGCTGACCTTCAGGATAATGCACAGGTAAGAAAGTCTCAAAGACAGGGTCAGAAATAATAAAAATCACTAGTTGCAGGTAAAATTTTATCAAATTACCCTAAACAGTCCTTTCCCACCTGGATTTCTTCTTTAAAATATTCACATTTGAGGGAGCAATGTCCTTCTGGGCAAGGCTGCCATCTGTGTGGAAGAATGGGACATGCCCTTCAGATGTAAATTTAACATGGGCCAGAATAAACATCTTTTCCCCTGTAGCTCTCCAGTTTGGTCTCTCAGACTCACAGAAAATAGGTAATATTTATCTATACATTATTTTGCTCAGACCCCAGAAAAGCTAGAGACCTTCTCAGTAAACACCAACAATGACAAGCAGCTGAGTCAATCCCTCCCTTCAAAGCCTAAGACCTTGATTTACTTTCTTACTTTTTTCACTTCACATCCCTAGGTATAAATGCAGTTTCTCTACTTCACTGGTAGTAGTATTCAAACCGAAGGGATTTAACTCCCGACATAAAAGAATATGGTATTTTCTCCTTCCTATTTGAGTACCATCTCTTCTGCAACAAGTCTTTTGTAATCTGAAAGGAAAACCTTCCTGTCACAACACCAGTAATGGATATTGCTCTCTCAATTACCCCTTGCTTCACCAGGAGAGCAACTGATGCGCATCGTGTTTATCCAGCTCACTGAAGTGCTTTCATTATCTCAGAAAAGAGGTTAATTAGTATTTAAGCAATCTTTTCACAGGGTACAGTTTCCTCCTCTCCTATTTGCAATCCAAAAAGATGTCAGCTTCCAAAGCCATAATGCCCTCTTGATAAATCAAGTGGCAGCTAATGAGGTCTGCGGTCCCAGGGAAGGAAGGTCTGGGCTACCTGTCACCAGCACGGCTGTCACCTGCGCTGCTCCCCCGGGAGATGCAGGGAGCCACACGGGACACAGGAAAAGGAATTATCAGCTGAGGGAAGGTGCTGGTGACTGTGTATACCCCGAACTGGAGTGTGAGTGTGTATGTCCAGTACGTGCCTCACTGTAATCCAGCTTGGAGGATTCACAGATAAATCTCACAGAAACTCTACCCTCAAGAAGGAAACAGATGGGAATCCTCTTTCTTTCTTTCTTTCTTCCTTCCTCTCTCTTTCCTCTTCTTTCCTTCTTTCTTAAAGATAACCCAGGAGCCACCCCTGCATCTGTATGGGCTTGAAATTCAGAGGTAATTATGCTAATTATGCTTGTTGCCAAAAAGTTATGGATAATAAAAGCATTATCCCATTTCAAAAAATATATGTAGAATGATGGAGTTTTCTTCATTAGGCAGTAGGCAAGTGTTTGTTCTTCCCTGAGAAATGCCAAAACCAAACCTCTCTCTCTTACCATTTCCACGGTGTTAGTTCTGTGGCTGGGGCTCTGCATAGCTGTGCTGAAGCTAAACTGGGCTGAGACAAACACCTGTTAAAGCAAAAAAGCTTAATTTTGGCCACTCTTAGAGAGGATCTTGAGTGATCTGGTCCAAAAGAGCTGTTCCAACTGGCCAACCTTCGCATCTTTAAAAAGACCCAGCAGCACTTTTTGTGATATTTTTTCTGAGATATCTAAGCAAGAAAGTGGCCCATGCATCCATATGCTCAAGCCCCTTTGGCTACTGGGCTATTCTCCCCATCGCTACTGCTGCTGACAATGAGGGACTGAGCCACATGCCCTGTGGTAGCCATGCTCTGGATTTCTTTCCCTGACTTTGGGAAATTCATTGTCTTTAGCGTCGTCTGTAGGTTCAAAGTCCGCTTTCACTCGGCAGGGCGCCCTTTCTGGGTTCATAAAGCTACGTTCAGAAATCTTTGGGCAGACCCAAAGCTGACAAAAGTGTCATTAAATAATGCTGCCAATGAATGAAGCTACCAAAGAAGACATAGTCCAGTTTGCATCTCAGTTACAAGAAGAAAGTGCAATGACAGAGTGAGTAATTGGCTAATTGTCTATACGAGCTCTATTTTAACAGTGCAGTCGTGCGATCGCACCATCTGGGGGGAGCTTGGGGAGGGAGCCCCAGTGCACACAAAGCCAGCTCGGTTCCCGACACACAGGCCAGGCAACTGCCTCCTTCCCAGGCCGGAGGTGGGAGCTGCAGCCCCCCGAGTCTCCCCAGTATAGGCTGAGATGCTGAACCTCTGCCGATGGCGAAAGTTGGGGTGGTTGCCAAAAAATGTCTGCGTTTTTTGCAGTGCACGCCGAAGCCCACCTAAGTTGCACGGCGCAATAACCGAGTGTTATGGCACAGCGATATCTGCCTGATTGCAGGGCTGCTAATGAGCACAATTAGACGGGTGGTTGGTGTCATGAGCCGGCATCCCCGGCCCAGACGTGCGAGGGTGCTGCCGGCGGCAGCCAGGGAGCTCAGCGCACTGGTGTGATTTCTGGGACATTCAGAAATGATGGCATTTCCCCCTCCTTGTCTTGAAAAAGCTGAATTACTGCCTTTCAGTTCCCATCTATTTTCCTCCAAAGTTACCATGAAGAAAAAAGTATAAATCACACTTCTAAGTGGGGCTGGCACTCGGCTCACAAGAAGAAGGAGGAAAAAAAAAAAAAAAGGAGGTAATGCCATAATGTAAAATAGTTAAAAGCTTATTAGAGCCGTTCAGGGCAGTATGATTTCCACTTTGTTTCAGAACACCCCAAGCCCATCCTTTCATGCTATTGTGAAGGCAGCAATTCAAATCTCCCTTTGTCAGTATGAATGGCCCCTCTTAAAGCTCTTTTATGCCAACATATTCCCTACAGGCATATGCCCTTTAGCTCTATTACTGATTTACCCAAGTATTCAGCCCATACCTTCTGCTTTTCTTTTTCAGTTACTGAAGTTCCACATGACACGAGCTGCAGGCTCTGCTTTGGTGCCTGCCCCACACCCGGCCCCAGCCAGGATGCTGGGTGCTCTGCTGCTATCTATCTCACCAGGAAAAGCCACCAAAAAAACTAACAGAGGAGACTTTTCAAATGATTGATTTTTCTACATCCCCCCCACCCCCTTTCCTTTTCTTACCTCTCCCTCTTCTTTTCATCTCTACATTTGTTAGCGCAAACAAATGGGAGAGGGTATATACCACCACCACCCCCCAGCCACAGGGGAAAAGAGCCTTGCAGGCTTTGAGGGAGGAAAAAATTCGAGTGTAAAAAACGCAAGTGGGCCTATTACCTCTACTTACCCTAATTAGACTTGCTTTGAAGGGCTATTCAGAGATTTTGAAAGGCTGTCCTCTCCCTGCATCTCATTGTGCAATGTTTGCAGAGACATTTGCATCTGTTTGTGCTTCTGAAAATAGCAATGGATGCTTTCAAGAAAGCAAAGCCACCTCCGAGCCCCTCGCACCAAGCCAAGGGCCGCAGCAGTCGAGGTATGTGTGGCCGGCGCTGGGCGGGGGCACAGCCCGGCTTCAAGGGTTTGAGGGTTCTCCACCGGTCCCCATTTAAACAATTCCCTTTAACAATGCAATTTTAGGCATAAAATCTGCTAACTAGATTAAATCCAGATGACACAGGACGTAGAAATGGAATAAAGAAAAATCAACGCTAAAGTAAATGGTAGGCATCCTAACAGGATAGAAAGTGTGAAATCCATGCAGAGCTAGAGAGAATAGCTGGCAGCACAGCCCAGGCTTTCATACGCATATGGCCTTGACCATTTGACTCTGGTCCCATTGAGGTGATCAGCTGGAGACGTGAAGGGGCATCTCTGGCAACACACACGTCCCGCTCGCTCCTTGAAGAAAGCCCACGAAATAAAGCTGCATAAAGGTGATTGATAGTAAACATTTTGTAATTTGGAGGGATTAAACTCGCGGGATGATCTTGATCAGGTTCTCAAGGCATTGCCAGAATGCAATTACATTATAATAGCCGCTTCTGGATCGCTGCTGGCAAAGCCACAATATCTGCCAAAGAAAGGGGGTGTGAATGGGACAAAAGGGTTAATTTGAATACGTGCTGAAAAGACTGGAGGTGGACAAGGAGCTCTGCAAGGACTTCATCAGGAGCCATGGGCAGAAGGAGACGGTTTTGCAAATAGAGAGGGCGAGCGGGGAGGATGTTTGTAAAGCACGCTTGGAAAGGGGGGAGAAAAGGAGAAGAGAAAAGCCCCACAAAGCTCAAACTGCTTCTTTCTTACACTGCCCTGGCTACGCTCAGAGGAGCACTTTAGATGGATTAATCACAGGGAAAAACAATGAGATAAAAGTCTTCTTCTCCTCCGTCTGTGCCCAGGCGCGCTGATCTTTCCGCACCGGCGCACGGTGAGCTCTGGCTTCTGGCCTGGGACGGACCCGGCCGGGTCACGGCGGGCGGCCACATCTCCTGCTCTGCCCGTTTGGGAGCTGCCAAGTCCCACTGCCCTTTTCTGACGGACATCCGACTAAATTTATGCTATCAGCAGGCTGAAGATTTTATCAGATTACTTCTTCAAAAATCCTTAGTGGGAATTAAGCATGCAAATCCACTTGGCCAGCTCGGGGGACAATACACTCCCTCCTGACGGTGAAATTCTCCTTCCAGCTCGGGCACCCATGACATGGGCTTTTCCGCTCATCTTTTTAAACTTTAAACACACATTGGCGTCTGGAAAATGCTCTCATGCATGGAGTGGGCTCGGGTGCCCTGGGTGGGCCGGGAGGGGGCATGTCCCACCTCTCTGAGGTGAGGAAAAGGTGTTGCACTGTCACCTCCTCCCCATCGCTGTCCCTGTCGGTGCCATTGAGGCGGTACATGGAGCACATCCTGCTCCTCTCAGAGATGCTGCAAAGTGCAGGATCCGAGCAGGGGCTGAAGCCGGTGGGGATGGACGGCACAGGAGGAGGAAGCCCGGGTTTAGAGAGAGGAGCAGGGAACACGATGCCATCACTGTGGCTTCTGATTTATGACAGATCTGACACTCTCTGTGCAGTAGCCAGAGGCTGTATGAGGATGTCGCTGTCTCAGTGAGGCAGAAAGCAGCAGCTGGGGATGGGTTTGGGGCCAGGCAGGGTGGTGACCCTCAACACCCCAAACTGGCACTAAGGGATGTGGCTGTTTGCACAAGCATCTCTCCCTGCAGGGAGTCACTGCTTGGGGCAGGGTGGCCTCTCTTGGGCGTTAAGAACTGTTCAAAAGTGAAGCATTGGCTGTGCATAACAGACCCCTGAGACATCCTACCTGCCTCTGGGACAGTGCCAGACCTAGTGACAGTGCCAGCCTGGCCATCTGATCCCACCCTCTAAGAGATCAGGTCAGGGCTTGGCATCCTCCACAGCACGGGGGCTTGGGCTGCTCCAGCCCCTTTTTGACATTTGAAACTCCAAATGAAGTTTCAGCGTGTTTTGCTGAGACACAAGCAGGGCTGAGCTCTGCTGTTCTCCTTTGGGACATCTGAATATTGCACATAATTTCCACACTGTATCTCTGCCCCCAAAGCACTCCTCAAATGCAAACCCAGCCTATTTTTTAAATATATTTAGAAATGCAGAACTCACACGGAAACCCATTTTCTGTTACCCCACTTCAGCTTGCTCAGCCACTCCTAAACCCAGGAGAGGACCCAGCTTGGCTCCAGAATCCCCTAGCAGTGAGTTTTCTGGGGCGGCTTTGCCCAGAGCACGTGTGCCTGCTCTTTCTCCACGGCTGCTCCTCGCTGCCAGTTTTGGGGAGGGTTTTTGGTTTTTATTTTTTTTCCACTGGGTTTTTGTTTCCTTTGAGAACACCCTGTGTTTGTGTTGCTCTTTCTCCGCGGCACAATGCACCTCTCCATTTCCTCGGCCGGGGGCTCTCTCGGGCGTCAGATCTCGGCAGAGCCGAGTCGCAGGGGTCGCGGGTCACCCGAGGGCATCGGGGACAGACAAAGTCTCTTCAGCCGCTAATGTAAGCCGGGGTAACGGCACGCTGAAAGCGCATCCACTTGAGACTATCTACAAGGCACTCAGCCCTCTCTAAGGGCTTATAATGTTGACTCTCCTGTCATTGGATCCAACCTTACTATAAGCCCTGGAGGTATGAGGGGCTTAGAGACATTCATTCAGAAAAAATAAATCCCCCTGCTACCATTCTCTTCATGAAGATAAATATACCACAAACAGAACAAGGAAAGAGGCTGAACTCCTGATCTCTGCTCCAGCTGCTTAAAAAATTGCCATTAAAAACCAACACTTTGTATTAGACTCCTTTATTATTTGCCATTAAAAAACACAACAGAGTTTATGAGTCTCCAAAGCGGTTTATTAGTATATTTTACTAGCAAAACTTGCCTTCAGTTCAATGCTATTTCTAGTCCAGTCAAAAGAGAAAATTTTGCAAAGAAAATGGGGTTTGTTTGCATTTGAACTCGCTGTTTCTTGAGGCATTGCAACCTGAGCTGCTCCAGCCTGGGGAGAGTTTGTATTCCACGCTGGAGGGGTTATTGCTCAGCTCCAAACTGTTGTGCTTTGGTTGGTATTAAACCTAGGAAGGCTCCTTGGCCATCAGGACTGCAGCTTGTCTGGGGCTCTACAGACACTAGGGAACACAGAGCACCAGTTCTGAGCCCAGCAAAACTTTTTGGGCACCATGGCACATGATGTAAGACTGTCACCCCCTCTCATGACCTCTTTAGCCTCCACATTTCTGTCCAAAGCTGTGTCAAACTGGGATGAGGGTCTGGTGTAAAACCTGCATGGGAGGGATGTTTTCAGCTCATATTCAGTCACAAGGGGAAACAGCTGCAATGGGGATGTACTTCCATATCCCAGCTGCAGGTCAGCCTCCATCCCCACTCTTTCTCTTGCATCAAATCTTGCTGAAATACCCCACACCCCTGGTTGTACTGGTAGAGCTTTTGATGGTTGTGAATATTCCCATATTCACAGATTTTTCCTGAGGAAGGTGCCTTAGTGTCTCCTGGGAGTTTAAAGAGCAGCAGATTGTCTCTAAGTCCCTGTCTTTAAGTGCAGCCAACCTGGCACAGACAGAGGTCCCAGTGAGGTGCCTTCTCCAGAGCATCAGCTGTGAGGATGGAGGAGCCATGTGGCCAGAGCTCCCTGCCTCATCCTGGTGAGCAGAGGTTAGAGATGCTCATGAGGTGCTCTGAATCTCAGCCAGCCTGGGAAGGGAATGTGTAGAAGGTCTCCAGCAGATGCAAAGCACTGATAGATCTCTGTTCAACAGATCTGGGCTGGTGTCAGCATTTCTTCTTCCACTCCTCCATAGCTGGCTCCCTTAAAAAATCACCCAAATCGTTGATTTTAACAGAATTTTACCTTCCACTGCAAACACTTAGTGCTGGATGAAGCTGTGAGTTTTAGACCATCTGGTTTTGTCTCCAAACATCAGATGCTAAAGCAAAGTCTGAGAGCATTTGGCTTTTAAATGCATCAAATTCTTCTTTTAAGAAAAATATCCTGTTGAATGTGGGTGCTCTTGCAGGCAGATTCCCCTCTTTGTCTCCACCTGTTCATTTTCTGGCATGATGGGGACAAGTCAGTGCCACTTGCAAGGGCTCAGGGGAGAAGGGGCCCAGACTCTGGACATGGTGTGTGTACATGGTGAGGTGCTCAGATTTTGTAGGGAAAATATGCACAAAGGGGGAAAGTTGTTGCCTTGGGGAGGGAAAAGGCTGAACTGATCAAACTACTGATATAAAAGAGGAATAATGGGATTTTGTGGGATTCACATTGATGTTCAGATGAGAAGAGACTCTGGTTGCCTTTTTTCTTTCAAGCCACTGAACAAGAACTTTAAAGCCCCTTTAAAATCTGCTTTGGCTGAGCTAATTATTATCACAGGAGTTATTAGACAAAAGCTCAATGGCTTTTCCAGTGCCTCTTCAACAGTTTCTGGGCTGCCTCGACAACAAGAACCAGAGCTCCCTTTTATCATTGCCATATTCCTTCTGAGAGTTTTCAACTGCTGATCCTTATGTTAAGCCTTACAGGAAACACAGACAGACAAGAGGGGTGCCCATCAACCTGGCTCTCTCTCCTCTCACCCCACAGCCTTCAGCTTCACTGCTCCCCACCAGCACAGCTGGCCTGCACACAGCTGTTTCATTTTCTGACATGCATCAGTGGATAAACAAATGTCACAACAGAGTATCCAGTTTTTGAGCAGTGAGACAGAAACCCAGGGAAGCAGCAGCCAGCCCTGGCTGGCCAGGGCTATCCAGTGACTTATTCAAGGAAGCCATTCACACCTTCTCCCCAAGGAGAGGGCTGCCCTGCCAAGTGATCAGCCCAGCACAGAGACGCGCTTGTGGGTTTTTCATCTGAGGTTCCATTCCTGGGACACAGCCTGGGCTCTGAAGCCCCAGTACCTCAGCCTTTGTTCTTCACCAGTGCTTCAAGACCTTCCCAGTTTGATAAACTGACTTTTTTTTTTTCCTTAAGAGAAGCAATAATTTCATGGGTTTTAAACAGGAGTATCCAAGGAAAAGCAAAAAGCAATAAACAAAGCAATAAGGAAAAAAGAAAAAGCAAGGACAGCAATAAAGGCTGTTTGTGGTGGTATTTCTCCAAGAACTCCTCAGCACTGAAGGGTACCTGGGACCTCATTCAGCTCCACTGAGACAGATAACCCTCCAGTATTCCCCAGGGAGGAGAATTTCCTCACTCCCAAGCAGAATGGCAGTGCATGGAACATGGAAACCAGCTATTAGTGCCCTTGCAGCTCACCCATTCCCCATCTCTGCCCAGCCCAGGGGCTGTGGGGCACTTTGCAGATCCCACTATCCCACTATCCACCTGACAGGTGCAAGTTTAGCACTGTTTTCTCTCCCTTTTAGGAAACCTCTGCTACAAAGAAGCTGCTGATGGTGTCAGCAAACTGGGAATAGGTGGTGGCACTGGCTGGAAGCTATCCTACAGCAGAATGGGAGCAGCTGGCTCCATCCTGCTGCTTCCAAGCCCACAGGCTGCTCCTTGCAGGACTCCCAGCAGTAGCACCAAACTTCTGCAGTGATTTCTTTCACATTGTTTTCAGAGGGCCCTTCAAGATAAATGGACTTTTTTTTTTTTCTTCCCTAACTGGACATCTAAACAAAACCTTTCCAAGGATTCAGGGGAGATGCCTGATGAGCAGACAGGAAATGGGAATGATTGATCAAGTGCTGATGGCCACAGCACTGGCACCCGGGCTCAGGTTTCAGGACAGAGCCCAGTAAGGAAGCACCTCTCACCTGCACAGCTGCCACACACTGGGCTGCCTGCACGGGCAGCTCCCTGCCCTGCTCTGCAGAGGATGACAAAGAATATTTGCTGCCCCTGCAGCAGCCATCCCTGGCAAAGCAGGCCCTGGGGCACTGACACAGGCACTGGCTGGGTGGAAGGAGGAGGTCTGGGGCTTTCTCCATCACTGGAGGACTTCTCTTTTAGCATACAGGTGAGCAAACAACCAGCCTGCCACATTCCCTTATTTCACCAAAAAGTTCTTTTAAGGCAAGAGAGGAAAGTAGAGAAAAATCTTCAGTGCTAAATGGTCCAGGGTTTGCCCATGGGAGGGGTGTTGGGACTACATGACCTTTGATGTCCCTCCCAGCCCAAACCATTCTGTGGTTCAATGATTCTGTGAAATAAATCACAGGTGAGCTAAAATGGGCTGTTCCTTCAAGCCCAGCCAGTTGTTTTCAGGTGTCCCTGTGGCTACCATCAGGCTGGGACTAGGAGATTTAAATTCCCACCTGACTCATGTCACTGATGGGGTAACATTTACTCCTTCCCAGATAGGCTGTGAGCAAATCCACTGCTTTTTGCAGCGGCAGAGACCGAGCACACTCCAGGTCAGGGCTGGCTGGTGACTTCACCATGTCCCCAGAGAGCACCAGCTCCAAATTTGCCAAAAGGAAACACTATTTCTACTTGCATTAAGCACAGTGGGGCTTTATGATGCTCCCATAACCTGTGTGTCCTGAGCTGGACAAGATGAGAATTTCAAGAAGGATGAGATACATTCCCCAAAACCTTTCCAATTAATATTTTAAGTGATTTTTAGGCTTGTTCTCTCTTTCTGCCCAGAGCTGAGTTTGAGATGAAGCACTGACCAAGCAAGTAGAAAGCAACACCCTCCTGTGATTTCCTGGGTTTGGATAGGTGTATCCCCAGTCCACAGCCTACAAATGCTCCAAGACAACACCAGGCCAAGGCAACTTTCTGTCTCTGCAGAAGGGCAAAGGCTCCTGCAGGAGGGCAAAGGCTCATCACTCCTCTTCCCTCTTCCCTTCTTCTGACCCTTCTCCATCTTCCTCTGTTCCTGGAGGTGTGCACTGGGAAAGTCATGGACGGCAGGGCACTGACCGCTGCCCCACGCCAGCGACACGGGGAAGTGCAGATCCCCCAGCTCCTCTCCCTTCCCATCTCTAAAAGTCATCTATTTTGTTGTGTGTACACACAGAAAACAAGGGGCTGCCCCTTGTTCTCCTCCAGCCATGACACATCAAATTATCCAGCCTCCAAATATCCCATCTGGCTGTTAGTTTTTAGGGGTTTTTTTTCCTCCTTCTAGGTTGTTTCTGCTTTCCTCCTCCTCCTTTCTATGCTCCCCAACCCATGTGTAAAAGTAGCAGGGGGGCCTTTATTAAAGGCAAAGCCCCACGGCAGCAGCTTCCCAGCCAAACTGCTCTTGTATTACTTTTTGATGAGTTTTCAATTTAGGCCTTTGCAGACAGGGGGAAGAAGGCGACTTGAGAGACAGAGGGGGGAAAAAAATGCAACAGATGGGGCCGATTGTGCTCTCTAGGCAAATTAAGGAAGACATCTGTAGCTCCCAAATACTGGTGGTCTAAAGCAATTAGTCCCCTGTGAAAAGGGGCCTCTCTGAGCCTCCTCCAGCCAATCCGCGCCCCGGCAGCACTCACGTTACAATGGCCTTGACCACAATTCACTGAGCCAAAAAAAAGAAAGATTAATCCAGGAGGAGCTGTGCGGCCAGGCTGGAGTTGCTAGGCTTAAAAGGGAAGGTTACGTCCGTTCCTGCCTGAGTTTGGAGCAGAAAAGCGGGGTGGGGGGAGATTTTTATCCTTCTTTCTGATGGTCACCCACAGTGTACCTGGTCTGTGTCGGATGTGTGGAGTGTGTGTGCACACATGTCCCTGTACCAGGAGAGAGCTGTAATCTGTAAATTGCTCAGGGACCTCAATTTTCCACTGGCTTGTTTGGAAAGTGATGAATGAAGACGCAAACCCCTGTGGTTGGAATTATCTCCCCCAGCCCCCTTTGGTCCCACTCCACCCCGAATGAAAAGAAGCTGTTATATGATAAGACCCCTCTGCAAGTGATAATTATAATGATTGTTATGATGCCAGGGTTCTGCTTTTACAATTGGAAATAGGAACTCCGGCTGAGCTAATCCGGCGGTGTGGTCCCTTATTTCATTCGGCATCAGGAAGCCGAGAGTGGAAAATTTAGAAAAGGACTTTATCCAAGCTGGTTATGAGCCCCCTTCCCCCTCCCCTCCTCTCCCCTGGCTCTTTTATTCATGCATATTTATGATCAGGAGATCTCAGTGGAGAAAAAAAACACATACAGAAAACAAAACCAGCCTCACAATGGGGAGAGCTGCTCATGGGAGGTCACAGCACCTTTAAATTACACCTCTTGGCTTTGTTCACCCCCGCACAATGGCGCTAAGAGATAGGAAGAATGGCACTCTGCGCCCTGGCGCATCACAAGTCTCCCAGTGATTTCAAAAAGGACACAGAGCCCCAACTAATTTGATATCTCATTGCATTTCTGCTAACCTAAGGCCATGCCTCATCCCAGCCACAGAGGCTTGGCAGGGGCCGGGCTCGTACAAAGAGCGTGGCTGCGGCTCTGCAGAGCGCTGGGGTTTGCCAGTCAAAGCAGATCTGTCTTGGTCAGCTTTGAATTTTAGCTGAGTTAACTGGTTTGGAAATACAAAAGCACCACCCGCCCACTGAACCTTTGCCCCTTTAAATTAATTAATTTAATTAACATGTTTATTGTCATGGCGCCCGTCAGAATGGGATCTTCCCGGGGCCACACCAAACTCCAGCCTGCCCTCACACACAAAGGAGATGGGCTCATGTTTTTGGAGATGAGTCAGAACCAAATGACTTCTCAAGGCACTGAAATTTGAGCCTATAATTTATTTCTCACCCAACTTTTTCATAGGATAGGAAAAACAGGTGACCAAAGCTGTGGTGCACAATGGAGGACATGAAGGGAGCAAAGTTAAAGTAGAAAATTGCTGGAAATAACCTGCTGTCCTGAGGCCCATATTGTGCAACAAGCTTCTAAATGCACCAACCTGAATATTTAGTAATAACTGCCTCCAAAGGCAAACTAGAAGGGAAAAAGTGGAGCTGGTGTTGATAAAGAGCCAAATAATGACCTTCAAGGGAAAGCAAGGCTCTTTAGGGGTGGACCTGCCAATTCTCCAGGAATACCAGGTAGTCTGTGACTGCCAGCCCATAAAACCCAGTCTTTTCCCTCTCTCTTGTCCATCGTCGACAGTTTGCAGATTAAAAACAGGACAAGGGAGCAAAACAATCCCACAGCATTTTCAGATCCTGCATGTTGAAAACATTTAAATGTTGCAACTGCTGCCTATGTGAAATATAAAATATATTACTTGGCCAAGGCTTGGTGGAAATTTAGAAAGCTATTTAAATTTACCAAATGCTAAATGGAGTCATTACCATCCCATGATGAGCTGGAAGAGCATAACCTTCAATGTCTGTACCCACGGGACATAAAAACTTTTTTGGAGTCCGACCACATCCCATTGGGTTAGGTTAAATTGCCATGCCTAAGAGACACTAAAACTCTTTGCTATAATCAAACTCAGATTTCTAAATCCTAAAAAGACATATTAAAAAGCAGTATTCATACTTTGTCACCTCACTTTATTATTCATAATGACCAAAATAAATGTTTAAATTTATTTGCATTTTAATAGCACCAAAGTTATGTCCCTCCAAGACTACGAGACTCCCAAATCTGCTTAAGTATGCCATTAGAAGAAGAAGGAAGCTCTCCTATCTCTCCCTGAGGAAGGAAAGAGATAGGGAGGCTTTCAAAGTGCCTTCCAGCAGCAAGAGAATGCTGCTTAGTAGTATAATCATATCTGCTGCAAGCATCCTGCAGAAAGCCACTCACCCTGGCCTATGCAGGAGGCTGGCTGGGACAAGGTATGGATTTCTCTGCCCGGGAGCTGGGGTAGGGCTTGACTGACATCACCATGGGGACTAATGACAGGAGATTTCCCCAAAGACACTGAGGGCTTTGAAGAAAGGTCTTTCATTCTGTGTTGAACATACAGATAAAATGTCCACGGCAGAAAACTAATCAGATCATCTGTGGTTTGCTTTGCTGTTTGCTCAGGTCACTATCCCGTGGTTACAATTATCTCAGTCAAAAACCATACAGATGTCCAAATTGGCTTCCTGGCTTTTTCCTTAAAGAGTTCTGCTTCAGAGAATAGCGATTTCTACCAGGAAGTTCTTGGCCAAATCTCTCCAAGGAGAGAGTCCCCCTTTGGCCTCCAGGCAAAGCTGGAACATCCCACCACCACACATTGCCAAAATAAGCATTTAAAAATCATAACTCGCACATCAGAAGCACAGATTTATATGTGTAGAGGCAATGAAGTAGGGAAAGGAGGTGAGATGCACAAGATTAGATATCCCCAGCCTTTTGAAGCAGTTGGGAATTCATGGTGCACATTTTTGGTGTATCTCTGGGAATTTCAGAATTAAATTCTACACCTTTTCCAGTGAGCATAAGTTCTCAAGTGCTTCACTCTCTTCTGGTGGCTCAGGATTGATGTCTAGTTAAAGCAACAGCAATGTAGCTATGGAAGTCTTTTGCTGCTTGCTCAGGGCATCAATCTTTCCACTGTAAAAATTGCTTTTTAAATAGGACAAACATTACTAATCTACTTAATTACACTGGTGGGTCTAATGAGGATGCATGACCATAAGGAAGCTTTTGTCTGTGCTGGAACATGATGGGGATGTCCTTGCGGACACTGAAATACCACTGGTAAGGGAAATAAAGGGCTGCTGGTCCCAAATGTCAGACCCTCTGCCCATCTTTCTCTCAGCAGAAATCTGGAAAATGGTTTCTGCATTTGAATTTATTCTGGTTTGCTCAAGACTTTGATCCTGCAGAAACAGGATGGGGCTTTGAGCAACTTGGTCTAGTGGCAGGTGTCTCTGCCCATAACAAAGGGGTTGGAGTGAGGTGAGCTTTAAGTTCCCTTCCAACCCAAACCATTCTGTGATTCTGTGGTATTTACTTTTTTTAACCACGTAAGAGTTTACAAACCTGAAACAATAATCCTAAACATATTTAATACCTAATACATCCTTAAATTTGATTAGTACGAGGCAGAAGATCACGACAAGTAACCTGTAGAACGTTAAATAAAAACTTCAGGAACGCTTTGCAGGCCAAACTCAGAGATCTCCGCTCAGGGTGAGTTTAGGTGGAATATTCCCCATATATCTCATCCCGGGCAGGCGTTTGTGCCGCCGAAGGGGGAACGGGAGCATCCCCGCCGAGCCGCCTCTGTCCCTCTTCCCCGGCCCGCGGCACGGCCCGGCAGCGGGAGCGGGGAGGCAGCGCTGGTATCGAGCACCACCCTCCGGCACAAAGCTAAACTGGAGCCCAGAGAAGAAAGCACTTCTGTCCGTGAGGAGAAATAAAAGTTCCGAGTACGGCACCCGGGCCTGGGCTCCTCAGCACGAGAAGGGCGTGGGGCAGGTCCAGAGGAGGCCCTGGAGATATTCCGAGGGCCAGGGAGCCTTAGAGCCTTCCAGTGCCTAAAGGGAGCTCACCAAAACGATNGTGGTATTTACTTTTTTTAACCACATAAGAGTTTACAAACCTGACACAATAATCCTAAACATATTTAATACCTAATACATCCTTAAATTTGATTAGTACGAGGCAGAAGATCACGACAAGTAACCTGTAGAACGTTAAATAAAAACTTCAGGAACGCTTTGCAGGCCAAACTCAGAGATCTCCGCTCANGCTTTACAGGCCAAACTCAGAGATCTCCGCTCAGGGTGAGTTTAGGTGGAATATTCCCCATATATCTCATCCCGGGCAGGTGTTTGTGCCGCCGAAGGTGGAACGGGAGCATCCCCGCGGAGCCGCCTCTGTCCCTCCTCCCCGGCCCGGCAGCGGGAGCGGGGAGGCAGCGCTGGTATCGAGCACCACCCTCCGGCACAAAGCTAAACTGGAGCCCAGAGAAGAAAGCACTTCTGTCCGTGAGGAGAAATAAAAGTTCCGAGTACGGCACCCGGGCCTGGGCTCCTCAGCACGAGAAGGGCGTGGGGCAGGTCCAGAGGAGGCCCTGGAGATATTCCGAGGGCCAGGGAGCCTTAGAGCCTTCCAGTGCCTAAAGGGAGCTCACCAAAACGATGGAGAGTGACTTTTTACACAGGCAGAGAGCAGGAATGGCTTTAAACAGAAAGAGAGTAGGTTTAGATTGGACATTAGAAGGAGATTCTTCCCTGTGAGGCTGGTGAGGCCCTGGCACAGGGTGCCCAGAGAAGCTGTGGCTGCTCCATCCCTGGAAGTGTTCAAGGACAGTTTGGACAGGGCTTGGAGCAACCTGGGATAGTGCAAGGTCCCTGCCCATGGCAGGGGCTGGAACAAGATAATCTTTAAGGTCCCTTCCAACCCGAAGCATCCTGGGATTCTACAAAGACTCCTTTTTGCTGAGGCAGGTTGGGTATGGCACTGCAGCTCTGGGAGGGGCAAAGGTGCTCTTGTGAAATTACAGTAGTTACAGGAAATTAATTGGTACCTCTAAGAGAATCTGCAGGCCTTAGAGTTTGCAGGCAAAATGCACCCCCAGAACAAAAGAGCAACATGAAACTTCTAGACCTGTGCTCCTGGGGCCTGTGCTTGACTACCTCAGTGTAGTCCAGACCTGCAGCACTCCGGGCAAGTGTCTGCCAGGCACAGCCACAGCAGCAGCACCCACAGCCAAAGGAGCCCAAGCACAGGAACCTAATTACAGCAGCATAAACCAAAAAGCAACTGTTTGACAGACACTGAGCATAAGATTGTGGGAAATCTACTGCATCTTAAATGGAAGCATTCTGTATCCCTCAGGCAGCATCCCAGCACTGGGTGGGGAAATGTCAGCACCTGGGCTGATGATTTGTACACTTGGGGTGCCCCATCCTGCGCATGCTGAGGCCACTCAGCAAAGCTCTGAAATAATCTCTTAGCTATTTCTCTTCTTTTTTATCCTAACTGAAAGGCCACTGAGTGACCACAGTGCTTTTGTGCTTTAGATCCCTTGTCATCCCATACCAATTGGGGATAACTTAAAAAGGAGACAGAAAATGCTGTTTCTCTGTTGGCTTTGTTGTCAGATACAGCCCAAAAAACCATAGCCAACTTGCATGGTTTAGCCCTGAAATGCTTCATCTCCTGCTCCTTACCTGCACCTTGGGTTTCACTTAAACACTGCCATGTCTTCCTTTCATATTTTCTTGTTCTTGCAGAGGTGTTTTACAGAGATTATTTACAAGTTTCATACACTATGAAAGGGATTTATTTGTGCCAGACATATTGCAGGGCCCACATTTGCAGGGCATTGTTATAAACTCATTATAGAAGCTCAGGCTTTGAGAAATCTCTACTTTGTCTCACTTCCAGAAGATGGAGCCAGAAAGCTGGTAGTAGTTGCTGCAGCGTGGGAAATCCTCCTGCTCATGCACAAACTCTGCTCCTTCTCAAGAGCCACCCTGAGGTGATGCAGGTGGCTCACAGTAGGGAGAGGAGATGCCGTGGGGGACCAGTGGGTTGCTGAAGGAGACTGATTTTCCTCTTTTCTGCTGCACAGCCCTCTGCACCCTATTAGAGGAAGAATATTGCAGCTAGTTAGCAGGATGGGATCAGGAGACATGAGTTTTATTTGCAGTCCTGTGGCTGATTTTGTCCAAATCAGAACACGACCCTGAAGCAGTCAGTGTCCCTGTGTCTGCTGAGGGGACAGATTCAGGAGCAAGGGATGCTAAACCTGCCTGTGATGGAAATCAGAGGTGCTGCACAGAGCACGATGCTGTCACTCACAAACTATAATTCAATGCCAGGTTTGATCCTCTTTTTCCAGCTGATGGCATATCCTGGATCAGTGTAGTTTCTGGGAAAGTAATCCTCAAACTCAGTAATCTGATGGATTTTTTCAAGGCATTTTGGTTTTTGATTCACAGCATAACTTCAGAATTTGGGGCAGGAAGTGGATGATTTGGATGGTATTTTTGTTACAGTTATCACCCGTTTTTTTCTATCTGCAGAGCTATCCAGAGACAGTTTGTGATTTTCAGATGTTTCAATTACAAAGATAACATTTTAGAAATAGTGACATCTTAGTGAAAGACTTCTTACTGGTTTGTTTCTTGTGAGTTTACTAGTTCCATTTTGGCAAGAGGACAGGTTAGACCAGACCAGTGCTAGGAGGATTTTGCAGGAAGGCTTCAGCGCTGTCACCTCGGAGGTTTGATGAGTCTGAAGAAGGGTCCCGCTGGCTGTTCTGTCCCCTTCTCCTCGGCGCCAGGGTTCAGAGAGAATCCGACAGCAGGAGGCAGACCGAGCCCCTTGTGTGCTCTTTGCAGCTGCCCACAGGGGTCTCACCCCTGCTTTAGCCCACGGGATGTTGCCCGTGCACCAGCGTGTCTGGAAGTCCATCCAGGCTTGAGTGATGCTGATTTGGGTAAGCACCAGCTTGGACATCATCCAGGGTAGAAAAGGATGTTCCAGCTTTCCTTCCTCATGCCAGGTAGATGCCAGCAATGGGCTGCACCCCTTTTTTGGCTACTGTCCCTTCCACTACAGATAACTTCTCCAGCTAAACTTCTCCAGCTAAATATAGCCTGACTGACAATTTGACAGCATTTTTTTTGGCTGCAGTACTTTCCTCTTTCCAGTAGCAAGAAACAAGTTGTGCTTTGTTTTGTATATTCAGGTAACAACATTGTTTGAGTGCTGACGATGGTTTATGTCCCTGTCAGCAGCAGGACTCTGGAAAACTACTTGGAAGATATGAACACCAAGCATTTTTTCATTTTCTCATCAGATTTCAATTGTTATGATATGTGCCCTCAAGAGACTGCGAGGAGGGGGGAGGGGGGCAGGGGAAAACCTTTTATGGCATATTGTGATCCATATGGAAAATATATATATTTCCCACACATCTGATTCAATAGAGTGTGCACATTTGTAAGGCACATGTGAATGAATGCCAAGAGTAGGGAATTTTTATGAAAGCAGACTGATTACATGGCAAAAAATCTATCGGTTGAAGTTAGATTTATTTACAGCACAGTAAATTGTGTGCTCAGAGGGGCTGGTACTGTATTGGAGATCAAGATGTCTGGGGAAAGGCTGAGTTATGTTTGATAAAAGCCAACCAGGACAACATTCCTGAGCCAAAGTATCCATGTGTCATGCTTGTCTTATGTCACAAGAAACCCCAGTGCTGAAGATATTTGTACCAGTCTCCTGCAGATAAAGTTGGAGAAGGGAAGGAAGAAAGGTGTGGGATTAAAATGTCCCATTTATAATCCCATAATAATGCATTAAATGAGGCTCCAGAGATTTGGGGCCCTGGCCAATCTATTTTACTGTTTTCACATCAGCTGGAAGTAAAGAAGTAAAGTGCCTCCACCACTGGGATTGCAAGAACTGCAAGGGAAGGGGAGGAAGAAGAAGGTGGGATCCTCCATCCTGGGGTTGTGTGCAACCCCCTTGGCACCATCCTTCCAGGCCAGAGATGCTTCTCCCTGCACAGCTGGACCCTGGATGGTGGAGATGAAGCTGGTGGATGATATTACTAGGAAAATGGATTTCCAGAAAAAAATGGGAAAAACCCTGTCTCCTCTTAGTGGGCACACAATCACTCCTACCAGTCTTCCTCCTCTACACAGAGAAAAAACATCTGAAGGAATAGGAATTTTTCCATTTTCCTTTAGCAACTTCAGGCTATGGGTTTTCCTCATTAGAAAGAATTTTCTGTAATTCAGAGTTGTTCTTTGGTTAGTTTTATCTTTTATTTCTCATTCCTGTTGTCGTCTTCATCTGTGTCCCATTTCCAAGGTGTAAAAAGAGACTCATCTTTTATCTCCCTAAGATCAGGGATTGTTTTAAAATCTACTCTTGTAATTAGAGGATCCCCTTCTAACTGAAGATGAACTGGAGGAAAAGGGATAATGACAAACCTGAAGAAAATGTGCAGAACTACTGAGCACCTCTGGAGATGCTCAGTAGATGGTAAAGCTCTTCCTCTCTCACAACAGTACATTGTCCCACTGGATTTCTTTCCACTGAAATGATAGGGCAGGTGGAATCCATCATCCTTCTTGGAACGAGGCTAATTTGGGAAAGAGCTAATGAGCTTTGAAATATTTATTTGCATTGCAAAACAGTGAAAAGAGTTTGAAAGAAGACACCAGAATCTGGATTAAGCACTCTCAAACCTAACCCTAACCCTAAGCCTAATGGCAGCTTGATGTTGGGGCTCAGATCCCCAACACCATGGCTGGTGCAGATCAGAAAGATTTAGGAGCAGCAATGTTGGGGCCCTGCTGGGATCACCTTGGGACACATTTCCAGCCCCACTGTTCCTGGAGCTGTAGGCTCTTTGCCTCTCTCAACCCCAACCCTCCTGGCATCTTGTGCTACTGCTGAGATCCCCATCTCCAGAGATGGGCCACATTAACCCAGGGTAGTGTCAACAGTACTGAGGCCCTGCCATGATGCCCTTGCAATGCCTTTTCCAGCTCCATTGTCCCTGGAGCTCTAGGCCCTGTGGCCCCCTGAAACCCTAACACCAACCTTCCAGCAAGCTTGGGGCTGCAGTGCCATCCCCATGCATGGCCCTAATCTGAAAGGTGTGGAGGCAGCAATGCTCTGGGCACACCAGTGTGTGTGAACACACACACACACACACACACACACTCTCACACAGGCTTTTCTTTAACCAAAAGCAAACCAGATTGCATTACCCCATAAGATTAGTACTTTATTGAACCTCATTATAGGTTCACGTCCTCCCATAGTCATATCCCACTGTGTTATTTCTGGCACATGTAGCCATCATGATTTAGTATCCTGTGTGAGAAAAATGAAGTCTCTTTTTAAAATATGTTGACTATTATTCCAGATGTGGTAGTTGCCTGAGTTTCTTTTCAAGCAGGTTTTTATGGCTGAGGGTTGTTTGAATCAAGCATTATTTATTTATATGTTCAAACTAAAGAAGGGGCGGGAGCAGTTTTTAATGAAAGCTAGAGGAAAAGGGGATAATAAAGTGAGCTTGCTGGAGAAAGAAATATTTACACATAACTTTTGTATGTTCCCCATGAAAAATAAAATGAGGGCATATTGAAAAGCATAGTTATTATTTGGCATTCTCCTGCAACAGCAAAATCATAGGAAAGGACTGAATTTTAAGTAATCACACTTTACAGTTAATTAACTGGTTATAACTAACTGTGTTATTGACAGTAGATCCAGGACAGGCAATGAGTCATCACGGATTTTTTCAAGGCAAGATCACAAATTTGGAGATATAAATGAGGCAGACACTGAGAGGGAGAAAGGACCTGAATTCCTGCTGCCAAAGCTTCCATGTCCTCACCTGGAGGTCTGATTTACTGTGGACCTGCTATAAACAGAAGAGTCATTTGCACAACCAGATCAGGGGCATCAAGGCATTAAGCAAACATACTGGGGGGCAGAAGAGAAGTGAGAATAAAGAAGATTAATAACTTAATGTATGGGAAGAGAAATAGTGAGGAATGAAAGCGGGGATGAAATACACCCAGGGGATGAGGATTTTGCCATGATGTCAGTAGGGCCAGACATGACCCTGGTGTGTGGGACAGGATAGAGCCCATCATTGTCACAGCAAGGCAAAGTGCCCATCGTTGCACTTCTGGGCATTAATTGAGCTCTGATTATTACCAGTAGGGAGAACTTTTTCTGTGAGTAAACTCTTTCTAAATGCTCATGGAGGAGCAGCCTGTGGGTGGCCTCGGGCAGGAGATGTGATGCAGAGCAGCAGCTCCCCTGGACTGCAAATTGTGAGCCTCTTCACAGAGCAGAGGGCTGGCATTTGGATTTCAGGTTCCAAAGAATCCTCCTCAAAACAGGCCAAAAATAAATTTAAAAAAAAAAAAAAAAGGCCGCAAATGCTGAAGAAAACTCAGCCAGAAGACAAGCTTACATCAGACTGGGAAACAAGGAATTGAGTCCAAATTTCCACTGAAACATCCAATTGAGCCAGCCTCAGGCCTGTTACCACAGTGATTTTGTCATGTACCTTCCCTCCTGTGTGTCTTGAACAGATCTGGAAATGGAAGCAGAAGAACACCAGGTGAACACCTATTTCATGGATTGTCCTCGACTTCTGGGAAGAACAAAGCCCTGGGATCCACACTGCATTTCTAACCCTTTTTGGCAGATGGAGCAGGGTGAGCCAGCACAGCCAGAGCTGAGCACAAAGGTGGGTTTGAATTGTCCTCCAAATGTGCTTCCTTACCTCTTTTTGGTTCCTTTGGATTAACCATAAGGAACGAGTTTGTGTATTTGATGATTTCAATTGGAGCACAAATTACTGTGGAACAAATTCTCCTGTGTGGACCTGGCAAATGAGATTCCCATTGTCTCCAGTTAACCAGGGATTTTTAGGCACACTAGCAAATCTGTCACCTCTCCTGCAGGAGCAGCACCGAGGGAGGGTGTGCAGCTGTACAAGGCTCCTTTTCACCAGCTGGGTGGGATGAGTGGAGCTGCAGCCCCTCACCTGCCCATCCACAGCCGGACAGGTCCCCAGCAGGAGCCCCTTGTGACCACAGGGATGATGTTGGGATGCAGCCCAGCAGCCAGCTCTGCTTCATGCTCCTCCGAGTTTCCGTGACAGCTTGTGTGCTGGGACATCTCCTCAACACAAATAAAATCAGGAATGAGTCCCTTGTCAGTTTTTCCCTCCCCCTTGAGATCACAAATTCTTCAAACAAAAAGAAAAAAATGATTAAATTCCACATCTGTGCTCACACCCAGGCTCACTCCCAGTTATCCTGGATCTCCATTCAGTGGGGCTGTCTGCTCCACAGCTCTCCAGACGAGAGGTGTAAATCCTTGTGTTTGCACTCACAGGAGCAGCCTGGCCTCACTGACAGAGCTCATTCCAGCAGGGGAGCAGAGCACACACTGTAGGCAAAGCAGAATTAAACCCTGTGCCTGAAGCTCCATGTTCATCTCCCCCTGGCACCCATTCCACCCTCTAAGAGCCCTAGGCTCAGCAGTGGGGTCACACTGGGCCTTGTCCTGCCTCAGCCCACCCAGCACCTCACTGAAGGACTGAGCATGGAGGGGCAAAATCTTGAGGAGCTGGAAGACCAATATTAAATGTTGCATTTTAATATCTCTGGCCTTTCTTTTTGTATTTCAGCTAACTCCCCTAAGGCTGTCCACACAAAGCTGGGAAATTTTAGAGACACTGAACCCTGAATGTCCACATTTCACCTGGTGCTTGTGACTTCAGATTGCTGCCCCATCACTACACCTTAGGGATGGGAGGTAGAAAGTGAGCTAAGAAGTAGGCAGCAAAAACATACAAAATCAATACAAATTCATTCATCTGCTGCTAAAAGACTTCTCTACTTTTAATTAATGGCACCAAGTCCTAAATTATCCCTGAATTCAGTAGCAAGATCTGGCTTATTATTAAAGCATCTCAGGGCTGATAATACACTAGATGTAGGATTTGCTCTCGTAAATTAATTCATCACCCACTTAATCATCTGCATCAATAATGGTCCATGTGAGTTTATTTCAGTCTGCACTGGAATGGATGAAGAGCACTCAAACAGTCAGCACATCTCAAGACAGGGGGAACAGGGGCTCCTCAAGCTGCTGTTGCTGTTACACGCTCTGTGCTTTTCTCAAATCCAGAGCAAAACCACCTCCAGGAAAAAAAGAAAAAAAAGCTTTCTGTGGTCTGGCCTTCAAACAAAATAAAACTCAGCCCAGGCTTAATGCAATTCTGAGTCATTAGCATCTCTGTGTGAATGCAACAAGAAAAATGGAGCTCTCAGCACCACAGTGGATCCCATGGCAGGAAGGAGAGCCTGTGGGCTGCAAGCCTGCAGGGAATTTGTGGGGCTGCTTCTGCTGTCCCCCAGCTCCTGCCCTGAGCTCCTGCGTGCCTCCAGGTGGTTGTACCTGAGCACAAGCCCAGCCCACTGGCACACAAGACACATTTGCATGGATAAAAGGGCTGTGAAGTGCTTTAGAAATAACCCTGAGGAGAAAAACCACTGACGTGTGGTCATAAGAGAAGTGGGCTGGATTACTGTAATTTTATTTCCTCTTGAGCAGCACCTGATGGCACAAGTAGCATGCCCAGGCTGAGTCTAAAACCACCAGGATGCCGGTGAGTCTCCCAGGTGGTTCTTGGTGACCTCGGGAGCCTGTGACTGATTTTGCCTTTATTTATGCCAGACTGACACCACCAGCAATCTGCAACTGGTCTGCACAAGTGAGAAGAGAAATTAGGCATTTTTTTGGCAAGCTTTTCAAAAGAGTCATCAGCAGCTCCTCAGGTTCTTGCTATTGGCAAAAAAATAAAGGGGATAAATCTAGAAAATTAAATATATACCTGCTGTTCTAAATCTATATGCTGATAGCCAGATGTTAGCTTTAGTCTGGGTATTTCTGCTAGGAGGCACAGCTGCAGATTAGCTCCAGGGAGGTTCGCTTTTATCTTAAATTGTCAGGAAACTGAGGAAAAAATAGATATTATCCACTTGATAGTGTGATAAGGTGGAGTAGACTGAGCTGAGGAAAGGGCATGACATGAAGGATGGTTGTCCAAGGAACAGACCCTGACACTGTTACAGCCTCCATTTTTGGCAGGTTTTCATTGCCTCTGCACAACACCCAATGAACTTTTTTATGCTGAAGACTCTTTTGGGGATAAAGAAGGGAGAATTTCACACTCTGGTCATTCCACAGGCACACTGAGGTACTAGTACAAGGTTTAACATTCTTCCAACATTACTCAGCACTCAGGGAAAAAAAAAGTCAGACGACAGATTTACATCCCTGAATTTCAGTGGATGTGAAGGGTCTAAAATCTCCCTCATGTTTCTTTTTATTGATTGCTCCCAAGATGAAACAATTGTGAGTCTGAACGAATTTATAACTAGCTTGTGGAATAAACCTCACATCTAGCAAAGATATTACACTGAACAGCAAACAAGCCCACAGAAATTCATTATGTTCCCAGAATTAAATGAAAACAATATAGTTTATGGACCATAGAAGGCAGTTACAGTAAAAAATGAAACGGAAATCCCGAGGCAGTGCAGAAAGACAGCACAGATCCTCAGGGGTCAGGACGTTTCAGCTGCCAGTTTTGTGTCATCGCTTCAGCACTCCTGATCTGGGGGCCTGTAGTGCAGCACAAAGCACAGGCACACACTCTCGTGGCTCCATTCCCCAAGGAATCCAGCAGCAGCACCGGGAGTGCCCTTTATATCCATCGCCGATGTCAGGGACCACCAAAGAGAGAGGGGTGGCCGCGGATGGCACCGCAGCAGCGACCTGAGCCCGAGGGCAGCATCCCTCCGCTGCCAGCACCTGGGGGGAAAGGATCATGTGAGCTGCAGCCTTTTAAGCTAGCGATGCAAGGCACAAAAAGGTCTTGATAGCCAGCCTTCCTGTGTTTATTTTTAGCAAGAAGCATTCCTCTCCCAGCTCTTCTGAGACCAGCGCTGGATTGCTGCAGTGGGGAATGCGTGAGCTGAATTTCAGCAGTGGAAATCTCCCTGTTCCTGGGTAAACACTGAGCAATATTAATATATATACCTATACACACACACATATCTATATATTTCTTTTAGGAGAGCCAGATGACAGCAGCCCCAGAAGCAGCAGCACAGATCTGCCCGCTGCCATTTCTCTATGGTGGCTGTGGGGTGACAGACATGACCATGTCACACCTGGGGGGAGCAGCAGCTTTTGACCCCACATTTTGCCTCTGGGAATAATTAACTCCTCATTACTGGGGTCAGCCTGAGGAGGTGAGACAAAAGCCAGGACAACAAAGCTGTATGTCCGCACCCAGAGAAAGGCACGTGGGTATCACTGAGGGGACACAGCACAGTGTCCCCAAAGAAGATGCTCATGTCAGCAGATATTTTATTTGGTTATGAAAACAAGCTGCAACATGAAAAGAGAACTAGAGTAAAATGCAATCATCTCACCCATTCACAGTGCAGTAGCAAGGAAGATTTTTAAAGGCTGACTCAGAGGAGGAGTGCAAATAGAATAAAACCCCAGTGTTGGAGAGCTGGAGACACACAGTGCTGGGGCTCCCCCAGGAGCCATCACAGCCCCAGGGGCAGCCTGGACTGGGTGACTTTTTCCTTAGACGTAGGCTCAGCTGAAGCACTGGGGGTTTATGCAGAACCAGAGCACTGTGGAAGTGATAAATGATGTTTTCATATCACAGACAGTCGCTGGGATATAAAAGAGAAACTGTAGGTTTGAATATGGCTTGAAATGAAGGCTTTAAAATCCTGACTTAACCCCACGAGAGGAACCTGCAGCTGTGTGGTGGTATCAGCCCTTCCCTGGGTCAGTGAGCAGCACAACCTGGGCTCTGGCTGTACACTTAATAGTCCTGCAGGTGAAAAGAGCAAAGTTTGGCTGTATTTTGCTGCCTTTGCCCAACTTCCACCCGTATCCCTGGCTTGTGCCAGCCCTGTGTGTCCCTGTCACTGCAGTCATGGATGGGGCACCTGCTGCTGCTAAAGCAAAGCCTTATTTCTGGTGGATAACCCAGGTCCTGTTAAACTTTGTTAATTAAGAACTGACCCAATATGAGAAACCCCTGCTTGGTGGCCCACAAAGAATAACTGACAGCATTTAAAAAGTGGCTGAGGATTTCAGAGAGCAGCAAATCTTGGGAACAAGGTGAATCAAGAGCCAGCCTTGCCAGCTCCATGTCCCCACACAGAGGAGGCTTGTGAATTCCAGCAGGGAACATTCATACACTCCAGTGTGGCTTGAGATATGTTTGCCTTCAGCATGCAGGAGACCATGCTTCCCTTCCCAGGTCAGCCTCTGCTTAGAATCACAAAATCATTTCAGTTGGAAGAAACCTCAGATCATTGAGTCCAGCCTTTAACCAGCACTCCCAAGCCCACCACTAAACCATGTTCCCAAGTGCCACATCTACATGTTTTTTGAACACAGACCTGCTCCATGCCTCAGCTTCCCCACTGAGAACCAGAGCAGTGATGTCAACCCTTTTTGGAAAGCACGTGGAGATCTGCTGGTGAAGGCAACTGCACAAGAATTGGCCTTTAAGGATTGTTACACATCTGTGAGGCACCTAGCACATACAATAACTCTAACAAAACCAAAGGAAATGGCCACAGTTCCCAACTTATTGAAATGGGGGGAGAAAAAGCTGTTCTGGGAGCCAGGGTGGCTGGGCAAGCCCAGCAAGCTGATGGAAAATGTGAACAGACCTGATGGGCTTGGGGTCTCCTCCCAATCTACGTCTCTCGTTCCTTCAGTCCTCCAAACACCCAGCTCCAGGAAAAGGGAGTGACAGGAGCAGGAATGGTGTTATGGCAGCTGGGATGGAGCCACAGCAGAACTCACACCTCAGCTCTCTTTGGAAAGCCCCATGAGCAGCACTGGCTGGAACTCAGCTTAGGAAAATGAAAAGCCACAAACTGGTTTCATAGTCCTGGCAGTGAGGCAAGGAGGAGTGAAATTCCAAAAGCAAGAAAGCTTAAAGAAGGGACACTTCTATGGGAATTACTGCATGGAAAAAACAGAGACAGAAGTGAATTGTGATCTATTTTGCTCCCAGGCCTGGTAAGCAGAGTTGGGTGGGGAAGGGCTTCCCTCCAATACCACATTTCCCACAGTATCCTTTTACTTTTTAGGTTTCACATCTACTGAAATAAGAGATGATGTAACAAATAGCATAATATAAAAGCTGGCAAGGCTGGGTCCCCCTAGAGAGATCCAAAAGTTCAGCCCTTAGTTTTCCTTGTCCTCACAGTAAGTTTCCAGAAGAAGCCATGGGCTTGAAGAGAGCTCTAGGAGCAGGCAGGGGCTCACCAGGAGCTGCATCCCTTGCATGGGGAGTTGCTGCTGCTGCAAAGGATGCATCCAAAAGCATCAGCTTCCTAGCTTGGCATAGGGAAAGGTTCTGGCATTACAGACCAGGAATCTGGCAAAGCTTTTAGAAGAAACCAGATTCCCACTGCTAAACACCTTCCCCCCACCCCTTTAGAAAGCTAGAAATGAGAATATTAACTCATGAGCTTTAACACAGTGATTTAGTCTGTGAACAGCAAAACTAATAAAGCCTGGATCTTTCCACTTTTTCTCTGGTGACTGATTTTAAAGGTGAAGCAGGAGCTTCAGTCTTTCCTGGGGTTGATCACGTATGGGGACTCCAGAGCATCATCTGCTCAAGCTGGTGCTGTAATGTTTCTCAGCCATTGTAAACAGATCTCACAAACTTTTAACATTTCAGTACCCTAGAGCTTTCTTATTGTTTGCCCAATTTGTATAAAATTGATCAATAGACTCACAAGTTACAGGAGGGAAAGGAAAGTAGGAGAGGGCAGGCACAGGGAGGGACACAAGCATTAGGAAACTCACTTCCATGAGAAATCAGGGGCTGATGGGTGTTGCAGTGTACATTTTGCTTGAATCTCACCAACGGATCAGGGCTGCTCTGTCTTAATTCCCAAATGGCAGAAAGTTTCCACAGCATTATCCTTTCCAAAATTATGAGGAATAAGGTCTCAGCTGTGAGCAGTGCTCCTGGCCAGGTTCAGCTCTGAGGTCATTGGGACTTGCAGTGAATTTGAACTGGGCATATCCTTAATTATGTCCTTCCCTAAGCAGACACAAAACAGTTCCCATCACATGCCATGACCCAATTGCCACAGGAGACTGCTGGGTTTTCCAGACTGAAACTCTCTTCACACTGAAATCAACAGCAGAATTCCCATCTGCTCCAGTGAGGGAAAAAGATGGGCCAAAGCAAAACACTTGGGAAAAATCCCACTCTGTCTAAGTGCTGGGGTTATGCCACATAGCAATGAAAATTACAGAATACACAGAAGGTGTCAGACATAAGTGGCTTTCTTAGATGAGATATCATTTATTCACTTGCAGACAAAAGTTAAATAAATAGTCACAAAATGATCTCATTCCTTAACAGCCTCTTTTCCAGGTCAGCAAACCCCCAGGCACTCTGTGCAGCTACTGAGGGTCAGATGCCTTCACCATTTGAGCTGAATGAGGCCATTGGCATCAAAAGTCACGTCTGCTCCAAGCCAGGGACACAGCACAGCCCCAGCCCATCCCAGGGCACAGCATAAGACAAAACACCACAAGCTCAACCTCATGTGTTCAGAAAAACCACAAAAGCAACCCAAACCATTTCTGATGCTGCTGGATATTTTAGAAATAGTGTGGACAGCAGAAACCCAGCCTGTCAGCCTTCACTCTAAATATTCAGAGGGGGGAGGTTATCCCAGATAGAAATATTCATCCCAATTTACAGCTGTTTCCTTTTATTATTCAACTGTAAGTAGCTCAGATGAAGCCAAACGGAATTTTTTTGTACATCACCAATTACTGTGACATCTGTACCAGGTCTGCCTCCTTGCCTTCAGCCTGCTGAGGTTCAGCAGGACACTCACTCCATGGCAGAGCTTTCTCAGGTTTGTGCACATCCACAGACTGTACTCAAACAGCAATTATTCCCAGGGTGACTTATGTGGTTGAGCTTCTGAGGCCAGTACTGGCAGGAAACACATGTTAGAAATTAGTGTGTGTCTGGTACTGTCTCCCTTCTCTGTTTCTCCAGGTGGCTGAGCAAAAGCAAGAGCAAGAGCATTTTCTGATGCTGACCCTGGTCAATGTGAGCATGAATACAAGGTTAATACCCAAAGGAAGGTTGATGAAGGAAAAAGTGAAGAAAAGTAATCAGGATGAGGAAAGTAATTCAAACAATTCCCTGAAAAATATGCACCTTTGGCTTGTATTCTGACAACAAAGGGTGAGGATTACCATGAAATAGGAGTAGCATATGTTATGTTACTTACTCTTCAAGAACTAAATCAGCAATGTACAGAAGATGTTAAATCTCTTAGCAAAACTAACTCAGTCCCTATTTTTAATCAAACAATGTGCCCCAGCACCAAGCAGAGTGCAGGCCCCTCTGTGGCTTTCCTCTGTGGATAAATAATGTTTTCTTGCAGTCTTACTTTCTTGCAGTCTTGCTGTCTTACAGCTCAGCTTATCCTCAGGGATTTCCAAACTCACCACACAGAAATGGAGCTCCTGCTGCCTGAAGCATTTGTGGAGCCAAGTGCATCCCAGTGCAGCATCTGTGGGTGCTGCAGGCTCACACCTCACACCTCCTCATGCAGGAGCCTCCAGACACAACAGAGAACACAGCTATTTATCACACCAGTTTGGAGAAAGCCATTATTGTCCCCAGGGTGTCTCCACTGGGAGCAGGGAACGAGGAGTGCAGAGCTGCTGTGATTTCACTGTCAGGACAGGTATAGCCAAAGATCAGTCAAAAGGCCAGGCAGCTTCACAGGAATTATTTGTTATCTCTTTCACTTTCTTGTCTTTTTTTGTTCCCCAATATTATGCTTAAGTTTTTTAAGGGAGGGAAATTCCTGCTCCCTCCCCCCACATATTCAAGAAAAGCATAATCTGTCCCAAAGCCTTAATAAATTTTTATAGATACTTCAGGCCAGTTTTGGCTCTCAAATCCATCAAGGTAAATTTGGAATGAGCAGACTTCAGAGGAGGTGGCCCAGCTTCCTTGAGAGTAGATTTGCCCTCTCTCTGCCCAGTGCAATCGAATCAATCTGGCGAGAACCATATCTTTGATGTTCCCTTTGCAGGCTGGATCTCCTCTTCACACTGATCCCCAGTTTGTTTCATTAGCTGTGATCTTCAATCAGTTTGTCAGCTCCATTCCATGTCCCAGACATGGGAGGCACTGCAGGACATGAAGAACAGGCAGCACAAGCACAAGTTTAAGCTGCAGAGGAGACTCCAGGCCCTCCTGAGAGCTTCTCCCCACGCTCCAGGAGGCTGCCAGGAGGGCTGCAAGGCCCACCAAGAGCAGATCCCCAGCCCTCAGCACCACGTGCAGGATGCAGGGTGTCTGCAGGGAGCCCTTTGACGTGGCCACAGCCTGTTTGTGGCAGGGACACAACTCAGTGTGTGGTTCAGGACTGCTGCTTCTGCCCAGGACTGCTGCTCGCTCTGGAAACATCTGCTTGCCTCTGCAGGTCTTTCCACGTAGGGACCAAAGCAGATCTATTCCTGAGGGATCAAGACAGGAGAAGCAGCTCTTTCCCATAAAAATAAACATTCCTAGACCCTCAAGGCCAGTGCAGGAGAGGATGCATGTGTGCTCATCCCAGCTCCTGATTCACAGTGCTGTGGGTGAGCATTAGGAAGTGCAATCCTTTTTCCAGGACAGAGGCCTTCAGCACAAAAAATAGGAGAGGATATGAATACTTCTAACATTACCTGTAAATTCTTGCTGAATGTGCAACAGTGATAGTTAAGAATGAGCTTGGTTGGTCATAGAAACATATTTCAAGTCACTTCAGACAAAATGCAATGAAAATTAATGCAATATATGTTCTCAACCTTCTGTAAGGCAATAGTCTCATCAAACAGAGATTCTGCTCCTCTGTCATCTTTGGAAGCAACAGACTATATAGAAAAAAGAAAACCTCTGGGGTTATAATTTCTTTGGGATTTAGGTTCCCTCTGTCCATTACAGCCCCTCTGATTCAGCACTGCATCACCTTTTCTGCTTTTAGACTGGGCTTGCTCTACTTCCTTCTAACCACGTCAGCCTGGGAGCATGAAAAGGAGGGAATCTAAGTCAGAAAAAATCCTGTTAAGGCAAAAGTCCAACTCAAGGCAAGTTTCCTGGTGCCCAGCCAAGCCGTGTGCTGTTCTCCTGGCTATTCTCTCCCTTGTTTCTGAGGGATCTGTGTTGCAGCAGCAGCAGCAGCAGCACATCTTTGCATGGTCTATGAAACGAGCCTCATCAGGTCTTACAAGTCATTCAACCACCCCACAATGTATTAAAATACATCACATCACTTATAATCTGTAGCTGCAGACAAAGAGCCTGCCTAAGACCACTCTTCCCTCAAACAAAACCAGACGCACTTGCAAGACCTTCAATTACCCCTTAAGCCTCCTCCTCCTCCTCCCTACTCCACTCATCCCTGAAGTCCCTGGAAAACAGATGGTCCTTGCAGCCTGCCTGTGAGTTTTATAAACCTGATGGACCAAATGAGAGGAAGCCCATTCCAGAAAGCAGGGCTGTGATCAGGGTGCCCTCCCACCTACTCCCCGAGTCACCACGGATTTTGGTCTGAGCCCATCCAATGCCCTCTGCTTCTGCAGGTGCCCCGAGGGAAGAGCTCCCTCTTCCCCTCCCTCTCTTTATTACCCAGGTCAGAAAACGGTGAAGGCTTTCCAAGCTCTGCTCCAGACCTGGAATTTCACCCAGAAACCTAATGGCAGCTGTGCTGATCACAGAGCTCTGCATGAAATTCAGCTTAAGGAGGGGGGAGCTGCCGGCTGTGAGGGTTCCCTGAGCTGTTCATTCCCCAGGAACTGCAGCATGGACACCTTGGAGACAAAGGACCACACTCACATCCCTGAGTATTGGCAACTGGGAGCTCTGTCCAAGATGTACCTGCTGCATCCCAGATAATTCACACACGCCTGAGAAGGAAGAAGGCTGAACTCCTCTCCTGCAGATGCCCCAGGGAAACATGTTCACTTGTCTTTATTTGACGCATTGGACACATACACAGTCCTGACATATTTTTCATGGAATAGCCTGATTTTACTCTTAGGTTTTGCCTCCAGGAACTCATCATGATCATTAGGCAAATCTCCTCTAAAACCACCATCTGCATGTTGCTCATACCCAGTAACAGGGAAAAGCCACTGCATGCACAAATGTGGGACCACTGACGAGAGCAATGGAGCAGTTCAGGGACAAGCACTGCAGACATCAGCATCTAACTCTCATCTGTAAAGGTTCTTAGATTAAACATATGCCACAAATATGAACATCTTCAGCTCAGAGTAATGACAAAACTTATAATCAGCTCATAAAGTGGACTTCATCAGCTCTTCATGTGGCTTTGCTGGATGTGAGATTGATGCAAAATGACTCATTCAGGAGCAGTGCCTCAGGTGCAGAAATGGTGGAGCACAAGGAAGAAAAAGGATGGATTTTTCTAGTTTAAATGTAAATCTCAGTTTGTTACAGAACATCAAATATCTCTTACAGATTTATCCTCCTAATGCAGCTCCCAGAAGAAAGTCCATTTCCAGTTTAACCCAATGGGCACTGAGAGGTTCCTGTGTTGGGTAATGAACCCTTGATTGCTTTTTTACACGACACAGATATCTGTGCAAGTGTCTCAACTCTGAGATCACCACATTCTGCACAAGGACATAAAATCTCAGCCGAGCTCTATTTCCTTCCTCGTTCTGTGGTAACAGAAGGGAGAAACAGCAGTGATCTCCAAACCCTCTTTGAACAGAGGGCTCAGACAGTGTGCTTTAATGAGCTGCTATCACCCTGGCTGGAGAGCTGAAGTATTTCAAGACATCTCTCAGCAGCTGCATTGCAAAAGTTAATGATCTGTTCATTGCAAGAGCACATACAGATTCAGGCTGGATGATATGGAGTCAGCCTTCTTGCCTTGTATCTTTTGATATTAACCTTTTCCTGGTATTTGACCAAGGAAAGTCACCAGCATAAAGAGAAAGAGACTGCATTGCAATCAGGTGGTGAACTGCACATTTATGGAGTCCAGGTAGAATGGATGTAGTTATGGATGTCGTCTCAAAAGAGCCTTCTTGCTTCAAACCTGGAACTGATTTTCCTCAATCCTAGGCTGATTGATCAATGCAGCTAAAGAAAGGTGACGGACGTAAAAAACCAAAAATTGTATGTGATAAGAAAAGCTAGACCAGCAAGACCTGAACTAGCTTTGTTTCAATGAGTGGTCAATGCTACAAACAAAAGCAATTTGAAAAACTCACTAGGTCTGAGATGGGAGTTTATAAGAAAAGAATTGTTTTAAAACACTTAAGTGTTAACACAGAAAAAGGACTGTGCTCATATCTTCAAATTTGCCCAAAAGAAAACTTGAATTTGCAGTCAGGAAGTCATTAAGAGAAAAGTTTGTTATATAAAAGAACACCATCTGAGTCAAAGGTACTTAGATGCACAGAACACAAGATCATCATCATCAAAAGCTGTTTTGCAAATGTATGAGTATTTCAGTTTGCTGAAGTAATTTTGAAGTATTTATATAAGAAGAAGAATCACAGTGAACTGCTTTGAAATCACCTCTAAGCACCGAGAACTGAGCACTTGAGCCTCTGAGTTGGCAAACAAGGAAACTTCAGGAAACAGAAGCTCGGAGTAGCCAAGGACATTTCTCCATAGAGGGAAAATTAAGTAGCTGGGACGAGAAATGGGAAAGGCTCTTAGGCATGTCTATGAAACCAGCCTCTTCTTAGATCTATGCCCTTGAGGACAAATAACTTTCAAGTACTCTTGCAAGGATCTGAGAAGAGGAATACAGGAAAATGAGAACTATTAAAAGGGCTATGACAAACTAGAGAACTCCTTGGCATAAACACAGCTCTTCTCAGCAAAGTCTGAAGTACTCCTTTGTTGAGTGGCTGAGTTTTTGCAGGAGGTGAAGCTCCAAGCCTACCTAGAAAGGGCAGTTGCTATTGGCATCCCAGTAGATGATTTTGCAGACCCTGACCCGAGGCCTGTTAAAGCCATGAAGAAATCCTTCAGGAGGCACTAAATCTGGCATTTGATGCTTAAATGACTTGCCTTTCCACTGATATTTTGTGGGAAGTTTAGGAATAATAAAATTGTTTAAGAGAGACTTTTATTTTATTGCATGAATGCATGGTGCAATATTTTAAAATTCATATTTTTAAGATGTCACACTTTAGTTCTTGTGAAAGGGTTGCTTTTCCAGAACCTCACATGTGTCATGCAATTTGTTGTGAAACATGTTTCATTTTTAGACAGAAAACCCTTTCAGTGTCAGATTCACATGGGTAGAAAATTTTGTTTCCCTGGATGCAGGGACTCCAGACAAGTATCAACAACCAGAATCCAGAGCACTGAGAGAGCTCTTTCTGTTGGGTGCTCTGGTGAACATTCAACTTTCCAAACCATTCACAGTGACTGATATCCACCATTCAACGAAATACATAAAAAAACGTGTTCTCCTGAGGTTTGTACCTTGTTGATCAGCCTGGCACAATGAAAAGGACATGGTTTCATGCCCACACACAGAAGCAAGACTGTGTGACCCTCCCTGCAGTAATCAGCCATCTCTCATCCCCAGGTCCCATACCTAACATGTCCCAAGTAATATGGAGATTTTGAGTGAGCCACAACTGTCATGGAATCATAGACTCATAAAATAGTTTGAGTTTGAAGAGACCTTCAAAGGTCATCTAGTCCAGGTGTCCTGCAAAGAGCCTTCAACTACATCAGGTTTCTGAGAATCCCATCCAAAGTGACCTTGAATGTTCCCAGGTATGTGGCATCTGTCACCTCCCTGAGCAACCTGTTCCGTTTTGACTTGCACCAAACACTGCTGTCAATATTGAGATGCTTCAAGAGTTCATCTCAGATGTGGAAGCAAAGGAAAACAAGGAACATTAAATAAGCATTTATGGCTTTAAGCAGAATCTCCTGCCAGGTGCATGCAGCCAGGGGCTGAGGTTTGCACAGTGTCTCTAACGAGACCTGCCAAAAGGATAAGCAAGGGCTTAGTGCACCTGATCCTGCAAAGTGTCCAGAGCTCAGGTCCCAGTTCTGCAAGGCAGTGAAATGAAGACTTAACTGTAAGCACATGAATAGTCTCTCCCACTTAGTTGAAGCTCTTTTCCAGAACACATTTAAAATAAGATTGGACAGAAATCCAGAAATTTAAAAAAAAAAAAAGAATGCCCCCCAAGAAACAAAAAAAACCCCACCAAGCTCAATTCCCACAGAAAGTGGGAAACAGAAAGAGAAGATTAATACATGTTTGTCATTTCTAAAAGGTGCACTTCAAGTGGTGACTGGCTTGGAGAAAGATCTCATCTGAGTCTGAGATGACAATGTGCCCTGTTTCTGCCAAGTCCCCCAGTGCCTGAGGAACTACAGCTGCTTTTTTCTGGGCCAGAGAGGAGAAGGGGAAAGAAGAAAGCTTTTTTTAGGGGGCAGGGGGGGTGGGGGGTGGTGTAGGCTTTTACAGGTCAGCAGAAAGAAGTATTTCCCAAGTGTTGCAAAATTTTTTCTCAATGTACTTGGTCCCTGTAAGTTCATGTGCAGTTGTCCTTGCTGCACCCTTTGAGCCGCTTCCCAGTTGGTTTTGCCTTCAGGAGCACCCTGGAAGCTTTCACATATAAACGGAGCCAGGGCTTCTTCCAAAAGGAGCTACGGAATTTAATTAACTCTACTCCATGTTTGCAGTCCTGTGATTTCTCTTACCTTTAACGTGAACTTATAACATATGGATTAAAGTGAAATAAACCCTACAGTTTGAGTTCAATTCAAAGCTGATTAGAAACATGTATTACCTTTCCTTGACCCGGCAGTGGGAAGGGAAGTTATTACAGTTCTTTAGTGAGTTTGTAAACTCTTTACTGCTGTGGCAGTTTTAATCCTGCTGAGAGAAAATTTGATCTCGACAATAAATTGCTCCCATTTTATTCTAATATTTTACAATCACAGGTTTAGATAGCAAACAAGCATCAAGTTCTTTTGGAATCAACAAGTCAGAGTATTATCAGAATCCTCATGGCATTTTTAGGTTAAACAATAAACAGCCATAATAATAAGAAATGAATGCTTTAGTTCATGCAGGTTCTAATATGCTGATGCAGAAAAATTTGGAAATTTTATTGGTTTTATTACACCATGACTCAGAAAAAAGGTGCATGTCTGAACTTAAGTAACTGATCCTGCATTTCCAGATAAAACAGCAGATCTTCACCATTCTTTGGAAGTTTGTAATCATTTCAGGGTCACACAGAAAAAAGTCACAAACGAGAGATGCAAAAATACTGGCAATGCTCTCATGAAGATGTGAGTGTAGTCCAAAGGAGTCCAGAGCAAACTGGCAGCAGTTGTAATGCTCTAACGAGCCCTAATGGCTGTTTGCATGTCAGGGAAATGGAACCGGAACCCGGCACTGGGGCTGACTGATGGGGGTGATTACATGTTATAAAAGCAGAATTGGATTTTCTATCTCTTGAGGTCTTCAGATGAAGGTAGGATGTCTTCCTGGAAGATGTGCTTTGGCAAAACAGAAGTTAGAGGTTGCAAACAGAAATGAGCTGGGCAACATTTATTGGCCAGTGATAGATGAGTGGTACCTCATCTAATGTGCTTCCAGCATCCAGTGCCATGAATCTCCCAAGAAAAACCCATGAAGAATCTCACCCAGGATGTCTAAATCAAATCTCTAAGATCTTTGCTTAAATTAGGCAAATCAAATACTTTGTACAGGACTGATGTCTCCTAAGTGTTTCCATTTATGCATTTGCATGGTGATAAGGCACAAATCTCCCATGCATTGTAAGGTTCCCAACCTTTCCTTTTAATTTAATGGGATGAACTGGATCTGTATATTCTGACAGAGGACAGACCTCAGGCAGCCCAGCATGTCACTGTCCCCAGGAAAGGAGCTGACACTGTTGGGGTAGAAGAACTGGATACAGAGTGAAATGCCACCTGTGAAGCATTTTTCCATAAATTCTTAAAAATAATCTAACAAAGAAGGTACAGGAAGGGGGAAAAGACATTTTTCCTCTACTCTTAATTCGCTTGCCAACTGGATGCTGTGTAAGCAACCTGGGTGCTCAGGCTCTTGGAAAGGCACAGTCCACTAGCAGGATTTTCTATCACACCTGGGCACCAAATATCCACAGTTTCTATATCCATTTGCTACATTATTAAAACTGAAATATTAAACACTCCAGGGTATTCAGCTGGAAAGTGGGTTTTATTATTCTAAATGAGCTTTAGACTTGCCAGGCAAAAATGCTCAATAATATTCCCTTTTAACTCAAATAAATGATTTGTTCTACACAGAAGAGTCAACATAATATTATTTACAGGAACATACTCATGCCATCCCTTTTAGTATCTCTGCTTTTTTTGCATGGCACAAGGGTAAATAAGGAAAAATATTGATGCTGAAATCAAATCATATAGAAGATGATCCAGTGTAAAGAGAGCATAAGGGAAGAACTTTTTTGATTTGTTTTCACTGCTGCCATCCATTCCTTCTGACACATAAAATTAAAGAGAATGATAATCTGTTTTCATGGGTGAACAAAGAAATAACTGCAAAATAGAAATAAAATCAAAAGTATGCAAGAATGTGTGTAATGGGTCACAAAGATGAACAAAGCTGACAGTGGCTTGTGAAAAAGAAATGAGGAAGAGCATGAATAGAGTGTGATGACTCTCCTGGTTCTTCCATGCTGGCATGTAGGGACTGCCAAAGCTGAGGTTCCAGGTAGGAGCAGCATGTTTGCCACCAGCCAGCTAAGCTCCAGGACTGCTTCCAGGACTTGGTTACACTTCTATTTGTTCAGGAGTGATTGCCCTGTCACTTCCCTGAGCACTCCCTCCTTTTGTCTGAGGACAGAAAGGACAAATCACTCCTTACTCAATGTGCCCACATACAGTTTTAGCAATCCCTGTGTTTCTGTTTAGACTCTCTTTTTATGGCCGTGATTACATATTCCCTGTTCTCTGGATCAATCCCAGACTATCTCCAGTCTTAAATGTCTCCTTTAAGAGGGGTTACCAGCCTCCACCCCTGAGTACTGCTTAAGCAGGAGGGATTCAACAGCCCCTCCTCACCCATTCCCCTCAGTTTGCCATGCAAGAGGTGATGTGTCTTCATAAATCTTTTTTTTCAAACTTCAGAGGACTTGAAAGTCTGAAGGAGGAATTATTTTCCCTATCAATAGATGATGTGTGGCTGAAGAGGGTCAACATGCATTTCCCCACAAGCATCCCTGATGCTCCCAGCACCCTGGGCCATGCCAGAGGCTCAGTCCCTGTCCCTTGGCTGTTGTCCTCTCCCCCCAATCCTACTCCAGCCCAGCTCCCCTCTGGCACTGCTCTACTCAGGCCGGCTGAGCACAGGGTTTGCATGATCTTTCCCCAACATTACTGTAACCAGCTGACTACCCTCCCCTCAGCCCCAATTTAATTTTATATCATTAAACAACAAGGTACAGTCCAGAACATTTAAAGCCTTTGAGTGGTCAATGTAACCTACAGCAGCCAAAAGCTCCTGATCCCCAGCCAAAGCTAACTCATTAGGTACCAGAGAAACAGCCGTGGCAACACTGTTTTTCTTTCAGTGCTGACTGCAGTGGGGATATTATATGAGGAATGTTCAAATGGAATATAATTTTTACTTGGCCAGTAATAATTCTGTGAGGTTTACAGTCGCTCGGGTCCTGCAGGTCAGGAGTTATTAAATGCAGTTATGAATTTTGCATACCTACCAATGCAGGAAATGGGCAGTGACCTCCTACACCACTGAGACACACTCAGGTCTGTGGGGCCCCATGGGATCCACCCAAAGGTACCAAGCCACTTTCCCCCATTTATCATCACTCCTGGCTAACTGGGGAGGCCCCAGCTGACTGCAAGTGAGCAGATGTGACACCCAGCCACAATGCCTGGCTCCAAGGGTGCTGGCCAGTGCGACAGCAGGGTGTGGTGAGGATGGGGATGGGGATGTGGATGGGAGCATACCCTTCCCTACACTGCTCCCTCCCTGCTCCTGGCCTCCCCACTTAGTACTCAACATTTCAGCCAGCCTTTCAGGGTTGCTTTTGTTCTCTTTCTGCCTCTAAAAACCTTCCAGGGAAATGCTGTGCTAACACGCTGGCCGGTGCTGTGCTGAGCACAGGGAGGGAGCAGGGGGGGAACACACAGACACCGAAACCCAGAGGTCACCGCACCGATGGGAAGCACAGAACAGGCTTTGTGCGGATTTGCCCTGCCAGCTCCCTTCATTCTTGACTTGAAACACTTGCTGATAATCCACTCCTTGACCTCTCTTACACAGGATGCAGTGTCACTATATGGAAGCCATATGGAACAAAGGGATCACTCTCAATACACGCTGAGCATAAAAAATAAAAGTTTACAATGGCACTGTCACCACAGCAGCTGGGTCGGCTGTTTGCCAGCGTGCCCTCGTGTTGGCAGCTGGAAGCTCGTGTGCCTGGTATGACAAAGCACAGACTATCAGGCTTCAGTAAGAGGAATTTCTGCCAGGGAATGTGTTTGAACCTCTAACTGAACTAGCTCCTGAATTTATTGTCCAGATTTTTTTTTTCCCCCGTTGAGTAATCATTAAACCTGTGAAATGTTTTCTAGAACATGAGAAACAGATATGAGCCTTGATGGTCCTGTTCCTTTGAAGGAGGATACCTGGTTCCCATTAATAACTTCTATATTATGGGATGGAGCTACGGACAATTTGCTTTCTAGTGATTACAGATTGAAGTACAAAGCTCAGGAATAATCAGAAAATGCCTTGAGTTTCTGCTCCAAATGCTTTAAATGTGCATACATATCTCATGTCTAAAATTTAGATTTGCCAATATAATTTAATAAACTTTAAACAACTCCCACCAAGATAAATGACCTACTTGTGCTTTGAGAAGAAGAAGGGAAAAAATCAACTAAAAAGTTGAATTACTTTGCAAAGAAACAGTAAGACTGTAACTTTGCCCCCTCAATACAGAAATAAGTACAAGGCATCAAATCAGCCTTAGAGGGATGGAGCTACAGGTAAGGTTTTGACCTTCTTGTTCCATATTTCTTCCTTAATCTGTCTCTAATAGCAGAAAAGATGTTCTGGCAGATGTAAAAGCCACCTGATGACCGAATTTGAGCCGAAGTTTCCACATCACTTTTATCAAGAAGGTGCTACTCATGCCCTGCCCTGCATTCCCAGCGCTTCTGGAGCAGATGGCTGGAGCCGGATTACAACCAGTGTCTTGTCTCTCTACCTTCCTTTGCCTTTCAGGAAGGTTTTATTGGAAATCTCATCTGCTCCCATTGGTTTGGTCCTGTGCCAGCCCTAAATGAGAAATGGCCCATTTCCCGCTTCATTTCCCCTTCAAAATTCATGGGGAGTGCTTGGCAGTTTTCAAACCAAGCCCTGACCAGAAAGCCCAGCACAGGCTAAATCCACAACCCAAAGGAACCCCAGTTACTCAGCCCAGTGCTGCTGCACTGGTACCACTGCAGGGAAAGCAAGCTTTGCTTCTTTTCAGTATTTGTGGCAGAAACCCTTCTGCCCACACCAGAGAGGAACACACATTTTGCTGATCATCTGGATGCCTGATAATGAGAAATTTCTCATCATATGGCAGAGCACAAGCAGTGGTTTCTTCAGCATGACAAGCTAAACTCTCCTCCAATTTTCAGCCAGGAAGGAGGGGGGTTAGTTTGGAGTCAATTATTTCATTATTAGGCTTGAGAGTTCAGTATCCCTTATGAAAATGATAGAGAAAAATGTGATGGGTTTTAAGATAGAGATTGAGTGGCCTTCCTTGCACACAGATCCCAGTTTGCTACTCTATGCTTTTGGGTGGCAAAAAAAGAGAGTAAAATGCGTCTTTTCTTGTACGCTAGCAGCTGACCTCAGAGTAGCCTGAGGGCATTTTAAACCTACCTCTGCCTTTATTATGTGTGTCATATGCCCCTATTCATCCTTTGTAGTTTAAAGCAAAAATGACCTTTTATAGCTATCTAAAGCATAATTTTGCTTATGTTCTCCACTCTCACCATTTGTTTCGAGTTAAATATCAAACATATGTGTACCCATTTTTAACAAAAAAATGTTTAATATTAGAGAGCATGCCCTCATATAAGACTAGGAAAGCCTTTCAGGGAAATAAGCCTTTCAAATAAAAAGGCATATTAGTAAATTTTAAAGTGATTTTAACTGTATATTTTCAAGCATTAAAGGAAACAAATCCAGCAAGCCATAAAGTGACAAGTGGGAGGTGGGGAAAGATATACGGTACTAGTTTGAAAGAGAAATTAGACCTGGAACAGGGTGGAAAAAATCCACCTACCCTGGAGCTATTTGAATTCCCAGGTTTGGAGGGAGGAAAGCTGGAAAGAGGGAGGGAGGGCTGAAGTCTGGATGGGTGCATCAGCTCCATCACCCACTGGCAGGCACAGGTCGCTGACTGTCGGAATCACACCATGGAGAAGGTGGCAACATCCAGGCTCATTTTATATCTCACAACTAAGAGGCAAACAGCAAAGCTCAGGTTTTTCAAAGCCAGCTCTCAGCTGGAATACTGTGCTGTGGCTCCATTAAGCTATTAATCATCTCAGTACAAACTTTGCTCTTGTTCCTCCCCTGACTCTGCAGCACTGGTGGTGCAGGGCTGCTTTAAACATTCCACATCTCCTAATATTTCTTGGCACTGCACTATTCAAAGCACAGAACTAAATTACCTGGCTTCCATGATCTGCAACAGCCATCTCCTCTGATGGTTAATGCTGAAATTAAAGTATTTCCATGTGGCTGCTTGAATTTCTGCTGTAGGAAAGGACTTTCTCTGCTGAGACATGCCTGCAAATTACATTTCCATTTGGCACCAAAGATGGTTTGCACAGATTTACTCTATTCTGGGACTATTCCATTTGCAGTTTGGAGGAGAACTGATACCTCTGGTGTTTTACAAACCCGGGTTGTGTCTGCTGGTGCAGTCCAGGAAGATGTAACTGGTTTTCACTCCATTAGGTTGCTGCAGCAATACCTGAAACTCTGAATAATCTGAAGTCATTTTCCTTAATGACTGCTGAAGGGAAATGGTCCTGTTTTCATCCACTTAGCTTTGACTATGCAACCAAGCCCAGGGATCTGCAGGAATCAGAGCTTTGAGAGCTTGGGGAAATAATTCTCTTGCTCCCTCACTTTGTTTCTCTTTCAAGCCTGGCTGCCAGCTTGCACATCACAGCAGCTCCTAGAGCTGGCTGTTGGCTTCCCTGAAGTCCATGAAGTACAAGTTCCTCAGCTTTGGGAAAAGGAAAGAACATTTCTGTCTCTTTTAATACCTTTATTTCTCATGAGTAGCTTAAGGGGAATGGACCATTATTACATTTTGAGAAGTGTATCAAGGCAGTAGAAGATTTATTCCTGGATATTCCACTCTTGCTGAGGGGTCTCTTGACCAAGGTCTCATGGTTTGGAGGCTTCTGAGCCCAGGGCAGACAGCAAATTTTGTGTTTGGGGAACTTTTGCACACCCCTGGAATGGGTCACGTTGAGCACAGAGGTTCCAACTGCCACAGGACTGGCTAAAGGAACAGCTAAACATCACCATGGCACTGGGGAAGTGCATTCCCAAAGCTGGGTGAGGAAGGGAAGTCAGTGTGTTTTTTCCATGCCAATCAACCTGGCCTGCCACTGCATGGTATGTCCATTGCATCATCAATTTTAAGGTCAGAAAGCACTACTTTCATCAAGGTGTATTTTTTTCCCTATTCACCTACTTAGTTGAATTATGAAGCCTATCACCACCACCACAGTTCAGCAAAGGGTCATCAGTTCCTCAATTAGGACTTGTTTTGATTGTGTTCACTCACAAAAGAGCAGCTCAGCCATTTGGAGACCTTCCAGCCTGATCCATCTCCCAGAAGGTCAGTGGAACTAAGGTTGGGCCTTCCTGCTTTCATCTGGAAGGAAAATAATGCAAAGGCAGGCTGGAGAACAGGAGCAGTAGAGTAGGCCACTTATTATTAAGGCAACTCAAATCACGATCCAAGGGAATTCAACAGTAATTTTTAAATTCAGTGCATTAAATCAGGACAACCTAATAAAACCAGTTTTCTACCCTTAGTATTGAAAAAGAATAATGGAATTATCACTGCTTGCTGGACCTGTTGCCCAGCTCAGTAGGATTTCCCATCCTTTGCTGAGAACAAATAGAGAGCTGACAGAATGTCAGTGTGTGGTACTAGGCAATGAGAATCATTTAGATTCCAAACCATCCCATCCTAATCCTTGCCTCCCCACCAGCCGAGCTATTCATCGGATAACCAGAAACACCTGGGTACAAGGAATTTCCTGCTGCAGTTCAGTCTTAATTTCCTCAGATAGTAAAAACCTAAGGCTTGCAAAGGTGAAAGAAACCAGCAGTCAATCAAGTAAATCACCACCACCACCACTGCAGCAGTGATAGTACATTCTAAATTAAATTTTAATTCCCACCTGATGGTTCACCGGGAGTTACTTATATACAAACCATTCATCTGACCCACCTTTGTATTTCAGGCAATTTGTTAGGGTCCCATTAGTTATTAACACCCTCCTAAGTTCCAGAACACCTTTTTTCATTTTTCTGTGATTGTGATCAGAATCAAAATCAGAAGCAAAGAAAGCGATGTCTACAGGTATTTGCTGGACATTAAGGCACACAGACAATCTTACTGTGGAAAGCAGAGAACAACAAAGCCAAGAAAACTCCCAAAGTAAAGCACAAAGTATAAACAAGACATGTTTGGGATCTTTCATTTTTTATTCATTTTGGGGTGAGAAAGAGCTTATGGTCCTTACTGGGATCATGACTAAGTGACAAACATCACCTCTCCCTGTGGCCAACAGTCTTAGCAGCAAAAATATCTGGGAGTTTGGCACAAACACACAGAGAAGCTGTGGCTGCCCCATCCCTGGAAATGTTCAAGACCAGGCTGGACGGGGCTTTGGGTAACCAGGTCTAGTGGAAGGTGTCCCTGCCCATGGCAGAGGGGTTGAAAAGAGATGGTCTTTAAGGTCCCTTCCAACCCAAACCACTCTGTGTTTCCTCAAAGAAGGCCAGACAATAATTAAAAAATAATTAGGGCTGAGGCATGTGGGCAGAGCTGAGTGGAGAAAGGCAAGAGGGGGCATTTCAAACCAGCACTTTCAGTCTTTCATCACCTGGATTAATTAATAAAATAAATAGAAGTAAACCAAGTCCTTAAAGCCAGATTTTTAAGAGTGGTATTAGTGGAATTTCCATTTTTACATACTCAGCACAGCATCTGCAGTCATTTCTGTTTGCAATTCTGCCAGATTTGTCAAAGTAATGCACACAATTAAAGTATGTTTTTGGCAAAATTTATTGCAAAAAAAAGCTTAAAAGGAAAAAAAAATGAATTCAGTGTAAGAGTCCTCCAAAATTGCTGACATTCCTTTTTCCTTCTCAGTGAATTTAAATATGAATAGTCACAAATGCCTACGAAAACTGGATTCTTTATCCTAGGAAGATGCTTTGCAAGGCAGCTTCTGACACTCTGGAAGACTATTGGGACAAGGGAGCTTGCTGTGCTCACCAGGCAGGGGCTGTGTTAACAGGCAGCTGCCAATACCAAAGGAGTAAGACCTTCCCAGAGAAAGTGTTGTTAGGTTTTATTGATGGGACCCATGAGACAGGAGTTTCAACAGCACCTACTGCTGCTCCAGCACCCCAAGCACTGGGAAATTTCACACTGCATTTGTGTGGTAGGAGACCCTTTGCCTTCTAGGGGAGGTGAGAAATAAGGCTTTCTCTGCCAGCTTTAAAATTCTTTAGAGCTGAAAAATGCTGTGGTGATCAATGTGAATGCAGTAGCATTTTTAGGAAGGTATTTGCTCTGATACATTGCAATGTGGACTTTTAAAGAAAATGCCATTTTAAAACAGTCCTATCATTTGTGTCTGAAGAGCCAGAGCGTGGCAACTGGAATAGGTATTTTTAGTGGGTCACAGTAAGAGACTTTACACACCAGTTGCCTCTCACATCAAGATCAGTGCAAAGCAACAGATCTTTCCAAACTCTCAGATAAAGTAGCAAAGTAGGTGTCAGTGATAGTCAGTGTCAAGCCAAAAATGAAAAAAAAAAATAGAAAAAGATAAAAACCTGGAACAAAGCTGTATGAAATTCTGTCATTGCAAACTAGGATACAGAATGGGATGTTACAGCAACAACTGAATGATGTTCTGCCAGTGTGAAATCCATGTTGAAAAACAGGAATCCTGCACTCACAAGGAACAAAAAAGCAGACACTATGTTCAGGTCTTTATCCACTCTGGTTTCTGTCATGCTAAAAAGCTGACCACAGCCAGCAAAGGCTCCCAGGGTCCCTGCTTCCATTACATCTCATAGAAACTGCTGGGACCTTCTCAAAGAGGAGGAAGATGGGCAAATGTTTCTGTAGAGTCCAGCTCCTCATGGGCCAATGAACTCCTTGGACCCTGTTGAAGTGAAGCTAAAGGGAGACTTTTCAGGCTTCCTGGGCAGCATTTCAAATCCGTTTGGTCCCTACTTCTTGAGAAATAAGGTCAGATAAGCCCTATCTGGAAAGGGGAGAAATTCTGCAATAAAGAACATTTTCCACAGCCAAATTCCAGCCTCTGATGCACCAGTTTCCCATTAGAGAGTGATTCCTTTCTTGCTGTAACGACAAACACACACATGGACAACCGTGTCCAGCAAACAGTCTCTGAGAAGGGAAGGGTAACTGGTGGACTGAACAAGGACTGCATCAGGAATAACAAACACAGTCATATGGAAACAATTAGAGCTGTTTCTCAAGGGAGGAGATCTCTCTCTGCTTCTTCAGGGTTTTCTTTATATTCCTCCCTTGGAGTTAGCCTGAGCAGTTTTTAATTCATAAACTATATTATGTAGGTGGGATTTTCCAGCCTCCTGCCTGTTTATAGCAATCCTCTGTCAGGATATCATGTCTATATAAAAATGTTTATCACTCACTACTTCAACCAAATTTCAAAGCATATCTGTGTTGCCCAGCAACAGAAAAAGCTGCTCCTGTTTCCTGTACAGAAAATTAGGAAATTAATCACCTAATGTCATCCTGTTCACTGATAATTAGGCAAATTACTTTCAAGGAAATGCCTTATATTAAGGTTACAGGAAAGAATTTTTACTTCCACGTGTAGGATCAGATCGTGGCTTCTCCTCTGTGGTTTGTGGGGGAACTTTAAAACTTAATGTGTGATGAAAAGGGATTCTCCTAAGTCCTATTCACTCAGGACAGTCTCAGAGCTTAATTCCAACCACGTCATGACAGAGAGGGAGGAACTACACTCAGATCTCTAGAAATTCATCTGAACACGCCGACCACAATGTAAGTCTGTCAGAACTGTGTGTAGATATTTTCTGTTTCCCATGGCCAGGAGACCTGCCTGACTCTACAGTCCTCCACAGCTCAATGGCACACCAGTGATGCTCTTTGAGGTCTGCTCTTCCACGTGGTCATCTTGGCCTTAATTCAGGTGGATTTTTTTTTGATACCATGATCTAGTTGAGGTGTTAGGGCTGGGTTGGACTCTATGATCTTGAAGGTCTCTTCCAACCTACACATTCTGTGATTCTGTGATTCTGTGGATTGATCCAATGTGTCACTGGATGAGACAGTTATTCACTGTTGGGTGGCACTGATGATCCCAATGAAGCCTGGTCCCACTGTGCAAAGGATGATCAGAACTGGCTCCTCCACTGCTGTTCTCAGTGCCTGGGAGAGGAAGCCACGGGCATCATGAACAGTTTAGAGTCTTCATAAAATGAGAGCAATTAATTTTAATCCCCACTAGATGGTGCAGGAAGTCAATAAATGTCAATCGTCTGCTAACACTGGACTTGTCTTTCAAGTGCTTCCATATTCTCCTCAAATTCCTCTTCAGATGGTTTCTTTCATGAAGCCCTAAGCAGGGTTTGAACCAGAATCTGAGCAGCACCTGAACTCCCTGCTGTGCACCAGAAAGAGTTTCTAAACACATTTTGGGCACAGTTCTGTGTTTGTACAGCACATTTTTATTTTGAAAAATAATAAAAACAATATTATTATTAATAATAATACCCATATAGGAGCTGCTTGCAAGACTTAACAGAAATCTAGTTCTGCTGACATTTAGAAATTCCTTACGGGATTTAATAGGCAACTGCATCCTTTTTTTATATTAAGGTGGTTTAATGTATCAAAGAACAAGATCTGTTGTCTTATAATTAGATTGTGAATGTACAGACTGTACAGCCTCTTGTACAAATGCTCTAATTCCTGGTTAAAGATCTCCAAGATGCTGAAATAACATAAAAATATACATAAAGATAATAAATTCCTGGTGGATTTTATAATTATTTCTGTCTTGCAAGATTATAATAGCTTCATACCTCCAGTTCAGTATTTGGAATTTCAGGCCATAAACCAGAGGGGTCTTGCAGGAACAATATGCAAGTTATTTAGAAGACTGTTTGATGCACATATGATTTTCTGTAACACTGACACATGGCAGCAAGTAGATCTAAACCCAACAACCAAACATGCACACGTTGGGGTAAGGATGAAAGAGAGAATGAGCATGGCAGATGTTAGCTGGATCACATAATGCTTGGCTGGAAGGCACTCAGATACTCTCTGATGATGAAGGTAGAATAACATCCTGTATAGATGAGAAAGCAATTTACCCAAGGAACTCGCAAGCAAATAAAAAAATACAGTACCATACTCTTGAAATGAGCCCTCTCTCTTCAGTCCCAAATTCTGCCATGAGGCAGTGCTCTGAAACATCTAAATCTATATGGATCAGATGAATTCCTAGCTCTGAATATAAATCAAATCCAAAGAGATAATAAGCCAAACAGACATTAATTATTTTATGCTGTCATTTATTTTGCGACATTTAATTAATGTCATAAAAATATATAATATACATTTTCAATAAAGAATTTAAAGTACCACAATCAAAGATCACATGACCCTAGTTTCATTATGAAAAGTACCTGGATTCAATAAAAGGAGGACATAGCTTTATCCAAGACATAAATTTGGTTCAGGCAGCAATATTGAGAAAGGTTAAATGGTAAAGAAAACCAATCTCTTAAAGCAATATGAATCATAGAAAAAGAGGTGGTGGTAAAGTGATAATAAAAGTCAGAGCTGTAATTTTCTTCTCACAGAAGCAATGCCTGCTAGGGAATCTACAGCACTGCTGGTGCCTTCACAGCAGGAACCTGCAGGGTGAGCAGAGACCAAACATGCAGTGTTAGGAGTCACACCTGGGAAAGGATGATGGGGGAACAATTTGGAAACAGGTTAGACTGCTTAACAGGGCTGCTTTGCAACCTTCAGAGTGCCACTGGGGTTAAATACCGCACATTATCTCCTGGAGTAAAAGGGTGCAGAACTATCATCTGTGTGGAGCTGAGCCAGTTTACCCCAAATGGACAACTTGGTGTCATATATTTCCAATTAGTATAATTGCTTATTTATATTTTTGAAGCCAGTTTAATCAAAGACAATTTAAAACTTCTTTACTCTTCACTCTGCATTCTCTTTGCTGTCAGCCTGAAAATGCAACCACACCAAAGCAAGTTGTTTCCATTGCCATTTGTCCCAGAGCTTTAGACTTAGATGAGTTCTGAACTTTGAGTCCAGCTGAGGAAATCCACCTCTCAGTCAGCACATCTGGCCAGTCACTAAGATTTGTTAGCATCCATTTAGAGACATGTAGAACCTTCATGTTGTTCTGGTTTGCTTCTCACTTGTTTCCAATATTTAATGTAAACCTTGGCATGTTTTGCGTTTGAGTTTTTTAATTGTCTCTTTAGAGGGACAAATTTGGTCTGACTTATTTTGGTTTACTTTAGTCTTCCTGAGCCCAAATTGGAAAAACACAATGATGTGTGGCAAGGCTGTCAAGTCACAATGATTAAAAAGGCTGTGTCTTGAAACCATTGCTTCCTGAAAGGTGGAACTGCAACTTGTCTTCTCAGATTCACTCTCTTTAGGAAAATAAAGTCTGGTTGTCCTCCTGCCATCGGAGAAAGACTCTGATACTGAAAGCCAGTGCTTGTGAACATATGAGAAGACTTGGACTAATTCTGCTTCTTTAATAAATGAGTTTGTCCCGGTATTTTCCTGACACCTATCTGAAAATCTTTGCTGCACATTCATTATCCTGCTATCAGCTGTCTGAAACCATAACAAGTATCTCTGGCACCAGCTCTGTCTCCTATGCAAACCTCTTTGATGAAAACTTTAGATGCACAGGCTGGAATTGAGTTGGCTCATGAGGAAAGGCTGATACTTCCCAGAAATAAAAATCTCCAGCTCTGTTAGTCACCAGCTGGATGTGGACAGCATCAGCTCATATTCCTAATAATTTCATATATGGGCATCAACCAAACCATGAAATGGATGAAATTTGAAACCTCCTGCAGTGAAGTCCCTTTGGATTGAAAAAGAGAAAGAGCTGAGTGGGTCTCAAGTATTTTAAGCTCTTGATCAAACCAGGGATCTCCTGGCAAGCTGGCTGTGCATGGGACATGACCTTCTGTCATGCCACTCGCCCCCTCATCTACCCTTAAACTTTCAGTAAAATATTGGATATAATCATAATTTCGCTAACCCTTTTACTATTTCTTGCCAGACCCTCAGAAACTGTTCCAACATCCCTTCATTTCCATTTCCCTGGCAGCTCTGTAGCTACCTTCAGGATTTATTTCTTCTTGAAAGTACAGACTAAGCCCTAGACACAATCACACTACATCACTGCCCTGTGCAGAGGTTGTCTTCACATTCTGCTACATTCTCTGCAGTTTCTCTATTATCTTAACACTGAATTTTTGTTTAATTACATTAATTCTTCTTTTATAGCTGAAAGCTTCTCTGATAACTAAAATAGAGATATTGGGGTTGCACACTTAAATGTTTTAATATACTTCCATGTTTCCTGTATGCCTTCTGGAAAAATAGATTTAGTCCAGCTAATACTGTCTGGATTGTGGAGTCCAGAAGCCAGGGAGAATGAGCTCCTTCAGCATGTTTTACACAATCTAGAGCACTGACAAACAGCATTATAAGGCAAAATAATAAATACTTCATGTGATACACCACAAGTACTGCCTAATGAGAGATACACATCTTTAGGGTGGGTATCTGACAGAGGCCTTTATTCAATAAAATCACCAAACTCTTTTCTGATGAACCCTCTTGCAGCCTCAATGGATCAAACCTGCTTACTCCAGCTGTAGTGTTCTATCCCTTTGCTTCCCATGCTATAATCCCCTCCTCAAAACAGCCAATAGCAATTCTTACACACGGCAAACTGACCATAACCTCCTGATTTTAATTCAGTAATTACCTCAGTCAGAGAGCAAAATTGGGGGGCCCTTTGCTTTCTGAACAACTGCTTTCACAGCTGTGGAGATGTTTCCCAGATTTAAAGAAAGGAGTGTGGCAAAGCAGAGCTCTGTGTGTATCACAGCAACCTCCAGCACAGCCATCTGCAGGGGAGCTGCACAGGGGCATGCACAGCCACAGGAACCACGCTGCTCTTTGCAGCAGGAGGGGGACACTTCAGCCTGAAGAGAATAACCTGAAACAAGCAACAGACCTTGGTGACGAGCCACCACAGGTACCCTGAACACTTAAAGGTACATGATATGATAGCAGGAGCTCTCATCTCTTGCACAGAAACAATGGTCCTTAACAAAAAATAGCGAGTTTCCTACAAACCAAAGTGATGATCTCCTATAATCCTCTTTCACAACCATTTTCCCACCTTAGATTCCTCCCTCCTTATTCCCTCTGACTACTAGAAGTCAGCAAAGACGTGATAACAACAAAACCCCCACTCTCTGCTTTGTCTTCGGACTGAGGTGATGGCAAGGATCTCTGCAGAAAACAAAGCCTCGCTGCTGATGAAGTCATTTTAAAACCATCTGTCGTAATTTACTGACTAATGAAGTGAAGGCTTACCCTCCCCAGCCTCTCTGCAATTTGCCTTTTTTTTGGCACATATATAAAACAACACTTGCCTCCTCTAGCAGTCTCTGTGACAGTCTTGAGGTGACTGTCCAAACAATCCTCAACCCTGGCAAATGTCAAATCACCAAACTTTGTTTGACCCTCACTGAAAGACATTACAATAGAGTTAGTTTTGCAATATGCTAACAGCAATTTTTCTCCCAGCGGCTCTGTGTTGGCAGTAAAGGACAAGATCACACAGAATACACAGCAAATCCAAGTAAAACTGGAGTTCATTGCAGAATTGATTGATTGAGGTTCAGATGCACCTCAAAAGGTGAAATCATGTGTTACCTCACCATCACCTCTTTTATCTTGTACAGCAATTCACTGTCCTTGACTTTGAATTCTTTCCTTCTTCTCTTTTTTTTTTTTTTTAATGCTTGTTCATTTCTTTTGATGTCTGAAATAAAAATCATTGTGCTGGAAATACTGCAGTTAATGTATGTGAATCCAAGCGGCATATTACTTGAGGAATCCCATCTGATTTCAAGTGCATCCCATTGACCTCGTACCTTACACATTGGCAGCTAGATTTTGTTTAGAAACTGAGGAAAGAAAAATAATATAGGATCATAGAATGGTTTAGGTTGGAAAAGACCATTAAGATGATGGAGTCCAACAGAAATATCAGAAGGGTTTATTTAATTAAAAAAGAAATAGCCTGATCTTGCCAAAATTTTCCACTTCTAGTTTAGGGAGGTTTATAGCTTGCCAGTAGCTCAGTCTTCATTCTTTGCACATTTTTCTTCCCTTATGTCTTTAACTCCCTTCCATCCTGGCAGCTAACATGATGTTGGGACTGTAAGTACCAAAGTACACAAGTATGCTGACATCAGGCATGAAGCATTGCACCAGGAGGCCAGAAAGCCTGTTTATAGCATATCATTTCAAGAGTGGAATGCCATGTATTTTCTTTGCTTTTTGTAGCTTTCTTTAAAAAGTCTTTGTGGAGTGAGCTGCTGATTCAGCATTGCCTCCTGGTGAGCCATGAGAGGGTGATGATGTGAAACTGAAACATGAGACCCAGCACTGGAACATATCCTGAGATCAGCAGAGTCAGCCTTCTGCTATGGCAGAAAGCACATCATCAAGGCCTTTGGATTGCTGAGGTTTTCTAAGGTGGCAAGCAAAACGCTGTTAATTTTTGCAGTTGGCGAGAGAGCAGGAATAAGGCAGGGCTGGCTGTCTGAGCCCACCCAGGCAGGGATGACCTGCCCCCTGGAAGGCTTCCCGGTGTTATTTATGACAGCCTCTGTGGCCGCAGCCGCTCTCCTTCTCCAGCATCGGTTGCCAACTTTCCTTTCTTTGGCACTTAGTCAGGAGAAAATTCTTCTTTTTGCCAGGTGAAATGTATTCACTGAACTCAGGGTATTTGATAGTAAATTCTAGCTCTGGCTTTCTTTAATGCTACTTTGGTCGAGTGCAGTTTGTCCATCTGCTCCCTAGTGCTGCATCCGTTATGGGTGCTGAGATGCTTGTTTTATAGCTCCTGCTACTCCCTTCTCTCTCCTAAGGCATTCTGCTGACTGATTTGAGAATACAAGCACGTTTTCAGATGCAAGGATCTCAAAACCATTTCAATGCTTTCAAATGTCTGGACATTTTCTAGGAGGTTTTCCCTTCTAGAAATGCTTCCTAAAGCATTCAGCCTGTGTCATCTGCTTTGAACATGATTTTTGTGGTGCTTTGCACCTCTCCTGTGAGTCCTTTGTCACATTTTCAGTGTCACTAGTTCAGGACAGAACTGGTTTAGATGAAAGCAGTAGTTTTTCTGTAGCCTCTACAACTGAAATTTCAGTCTGTATAATTTGCTTCAGTGTTTTGCCTGTAATTCACATTGTCTCTGCAGCAGTCGAGTTGTGTCATCATGTGATTTCAATGGCCGCCAATTCTCTTTCTTCTCCTGCATAGCTGAGAGGAAGTCAAGGTAACCTGGCAGTCCCTGATCTGCCCATCTGGTTTGCTTTCCTTTTCCTCTTTGCGTGCTCCTGCCTGATTTGTGTCCAGTAGGACTCTAGATTTTACAGACTCCATTTACCTGAGGTTCTGCAAATCATTCCTGGCCAAAAGGATGCAAAATTTCACCTTTAAATCACCACAGCACAGTGTAACAATTTTTTTTCAATAAAAATTGTGACATAAGGTCTTCCCTGGATGCTAATACCACCTACAACTCTATTAACTGTCATTGTTTTTCTTCACAGTCTTACACACGTCTGACACTGATTCCTGGATAACAGCAAAAGCTGCCTTCAGAACAGAGTAGCTTATCATAGCAGCATTTACTAAGGAGCTCCTGTCTTTAACCTCAAACCAGAACTCACAGTGCAAGATAAAGTGATGCCAGACCGCACAGTTCATCTCTAAGATCGAGGTACAAGCCTTGGAGCCTGGCTCTGTTCCCAGGCAGATGCCAGCCATAGCCATATCCTGCTCAGAAGGGTTGGCCAGCTCCAGTCTCTCTTGCTTTGGCTGTTGCTCAGCATTAGGTTCATAATAAAGCTCAGTGACAGATGCAATAAACCTTGCTCTCATCTACCTCCCATTGCTACTAGCGCAGTGTCACAATTTTCATCAGATACTTCTTGACCCTTCCACCTCTTTTAATGCAGCTCCTAGTGAAGCACTGCCATCAAATCCTACACTGATCTTACTCTAATCCTACTTTTTGCCATTAAGGCAAAAAATAAAACAGTTTGAATTGGGAATTCAGTTCATCTGAATGCTCCTTCTCTCTCATATCTGTTCAGGTACACATAAAAATGACAGATGATTTTTTTTATTATTATTTACACATAATGACAATTATTTAGCACTCCTCCACATTACTCCAAATTTAAAGCAAGCAAGTTAATAAACTTGCACTAATAAAAGGTGCCCATGCCACCTTTGCAGCAGCAATGTGGTCTACATATAAATAGTCTGACAGGCAACAAAACTTTATCGACCCAATGCTCTTCCAGGAGTGTCCATAAGAGGCATTTCCAGCACCACAGTTTCAGATAAACCTTAATGTAAGTCTAAAACTGCGGTTTAAATGCAATTTAAACTCCACCTGCTGGCTGAGCTCCTTAATGGCATCATGTCTGCACATACAGAGGGTAAAGGGGCTTAAGGATGCTCCCCTTCCAGTGCTAAGAGGCTTAAGAAAGATCTATGATACATCCCATTAAGAAAAATACCAGGCAAGACTTTCTAAAGTGATTAATGATCTCTATAGCTCTGTTTAATGGAAACATGTCTAAAAGATCTGATTTGCAAAATCACTAATCACATTTGAACATGTTGGCAAAAATTACCCTGAAATACTCTGAAATGCAAATGTGTCTAAGGAGAAGCAACAAATGTCCTCTCAGTTAAAAAAAGGGAATGTATTTCATGAAGAAGGGTTGAAATAGGGGTTTGAGTGACCAGATGTTTTGTTTCCCATATCCAGTTTCCAGAGATCCATTTCAGGTAACTGTAGAACACTGGCTGCACATTACATACACACAGAGAACACAATGCATACAACGTGACAATGAGGGATTTGTGCAGAGAGTTCACATTTAATTCCATTGGGACTCCTATATGCCTGTGTTTTTGCAAAACCATACATTGAAAGAAAATCAGGATTTTGTTTTTCTTTTTTATTTTAGTACCTGAAAACCAACTTCAGTGGAAAAATAATCTATAGAGCAGTTTAAGAATATGAGGTGCATTCAGGAAAAATGTTGGGCATTAGTAAATTTTTCCATGTGTGATAAGGGTAATTTAGCATAAACCCATGTATCTTCTATTTTCTTAAAACTAGCCAGACTTTAGAAAAATGTTATGGTACTAATGAGACAGAAATCTCTGAGAATTCAGTGCATGGCACACAGGGAAATCAAAAATTAATTTAAGAGGCATATTTCCAAGCTATGAGGGTTATTGACAATAATCAGTACAATCAGGAAGTCATCAAACACTGAATATTCTCTTTCCAAAATAGTGCATAAAAAGATATTAAATTTGTTTCGTATTCATATTTCGTATTAATTTATTATCCAATAAACAGCTGACGTGACTGTATTTATATTGCATGAATTGTTTGGAAAGTATTCATCACAACTATCACCCAGAGAATGCTTTATTTTCCGTAGCTCAATTTGTGGGGCAGGTCAACTGACACTTGAGACTAATTCTGCTTGCCTGGTTAATCCACAAGCTTCAGAATGACCCTCTAAGCACTTCCAAACAAATACCCTGGCCCATTTCTCACTGATAATTCACCCCAGTGCTTTCCATATGCCGTTTTTTATGGATAAAAATGTCATGAGATGAATTAGCAAGAAGCAAGTAGAAAAGAATAACATATCCTGACATGAATTGTAGGACTTTATGTAAACACACACACACACAAAAGAATATATTTGTTACAGGCACCTGCTGATTCATATTGTGCCTAGTGACAGAATCTAAACATGACAGAAGGATGGACCTGTTCAGCTGGTAATATCCTGTTAGCTTGATGCTGCTTACCCCTTCAAAAGTAGTACATGTGAGGACAACCACAGTGCAAAGCCTGTCAGGAAAAAGAAAAGAAAAACCCAGCAATAATCATAAGGCTTCTCATTAATGTGTGTAAACCCTTTAACAGTACAGGTTCTAAGTAGCTGTCCAGAAACCAAGACTTTAGTTAGAAATAATTAGTTATGTTTCATACTGTCAGCATCTGCACCCCACCAGCCCACCCAGCCTGCGTGGAATTGGCAGGAGCAGCAGAGGCCTGGCCAGACAGGTATGGCAGCACTGCAGGAGATTTCAGCTGCCCAGAGCCTGGGGCTGCAGTACAGGTGATTCCCATAGAGGGAGATGTTGCTTTGTTTCCTCCTTATTTTGAAGTTTTTCTGTCCATGTCATGGGAAAAACTTCATGTGCTCCAGTCACGGCACAGACACCTCCCAATATGGAGATTTTTAAGATGAGCAAAGCATTCACCAGAACTTGCCAGTCATGTTTATTACTAAATTAAATTTTTCCATTGTCCTGCCATATGGCTTTTTTGAGGCAGCATTACTGAATTTACAATTCCTGACTGTTTTCTTAACCTGTGCAAAGGAGCCCATGAGGATGCTCAGAGGGCTGGAGCATCCCTGCTACAGAGACAGGCTGAGAGAGCTGGGGATGTTTAACCTGGAGAAGAGAAGGCTCCAGGGAGACCACATTGTGGACTCTCAGCACTTAAAGGGAGCTTATAAAAAATGGATAGAAACTTATTGCAAAGGCAGATGTCCTATCCCTAGTGATAGGACAAGGGAGAACAATTTTAAACTAAAAGAGGGGAGACTTAGATTGGATGTTAGGAGGAAATTTTTCCCCGTTAGGGTGGTGAGGTCACAGGTTGCTCAGAGAAGCTGGGATTGCCCATCCATGGAAGTTTTCATCTGGGCTGGATGGGATTTTGAGCAACCTGGTCCTAGTGGCAGCTGTCCCTACCCATGGCAGAGGGTTGGAACCACATGAGCTTTCAGGTTCTTTCCAACACAAACCATTCTGTGATTCTGATTCCTAAAGGGGATGGAGATGGAACCTGTTCTTACAAAGCAATCAAGCAGATGCTGCATTCCCAGCACTCTTTGCATCCTTCAGCAAATGCCAGGCTGACCACATCACTTGGCACTTTTGACATGAACATCCTTCTGTGTCCATCACAAACAGCTGGCACCATCACTTCCTCATTCTGTACCTCCACACAGAGAACATAATTCAAAATAAACAGAAGGAATGATGGGCTGTCTCTGATATAATGAATTTATGAAGCTCAGGTTAAACTGACAACACCACCCTGTGGTAACCTATGGTTTGCTATGACAGCCAATGATCTTCCCATCTGCAAGAGAAGTTTTGTTTAATTTAAGGAGTAGGGTTTGTCTCATGAGATGGATGTGAAAGTGCCTGATTTCATTGCTGCCTGGTATTATGGTGGACTCTAATTCTCTTGCCTCCTTCATGAACCATATTCTATATAATGTCTGCTGTCCAGCACAGGAGCTTTTTTAATTAATATTCCTCAGAGAGGTGATCTGATTTTGCTTTTTCAGGCAAAGAAATGGGTCTGCTTTAAAAATAACCTCTTATATGAAATGATGCATCATAGCAATCCCATGCAGAACAGCAGCTAGGAAAGTATTCCATAGCAACGGCCACATCTTAATAGAAGATCATCTCCTGGACATCTCCCTCTGCATTTATGCAATTACCAACTATGTCTCCTACCATCTGCAATTATATAAAATCCCTCTGGCAAGTACAGCTATTGCTTACATGGAAAATTAATGTAGTGGAGCAACGGGACCTAATAACTAAATATAAGAAATGTGAGTTATTACTACATTACTCTCTGCCAAGCTTTACACCAGCTACCAGGAACCATTGAGCTGATCATCATGTGAAGTAATTTTGAATTATTTGACTTAATAATATAAATCATAGCTCTTGGATTTAATATTTTCTTTGCACAATAATGCAGAACTTTCCCCTGCCACTTGACATTAAAAATGTAGCAATGCAAGAGGCCGTTTTGAATACCAGAAAGGAAAGAACTGCTCTGCTCAAAGGACAACGTGGGAATCAGGTTATGCTGGGAGCAGCTGTGACCACAGGAGAAACAGACAAGTGTGCCTGTTCCCTGGGTGCTCCAGGGTGCATCAGGCTTGTTTCAAAGCACACTTCTTCCATATTGCTGGGAAAGAGGCATTTATGTTTCCTGATGCCTCTGTGTCATACTGCCACTGGGCTATTGGTTTTATAAATCAAAAAGCACTTAGAGTCTATTTAGAAGAAGCAGGTTTTGAAATGCGTTATACTGCAGGTTAATATTACCCCTAATCTATAAATTAATAATGATTGTACAAACTTTGGCTTTTTCTTTTGTTCCAGCATTCATTAACTGTATGAATGACTTCCCAATCTGGGTTTAAAAGATGCAGTTATCATAGTGGCTCTCATTTTCCAGTTTAAAAATTTAAGATCTTTGCCTTCTTTTTAAAAAAAGTGACATTTTATTTAAAGTATTTTGAAAGCAATTAAACATTTTCTGACAGTGAGTATAAACATTTATTAAAAATTTCCATAACTGACATTTTTTCTAGAAGAAAGCAATGACAAATGGCATATGTTTGAAAAAGTTGCACAAATATCATCTTGGGGAAAACAATACGAGGTGGCCTGCCTAGAAAGATTTGGAACAAAGTAAATTATTGGTACTAACTTATCTGTCTACCAGCCTGAGAAAGAAATCTCAGATATCCACTTTTTGTGCCCTGGACGTATTAATCTCACAATAACAAATCAGCATCAGTCAGCACTTCTGCTACAGAACAACACACCTGGCAATTAATAGTCACCAGTGCCTTGACAATGTTGAGGCAGGAGGAAATGTTCTGAAGAGGGAGGATATCCCAATTGTCATGACTTGGATGTCAAAGCAAAGACTGACTGTTTGAAAATGGAATTAATCCTGTTCACCTGTGGCAGATAAAGAAAGGCTGAGTGTAAAACAGCAGCTCAGTTCAACAGTCAGCTGTCAGGTTTTGAGCTGTGCTGAAATCAAACTGCAATTCTCTGGTGGTCTAGATAATGGAGATAAAAAGAGATCATTAAGATGAATGGCTCTGACCCTGAACCAGACAGGTATCAAACACACTGTGCTTCCAGCACCAGCTTGTGGGCAACCTTAGTTGCAGAACTTCCTGATCTTGATGGGCTAATTTTGAATAACAGGGAAGCTGAGTATCTTCAGAGTGGCTGGAAAATAGAGCGAAGTGAAAGCAAAGGCCTGGCCCACACACATTCAAGCCCTGTGGTGCGTTACTCCTCATGATGGTAATGACACTGGAGGATTACAGCAATCTGCTGGAAGGCCAGGTCAGCCCTTTGGAAGTCACAGCTAATACTCCCCAGGACAGGCAGTAGGTCTGTGGGTCGCATTAGGAGCATGATGAGCACTCAGTGGATTTGGGACGAGGTCACTGTGCCCCTCTGATGCTGAAGGCAAGAATGTCACTAGTATGATGCACAGCACAGGTATATTTATCTGTGTCACTGTAACCTGAAGTTAAGAAGCATGGATTAGTCACGTGGTCTGCAATGAGAGAGGAGGCTGAGCAGCCAAAGGAAGTTCAGATAACCCCTTCTGAGAAGCAAGTCATGTCTGAGGAATCTGTACTTCCTTTTGACCATGTGAAGGTTGAAGGAAAACAGTCAGGATCTACTGGTTAAGCACACAACATCCTGAAGGAATGTTTCAGCAACCTGCAGTAACCTAGGACATGCATTCTCAGTAACCAATAAACACACAACAGCAAAGAAATACTGGTGACAAAAGAGGTGACACATTTAGAATTAGGATAACTATCCCAAAGTGAAAACGCTTATCTAAGAGGATTACCCAGGGCCACAGCCCTTCTCACACTGCCCTGCCCCCTCCCAGGTGATATTTCCTTCACCACCACCTCTGCTGCATAGGCAAGTGAAGTGTTTGTATTCTCAATCACTCAGAACTTTCTTCTGCAAATAGTCCCTTGAGGTTGTTAGAATTGATTATAGAATCAGAGTGTCAAAATAAAATTAGAGTAAATAAATGTAAGAATATCAACTGTTTATATTAGAAATAAAGACAGGGTAACCCTGGAAAGGTGCTTTTTATCATTCTATATATAAATAAATACATCACAACTGCCAAACAGAACAAAATCTAAGCTAAGTTTTGTTTTAATGAGGTAGTTCATGTAGTGTAGTCTCACAAGCTTTTGTAGAAACTTCTAGACTGTCATGACACAGTGTGTGTTTTCAAAATGGGCACTCTTTGTAGACTCAGCGGATGTTCAATATGATAAATCTGTGTTTTGGTGGGAGGTGAGCCAGTCAATGCTAACATTACACATTATCACCAGCAGTCTTCATGCTAGCATCCTATTCCATGGGCAAATTGTTCAGGCCCTCTGCAAACTCAGGCAGCTCCCACTCCAGAAACTCTCACCAGTTGAGAAGGCTTTGAAAGTTAAAATTGTAAGGTTTGAAGGCTTTCTTCAAAAGCACAAAATCCATAGACACCCCTTCAAACCAGACAAAAAGAACAATGATAGTAGAAGAGTACAGAAAGCGACCTTTGGGTTGTAAGGGACCTTAAAGATCACCTAGATACAACCCACAACCCCCTACCCTTTGCAGCCTTCCATCAATCCCATTAGAGAAGGTTGGGCATTCTTTAATTTTACATGGGCCTTTGCAGCTCATATCAATAGGGATATTTGGGGGAGGGTTGGTTTTTGTGGTTTGGGTTTGTTTTTTGTTTTGCTGGATTTGTTTAAGTAAAGCTTGTGTGGGTGTCAGGAAAACAGAATGTGAAGAGCCAAGCGCTAGAGGACCAGTTCTGTTGGGCACACTGCACAGCCTACAGAAAAGGCTCCCGTGTGGGCAGCACCACCAGCAAGGAAAAAGGGAGTGGGGCAACGCAGAGGAGGAAGAGGAGGTGAGAAGCAGCTGATGTGTGTGGATAGGAACACAGGGAAAGCAGAGTGTGTCCTCAGCTGCAGAAGAAGAGCCGTGGCAGATGGCCTAGTAAGGACTGTACCCATATCCCTGGGTTAAGGACAATCGGGGACTGTGGGGTACTTACCCAGCAGGGAGCCTTTGTTAGGCAAAACTGCCCCACTGCATGGCAGGCAGGGAACAATCAGCACTCAGGAGTGCAGTCAGGACTAGGCTGCATTTGACTCAGTATTGCACCAAGCAGTAATGAGACATGTCTCATGGGAGACACTGAGTTTAGCTATGCTAAAAACCAGACCGGGTCTGGCCATTTAGATGGATGAGAGTACCACATCAACAATTATGATGCCTGAAACATTTTTTGAAGGGATATTTCTCAGACCAGTCACACATTTTACATAGACAGCCCCCACTCCCATTTTTTTCTTTTTCTTTTAAACCCCCTTCTTCGTTTCTGCTTTCTATTTCATATGACAAAGGCCCTGTGATGATATGCTGATACTCAGCAAAATAAGGAGAGCTGGAGCTCAGAGTGGTTGATAAGAAGAGCAGGAAAGCAACTCCTTGTCATCTAGTAGTGATGGTATTATGCCACTTGTCACCTGGTACAGTTCTACCCATGAAAGAACAGCAAGGGACAGTGAGGAGGAGGCTATGGGCTGGCATTCTGCTTTGGGTACTGAAGAAATAGGATGCTCCATTCAAATGGCAGTGGCATTTGAGTCTGGGAGCATTAGCAAGCCAGGAATCTTCCAGGACATTCAAAACTCCAGCTGCTTCTAGTCCCACCACTGTAAACACAGTGGCAGTCTGTTGTGACTTGTCGGTCCTGCAACCAAGATCTGCGGCGGCAGCTCCTCTTTTCCACTGGCAGCCGGTGGGCGAGGCAACTGGGGGACGCAGGAGAGGAGAGGTGGAAAAGGGACGGAACTCTCGGTCTGGCACAGGGCATGAGGGCAAGGGGCAGCGGCAACCCAGCGCTACCAACATGGCAAGGTGAGCTCAAGGACATCTGTGTGGCCCATGCACAAAAGCCTCCAAAGGCTCCATCTGGGGCATTGATAAAATGGCACTGAGCCATTTTTGTATAGCACGAGGAAGAAAAGTGCGTCCCCCACGGAACAATCCAGCTGCTCATTCTTGTCCCTCCATGCACTTCACTCTTCGGAGGAGCACAGAGCGAACCCCTCGCTCTGACCTCCCCGTTCCGAAAATTTGGGAGCGAACACGTTTGTACACAATGGCTGGGCCGGCAGCAGCTGCGGAGGCCGCGGTGCCAAAGCCCAGCCCCACGCGGGGACCGGGCTTTTCAACAGCCGGGCCGGGCCAGCTGCCGCCTGGGGCCCGTGAGGGCGGGAGGAGAGGCAGGAAGGCCCCTGGGAACCTCCGGGATCGCGGCACTGGTGGCCCAGCCGTGAGGGATCGTGCGGGGATCCGTGAAGGATTGCGAGTAGAACGCTGGGAGACCGAGCGGCAACCGCGAGGGACCGCGATGGATCGTGCTGGATNACGGAGGGGTGCCCGTCCCCTCCTCTGAGGGAAACCGGGAGTCAGTTCAGCCGCTTCTTGCTGTGCCTCGGGTGAAGCCGGGAGATCCACCCGCGCCCCGCGAAATGGTGGCAGCGGGGCTGTATTTCCATGGAATCCGCTGTGGAATGACGGTGTGGGGCTGGAAGGAGCCCGGCGGGGGTGCAGGAGCGGCCGGGGGGGCGGAGCCGCGGTCCCCCACGTCCCTGCTGTTCCACGCACGGACGGGCTCCGTCCTCGTCGTTCCCACTGCGGGTCGCCGAGCAGGGGAGGATAATCGAGGGAGACTGCGAAAAGCACAAGGCAAAAAACAGCAGGACGCCTTTTCCGTGTGTTTCACTTCGGGATGAAGAACCCGTGGTGTAAAAGTTACCTGCCTCGCGTGAACGACTTAATTTAAAAAAGCCAAACGATGTATTTTAAACCGTAAGCAGAGGCTTCCGGGAGTAGTAAAAATTAATGTTTGTCTGGATACGGGGCTCCTTATCCTTTTAGGACTGTCACTTCTTGTGGAGGCTGCAATATGTCTGCTGCAGGATTTGAGCAGCCCATAGGGACTGTCTGGGTGTGGGTGTTCCTCTGGGGGGACTGCGAGTACTGCAGGGCGCAGGTGAATGCAGGTTCCTGAGGCTCCGCACCGGCTCCAGCACAGGAGCGCTGGGACTGAGAGTCGAGGCTGACGCGTTTGTGCCTGTAGGAGACAGTGAGGGCAACAGACTGTTCCTGTGATTTGCGTCTCCCTCTAATCCTTTTCTCTTTTTTTCTGTAGTCTTTAAAAGTAAGTTGTAGAAGGCCGATGAAATTGTGTCTGAAGCCAGCAGTTGGAACTAGCTCCTATAAAAGCAGGGTGGTGTAAAGCTGCGGTTGCTTCACTTGTAGAGATGAAAGGAGACTTGTTGTTGAAATATACTTGGATGAAAGTTGTTATTTATCTCTTGACCATGCAAGTGAACAACCATTTTTTCCCTAGGACTGTGTGGCTGTCACTTAGCAACAGGTCTGTAGAGAACTTGGCAGATCCACTGCCTCCCCCATTCTGAAGAGTAAAAGAAATAAGTGAGTGAAGGAGCAAGAGTGCAATTAGTAAAAACAGTACCTGGATTCTCAAGGACAGCCCAGAGTTGAAAGACTTATGTTGGAACAAGACAATTACAGTTGCTTTGAAAATTATGTTTTAATGCAGTTGGGTATGAAAGATTTTGCATCAACTAGTCCCTAGAAAACTAACCAGTGTGTTTGGGACTTTGGGGCTATTTTTTTTAAGTGTTGTGAAAGAAAGGAGTTACATTGTTTACTTACTAATGGTTTTAGGTTATTTTATTGCATTATGTTTCATAACCTTTCACTCTGAAATCTAGGCCTTTTGAGTTTCTAAAGAGCAGCTTTGCTTTGCTGTGTGTGCTGTACCCTTCTGATTGCCAGTAAAGCCAAATGTTGACAGTGTGGATTAAGCCATAACTGATCTTAAAATTAGTGGCAAGACTAGAATTTGGCTTAATGACAGTGAAGTCAGTAAAGTGCCTAAGCACTGCTTATTTTGAAGATCAGCATGAGCAAATAGAGAAGTCCACCACTGCAAGCTGAGTCTTAAAAGAAACCAGTGTGTTTAAATTTGTTCTTAGGAGTTGCCTAGTTCTGCCAATACACAGCAATGAGCTTTGATAAAAGATATTCTCTTGATAAGGTAGGTGATACCATCACACTCTGGAAGAAAAGTCATGAACCTTTGCTCTCAGAGAAGTGCAGAAATATTTTTGTGCAACACTGTCAGCTAGGATCAAGGCCTGCTGTCTGTTCCACAGAAAAGGTAGTCCTTCCCCAGCAAGGGTATAATGTAGGGATAAAGGAGCAGGGATCTGGAACTGATGCCACAAGAGGAGAAAAAAGCCTCCAGATAGATCTTCCATTGGGAGAGGAAATGTTGGCCCTGTGGATAGTGCTGAGCATTAGGTTTTGTCATCTCCGGAGGTAAATTGGAAAAGAAAAATGCAGCAGTTGTGGAAAGACTGCAGGGCTGGCTAGCTTGCTTGGTAGGGAAAGATGCTGTGAGCACATAAAGGAGCTGTAGTGCCTTACCCAGACCCATTCTAAAGACAGGATAGTCAGAATTCAGCTCGTGCTCCTTGTTCCAGGAGTGATGCAAGAATCACACCATTCGTGACCTCCTTGATGGGTCAAGTTCTTGCAATCCCTTCTCTCAGCAGTATAATATCTATTTTAAGTTTTGTTCTGCATCTGGATTTTGCCTTGGAAGCATCCACATGAATTCTTTATTATGTTTTTATTTTCTTACAAAACTGTCTAAGTTGTTTTCAAAATGTTATTTAAAACAGTTTTTCTGCATTGAATTCACAAATAGTCCAGTGACTTGAGGCCCTCTATAAATTTTTATGCTTTCTATCTAGTATACAAAAAACCTATAATGTATAAATGGTTATTTCAGGCCAGTTCTCCCAGCAGTGGTCAGTGAAGACAATTGTATTTACATTTTCCTAACTATTGGTGGCAGGATGCCCAGCAGAAACTCTTGTCACACTCCCAGCACTGTCCGTAGTGGAGGTTTGCACATTGAGGGGTATTTGTTTGGGTGTTTCAGACCCACTGTGGGAGGGAGGGACTTCTGCCAGTTGAATACAATTGTGCAACAGTGTTTTGTTTAGCACACAGATTTTGTGAAAACGTTAGTCCTCCTTTTCCCATCCTTTGTTACTGCCATAGGAATTTTAATTGTGTGAATCTTCAACAGAAAGTACACCTGTTGTTCATTCCTAGATGGGGAGTGTTCTCTTGGTTTGCCAAATGAAAATACATGTATGGTGCTACCTTCTCACATGAGAAGTTAATGGAGTTTTGGAAGAACTGTTTTACAACTGGTTTCACTCTTCTGTCTGTTTCAGACCTCAAAGAGTTACTGCTTTGATAAAGAACTTGAGCTAAAGTTTGAGATCACATCAGATCAAATGATAACTGAGTGATTGACTCTTTTTAGTGCTGTTTTACCTAGAAACCACACTCCCAGGCAGAGACACTGTTGTGCCAGACAAGTATTATTAGGGATCATTCTGTAGCATTTTATAAACATGCCAGAGTAGCTTCTGATTAGCTAAGAACAGAGCAAGTTCATTGTCACAGCAAAGTCAAATGCCCCTTTTCAGCAAGAGTTCAGAGAGTGGCTATTATGGGACATAAATAGATTTAAGAGAGAATGGCAGCACTTACATTGTTAATCTTTTGAAACAATGGAAAGAAAATAGTATTGCAGTTAATCTCTTGTGATACAAAAATGAACTTTCCAGCTTAGTCTTTGTACTGAAAGAAAAAAAATAATTACAACATGTTAGTATTTTTCCTATTGTAGTAATGATCTCCTGGATTCCACTACTTACTGATATGATGATGTAGATCTAAATTGAATCATCTCTGCTGAGTGCAGTTAATACAGCAGTGTAAGCCCACGATCAGAGCAGCCTCTGTCTGAGAGCAGTAGGATTCAGAGTAATTTGTTTAGTCATTATGAACCAGTACCTGAAAACTGTTAATAACAGACTGGGTTGATTACTGCTGTTTGATCAAAGTGTTAAATCAACTGAACTGATGAAGTGCTGGTATTTGGAATTTGGGTATCACTTTACCAGGATGTTCAGGCTGTACTTTAAGAATTATGTGAAGTTAAACCTTTCAGAAAAACAGATGCCTATGTGCATTTGAGGAAGATGGTTTTTGAAAGTGGTTCAGCAGAGTATCTGTCTTCACAGAGACAAATATGGTCAACCAGAGTTACTCCAGCCAATTTCAAAGACAAAAATGTTAATTATGCTGATTTCATCACTACACCTTAAGGTTGTTTCTTAGGAAATGTATTTCTGGCTTGCAATGACATGACAGCAGAGGAGCCTTGTAGCTTGAATCTTTGCTGTGACCCAATTAATACACCATCAAATTTTGTTTATGCATTTGGAGATCTTAGAAAGCAGTATGAATCTTGCCACAGTCTTTAAGAGGTTTCAAAAGCTGTGAATCAAGTGCTAAATTCTGTATCTAGGGCAATCTGTGTCCAAGCACAGCAGAGCCACTGAAGAATATAGTGTTAAATTTGATTTGGAGTCGAAGGTGAACTTAGATACTTGACTCCTCAGTGCTATCCCCTGATTATCACAGGATAATTTTGTGAACTCTCACATTGAAACAAAATCATTTTATTGTCAAATCTTTGGAGACTTTGCAATGTATTTGGTAAAGTTCTCAATAATTCCATTGCAAAGGCAGGGCAGAAGAAAGGAAGGTACTGGTCCATTGACTGTGATTTATTAAAAAAGATATTTGCTTACTTTTATTATACTGCTCAAATCTTGTCTGAACTCTGATGCATGTGATAAGGTTGCCTTCGGTTGCCTCCCTGATCTGTGGGCTCCCGGTGACTCAGCAAACAGCTCTAGTTCATTAGTGTTAGCAGCATGCCAGAGTTTCTGGTGTTACAAAGATAAACCATTTTGGAACATGTGAGGCACACGGCTTTCTTTGGGTTTTGATCTGTTGCCATGCTCTTTACATTTCACCTCAGTACATTTTCTTGTGGCTTTTGCAAGTGAAATCTCTTTCCCTTCCCTTTTTCAGTGGAGAACTAGAAACAGGGAAGAGACATTTGAGAGTCGGTTGGGCCATCCTGCAGCTCAAAGGCAGGACAAACAGGTTCTGCAAAGTAATGATCCTGAATAGACAATTAAGTTCTGAAAAAGGTTTCCATGCCAGGCTCTGACTTTCACCTTCCAAATTACGTGGTTGGTAACAGTAAAAGTGGTGCTCAAAACCTAATTGAAGTTTTCCTCCCTCCACCCCCGACATCTAAACAATCTGAACATCTAGTGATTCTCTACATGTAGGAATGGGATCCTTGGGATGAGGAGATCTGAAACCCATCTGTATCACATTTCACCTTTAATACTAAAAGTTTCAGAAGTTCTTGGTTTAGTCATTATGCAATCCCAAGCACCAGCACCTTTCAGATTCAGGCAAACTTTCTCCTCAGAAATAAACTTATTCAGAGAAAGGTCTTTAATGTTCCATGTAAGCGGATCAGGTGAATTGTCAAGATAGGTCCAGGGTATCCTAAATATTAATGTGAGTAATGTGACCAAGTGCATAAAATAAAGAGAGAAATTACCTGTAGAATTTGCAGAGGTGGTAAAACAAGCTTATGAAAGAGAAAAAAGACACCATTTTATATATGGGTTGGTGTTATTCTGTATTACTACCTACTTTACTAATGCTTTGGTGCAAATGTTACAGCAGCTGATAGCTGACACTCTCCCAAAGAAAGAAAACTTCAGGAAGTAAGGATTTCCTTATTCTCTTCCAGCTGTTCTGATATCCCATAAACACACTAAGTGATTAATAAAAGTTTACTGCTTAAGGCTTGCAGGCTTTCTCCAGAAAAATTAATGTTTTTCATCATTGACCTCTCAGTTACAAACCAAATATATTGCAGGGCAGCACAGATATTTCTTATGCCTCTTTCCGTGGTGTTTGAGTCAATGAACCTCTTAACATTTGAGGTTAAACATCCTTAGTGCTGTTGATGAAAATGGATTATGAAATATGACAATAATTCCTGGCAGAAGGTCTACAGACAAGTCAAAGCCCCACCCAGCCTTCCTGCTAACAAAGACAGAGCTAACTAGATGAGAAAATGCAATTAAATGGATATTTTTAAAATCATTGGTGAGCTGCATTTGAGTCATTTCTCAAGGCAAGAAAATTGGCTTTTGTCCTCTTCTTCACAGATTAATGGTTGTTACAGAGCTGAGTCCACAGCAGAAGGAACCCTTTTGATGGCTTCCCCTTCCAAAGATTCCTATCTGTTTCTGGACATGAGTTTCCTAAATACAGTGTGACTTTCACCTGATCTACAAAGATGGGACTATTTTGTTTAACTTAAAAAAACAGTAAACCCATTGCATTTAATGTACTTAATGTGCTGTGCAGGTGTAGATTCTGATGTATGGAATGTGGAAGTGGAAAGGAAAAGAAACCTCTGATACTCATGTTCCTTTGGCTAGCCTGACTGGTCTTTGTTTGGCAGTTATGTAGCCTGAATCTTATTGACTCCTTGAGAATTGAAGGACTGCAGGATGTGTCAGCACAGAAGAGAAATTGCAAAACCTAAAAGTGGGATTGATGAATCAGTTTTGCCTAATTCTGAGATTGCTCCATTGTGGATTCAGGCATGTGGGAAATACAGTTAGGTTCATAAGGGTAAGGAGAGAATTCAGAATAAACAAGTAGGGGAAAAAGCAGGGGAAGTAGAGGAATGGTGTGATGGGAAAGCAGGATTAAAGGGGGTTTCATTGTGGAGTGTATAAACACATCAATGAATTTGCATGTGTGCTAGGTAGGATTTGTGCAGCAAGGGAAGAAGTGGGATGCACAGAGGTATGTGTGTATCACTGATGCATTCCACTGGTTTCCCTGGAGTTCAGACATGAGGGAGGGGAGAGGTGGGGAGATGGGCACTCTCTCCTTTCCTCTGAGGTAATTTCAAAACCCAGTGAGTTGCCTAAACCTTCAAAGACACCTTGAGAGCCTGTGAACCCTCCACCTCTTTGGATTTGTCAGTTTCTATTTACAGCCTGAGCGGAAATCAAAGAGAGGACAGAATATGTTTGACAGCTGTATCAGCAGTAGGTTCCCTCGGTGAGATAAACTGAGATACAGTTGTCAGATACGTGCTGGGTGTTCAGATCACTGTGCTGTTAGGGAAAGGTGGCAGATAGAAGATCCTCACATTCCTGGAGGGAATGTTGAAGCAATATGGGCTTCAGTATGGAGATGGCTGAGTTTCAGTAGATTCAAATCTCAAGGGGGTCATTTCAGATCTTTCTAAAAATAGAGCATTTACTGTACAGGAGATGTATTTTGCCATCAAGGCCTTTGTTCTGTCAGTTCTCACGCATCTGGAAAATCGAGTTTTTTAAAGGAGGTGAATACACTTTATGAAAGCTTTAGTAGATACAGTTTCTCCTAGTTTGGAATGAAATTATGCATGAACATAACTGCCCTACTACAGCTGTTCAAATGCCCTTTCAAAAGGTTTTTGTGGAGATCAGGGGGTTGTGTCAGTCTTCTCACAGAAATATCCTCTGCTTCAATGCAGAAGTTCTATTTTAAATCTGGTACTTACCACTCATTGCTCCATTAGGGGTACTGGGTTTAATGAGTTAGGAATTTCAGGAAAGTAGATTTTCAGGAAATAACTTGTTTTACGTATTTTCTGTATAAATTTATTCCAAATTACAATGGGAAGTAAACATTCTGTGGGAAATTATTTTAGGTTCTTGTTGTGTATACTCTCAAAAGGCAACTTGTCTGTATATTTTGGACTCTCAAATGCATTGCCTACCCCAAAATGCTGATTTGCCTTGGAATTCAGTGTGTGGCCTTACAGTATCAGTCTTTATTAATAACCTTTAACCTTTTGTTCTTTTTTTTTTCTTTCTTCCTAAACATAGAGTGCTGTTTCAGACCTGATATAGACAAGATGTCCAGCCGGGGTGGAAAGAAGAAGTCAACCAAGACCTCCCGCTCGGCCAAGGCTGGGGTCATATTCCCTGTGGGCAGAATGCTCCGCTACATCAAGAAAGGTCACCCCAAGTACAGGATTGGTGTTGGTGCTCCTGTGTACATGGCTGCTGTACTGGAATATCTCACCGGTAGGTTTTGCTGAATTATGTGAAATAGTAGCTGTAAAAGTTAAACACAAACTGAATTTGCACAGAAAAAACCCCAAACAAACTAAAAAAGTTGCAGCTGAAGCGTGTGTTATGCTGATCACACATCTAAGCCAAAATCAAGGTATCCTCACCCCTGCCTCAGAGCCTTGATGACTTCTGTTCATTCCAGCATAGAATTTGCTTTCACCACTTGTTAACACACTCCTTCCACATAGACAGTCAGGGTTCCCACTGCCATCAGTGTGTGTGGACTATGTTGTTGCAGTCCTCCTTGCTTTGGTTTTGTGCCTGATGACTTTGTTTGGGTTATAATTGCCTGTTAAGCATGTACATTAATTTTAAATAGGGAGCTTCTCCGTGTTTACACAGGGCTGAGACTACTTACAGCCTTGTTTAAACATTTTTGTTCAATTTACAGATTTCTTTTCAGACTACACATGCTGCTGGCAATTTGTTTGGTTGTGTCTCTGTACACATGCACACTGTTCATCTGCCCTGCATCTATGTAGTTTATTTCCTTGCAGTTGTAGTTCTTGGTCAGTTCCTTTCATCACATCATAATGAGAATACCTTAAATAACTATCTCATCCTCACCATCTTGCAGGACAAAAGTATTATTTTTCCTCCATTTAGAAAGAAGCTTCAAAGGAAGGAGATGCTTTGCCCAATGACATAAACAACCATGAGGCATGCAAGTGAAGATCTTTACATAGCTGTTTTGTTCTCAAACAAAACTTAAGACATTGCAAGTTTACCCCCCCAAACAACATTGCAAAAGCAGTCTTTTGACAGAAAACCCCAACTGTAATAGCATCAGCATATGGGCTTTTTGCAATAATGGTTTGCTTAAAATAAAAAAAAAAGGTTAAGCTTCAGTCACCTTCATGTGGCCAGGTTGACATCTAAGTATATACCTGTGGTGTAGGGATCTAGCAAAAAGCACAAGTGCCAGATAGATGAGTGTTTGGAGCCAAATTCTATTAGCATGACTAAGGAAAAGCTTGAATTGGATCTTACTTCTCAAAGCAATGTTTCTTTTTTCAGTCCATCTGCTTGTGTTGGTGTTCTTGCCGTAGGTTCCAGTGTTTCAGTGGATGAGACTTTGAGCTGTATTGGTGTGCTCTAAAAGGTACAGGTTTTTCTTTGACTCAAGCACAAAGTTATAAAGCATTGACTTTTCTGGGGGTATTTAAAACTGAAACAACATGACCTTACCACAATTTTAGATGTGTTTTCTAATGGCTTTTGATATTGAAGGACAGAAGATTTCTTCCTATGAAGTTTCTTCTTCACCTAAGGACAAAGATTGGTAATATTACCAAATAATTAATAGCGTGCTTGTCTTCTGTAGGGTATTCATACCATCAAATATATATTTTTTCCCCTTCACTTGTTGACATTCAGTTTTCTTTATTTGGGCCTTTTCTTTAAAAGAACGATTTTAAACTTCATAGATGGCCTTAAAAAATTAACATTTCCTTTAGCTAGGTTCCTGCTTACAGCAATAACAACTCAAATAAAAGGCTCCTTAGGGTGAAGGGTGCTTTGAATGCTGTCCTTTTAAAGAAACAGAGCAATACAGGTGAGCTTAAGGCTCTGCTAATGAGCAGCACATGTTACTGGTTAACTGTTTAAAGTGTTGAATGAGGCAGTGATAGTTTAGCCAGTTAAGAACAGGCTGGGGAAATAAAGGTGTTTCTTTAACTGCTCTGCATCTTGGGAACCTGTCTGAGGACATTACCAACAAGAAGAAAAAAATGAAAAGTAATATACATCACTTTAGGAAAAATAAAGGGTAGGAGGAAGAGATAGCTAGAGGAAAAAGTACTTTCCTTCTTTATCCCTTTAACTATTTTTAGGCAGTTTTGCTATTTTTTTTTGTCTCCTCTGAAGGCTAGATAATCCTAGTAACCTGTACCTCAGGGTTTTCTTTCATTCCTGTACATAGATGCATCTCAAAAGCACAGATGTCCTTTCTTTCCAGAGTTAGTACTGGTTTTATCATAGAATGATTTGGGCTGGAAGGGACCTTGAAGTTCATCTTGTTCTAATCCCCCATCCATGGACAGGGATATCTCCCATTAGACCAGGTTGCTCCAAACCATGTCCAGTCTGGTGGCCTTGAACCATCTTGGCCATTTCCAGAGATGGGGCAGCCACAGCTTCTCTGGGCAGCTGTGCCAGTGCCCCAGCACACTCACAGGGAGGAATTTCTTCCTGATATCTAATCTAAATCTGTCCTGCTTCAGTTTGAAGCCATTCCCCCTTGTAGTCCCGTCACTACAAGTCCTTCCCTCTCCAGCTTTCTTGTAGACCCCTTACTGTTTCAATCTGGTGGGGTTTTTTTTTCCTTTCTCTATGTTTTTCACACTCTGTATTGTATAATTTTTTAGCCTCTAGTGCTCAGTATGTTTTCTGAACTTGAGGTCATTCATCTTTTTCAGTGTAATTCAGAAACAGCCCCTTGAAATTGAATGCTTTGAGATTTTTGATTTGTATTCTTTTTACCTCTTGGCAGTTATTACTTCACAAAACCAGAGAAATCCTGACTTCTCTCCAGGAGAGTTTTTAAAGATCCTCATGTCAGCACATGGTCTGAGACCAAATCAAAGCATTTCAACCATTTCAAAGTAAAACCAGGAACGTGACATAATAGGAAGGAGACCATGTGAACTGGCATGCTAATAAATTGGCTAAATCAAAAAGCAATCCTCTGCATCCAGGAAGGAGAAGTATAAAATATCAAAAGCAGTCATAGGAAAGAGAAACTTCAGAAACAAAAGTGGGAGGGGAAATGACAGAGACATGACCTAATAGAAAGGAACCTACTAAGGTTTAAAAACTGGTTCATCAGTGTGCAGAATATGGAAGCAACTTTAATCCTTTAGAAGGTGAGGTGCTAAATTTTGCTGCCCTTTGCTGAGGTTTAACTTCGATGTAAATCTGAAATTAGCCCATAATGTGCTCAGATTTGGGATTTTTTGTTCAATTTGAGATTTGAACTTCTGAAATGCTTCCAGCTGTTCAGACTTGAAGTTCTGCTCTGGATTAATCTGGAGTTATGACTTACCCAGTTTGTGCTTTGAAAGTAGCTTATTTTTATCATGTATGTACAACTCCTTACTGGAAAGTAAGAGTTCATATTCTATGATTTCTCATGTCCTTAGATTTCAATATACTTCACATTTAAACAAGTTGCACAGTGAGTATCCTCCTTTTCTTACTTATTCACTAAAGGTTCTTGTTACCTGGAAGTAACATTAGAACATAATTCTCTCATCAGCACAAGCAGTGTATCCAGTTTGGTTTCTTAAGCCAAGTTGCTTATTGTTTCCTGGTTTTTATCTGTGGAAGTAATGTGTTATGTCCACTGTAAATAGGATGCAAGTGTGTCTTTTGTGGGTAAATGTGCAGAAAGTACCTTTGAGTGTTACCAGTATTGAAGCAGGTGGATACACTTCCTTTCTTTACTCTGGAGGAATAGTGTGGATGCCAAGGAACTATAAATGCACAGTTCTTGTTTCTTTTCCTTCTTTGCAGCAGCAGTTCATGCAGTGCTTCCTGCCTTGCAGGGAATAGTCAGAATAGTGGATCAATTCTGCAGCACAAGCAGAAATTAATTTTAAGCATTGTCAACAGTTTTCAGTTGGCACGTTCAGTGTTGGTAATTCCTTTAGATTTCTTTCCTTGTTGCACTTATTTTCCAATGGTTCCTCCCCTGTTTGTCTTCCCTAATGTGGACTTCAGAAAACTGCAATGCCCTCCTTAATTTCTCTGCAGAGTAGGGCATCAGGGTCAGTTTATGTCAAAAAAGAGCTCTAGGTCAGTCAAGAGAATGGCCACAGACTTCACTGGGGGCATTGCAGCCACTCACGTGAATTTTGGTGGTTGGTATTTGTCAGAACTGGTCCTGCCATACATCTCATCAGGTATGGTCTTTTCAGATGCAGAGTTTGCACAAGTTACAATATATAGTCCAACCTTTCTTACTAACAGAAAAAGATAGCTCCTTTGCCCTTGAAAAACAGAAATCTCTTGAGTGTGTTTAAAGGCAGAAAGAACCAGGCCTGCAAGTGATTTCTGTTCCCTCTTCCCCCATCCTCTGTTCCACATTGTAAATAATTTTCAATTGCCAAAATGTCATAGCAAATGAGGAGAAGGAGAAGTTTATAAAGCAGCAGGAGCACAGGAATACAGAAGAAATGAGACTCTGATTTATATTTGTTATGCACATGTGAAGGTAGGGGAAAATGTTAAATACCTGTTTTCTCCATTAGATCTTTTTCTCAGCTGTGTTTTTGGGGCTTTTTTTTGCACAGGGGTGCTGTTGATCATATATTTTCTTGAAATGTAAAATAAGCACTTCTTGAACTCCACAGTTAGAATTGTATCTGAGGCATTGCTGTGTTTACCCAAGTTTTTGTTTTCAGGCTTTCTGATGTCACCAGAATCAAATAATGGGGATTCATGTGCTGGAGCTCAGTTCATTGCATTTTTATCTTGATTAATTTTCAATGTGAGAAACATTCTTGATCTGGCTGCTGATTGGCTGCAAAAGGGAAGTCCTTCCTGAGAGCAATAGGTTTAACTGCTCACTTCAGATGCTCACTTTGCAATATGCAAGCTGAGCAAACTGAACTGCTGTTCACCTCTTGTGTTCTGCTCACTGACCAAAATCTTCACAGGGTCACAGAGGAAAACAATGATTTGCCCTCTCTGTCAAACAGATGTTCCACTGAACTCCTGCTTGGAAGCAGAGGGGAGCTCAGGGGTCCACAGTAAAAAAGCATTAGGTTAAAAGCAGATTCAAGTTCCAGGCAGTCTCATAGTCTCATAAATACCCATCCTTGGAGAGTAATGAAATTTAAGAAGATAATTAATTGGCAATATCTTTTTGATACCATTGAAATGTGCATTCACTACCAAGATACATTTCTTCTATTTAAACAGGCAACTTTAGAAACACTATTGAATTTTATGGTGGTGTACCACAAACTCTGTCCCAAAGACACCTGAAGTGAATTAGTGGCTTGTAGGACCTGTGCCTTCCCTGAGCAAGCATGAAAATACCTCTTTGTATGTAGTGTGCTTTTAATATGGATTAATATTGCACCTAAAATACAGCAGGGTTGTTTATGGTAATACCTCACAAACAGAGACCTTTTGACTATGTCAGCATGGGAAAACTCCTTTGTAACATTCCTTTTACATAAGACTTGTGTCATGCTCTCAAGTGAAGAGTCATTATCACAATTTAAAATTGCTCTACTTGTGAGAGGTGCATCTTTAGATATAAAACTTGGCACTGTTATCAGCTGAATGACCAACCTTCTGAGTTATAAAAATATGAATCAGTGTATTTCAAATCTATATAAATGAAGAGTTTTCTTTCACTGATAAGCCCTTCCTTGGCTCCAGCTGTGTAACCACTAAAATGTACGTGTCTGTCTTATTGTGTAGTCCCATAAACTTCCATGGATCTCTGAGTTACAAAAGCTCACTCAGTAGAAAGTTACTGACCTGATTACAGTCCTAATGTATTCTCCAAGCTGCACAGGTCAGGTTTGATGAAAAACTGTGAGAGCCAACAAGAGTATTTTCTTGTATTAAAAGCTCTAACAGTGCATACTGCTATGTCAGCATAGTTCAGAGGGGTAAATGTGCAACATTGTGACATGTCTCCTATTGCAATAATGTACAAAATGGTGGATGGGGCTGGTTTAGTTTTTATGGCACAGTCAGTGAATATTTCCTTTCTTGAAAATGTTAATTTTTTTGCTTTATTTGTTATATTTCAATATCCTTATATCTAGCATGAAACACTTTTTATTCTAGTAAGTCATTTCATCTGTTTATTTGGCTAAGTTGCAATAGAGTAATGACTTCATCTATATAATGCTGCTCAGTTTAATACTGGTATCAGCCTTTGTTTGGAAGAATGGAGTGTAAGAGAAGTGTAAAACAAAAATGTGGCTGATTTTACAACACAGTTTTTTCCTACCCATACCTTTGTCTTAACTGGAATTCCTTGTTGAGAAGAATAAAAGAATCTCTGAAGCTTAAGTCTTTTCTTCTTTGGCCCCTTATTCTTGGAATAACAGTGGTAGCACAACTGGGTAGAAGCAGGAAGACATCCTGACTCCACAGTGTATTTACCAAGCAGTTTCTTTCCTCAGATATTCTCAAATTCTAGAAGTTCCTGCATCAAGTAGTATAAGCATGATTTTTTTTCACCTTTTTTCCATGAGGATTATTTAGAATGCCTGAGTTCAGATAATGTTCTGTCTTTGGTCTTCAGTATTTTTCCAAAGTATATTTTTCCCTGAATTACCTTTAGAATTGAAATTCCATGTGGATTCTTCGGTGCCGTCAGATGAAATTCTCTATCCTCCATATAAACTTCACTAGGGAAAAATAAATTTAGGGGATATATATAGTGAAATACAATATTTCTGAACCAAACAGGAGGTACTTTTCTCCCAAATTGCAAAAATGTCTGTGGTATGGCAAGCCTTGTTAGTGCAACATGTCATGGATACTAAAAAAGGTGCTAAACCTTTCTGAATGGGTTCATAAAACAATTAAACACATCTATAGAAGTAAAATCTGTTGGAGAATTAAACAAAAAGACAGCATTTCTAACTTGGGGAACCACTCAACTGCACATGGCTGAAATCAGAGGGAATGTTCTGGAAAAATAGCATTTTAAGTTTGCTTGTTCCTTTAATGCTCCAGCCCACCTGCCCTTGGGCACTGGCTGAGGAGTGGAGGTGAGCCTGGGTGTGGGCTTTGCTCTAAGGAAGTTACAGTGAGTCCTCTCCATTTCTTTAGTGTTTAGAAATGCAGCATTAAAGACTAAGCCAGGACTGGGTCTCAGGATGTGAGTAGTCTTGTGCATTCTTTAACCAGACCAAAGCATACATAGAATCATTTAGATTGGAAAAACCCTCCAAGATCATCAAGTCCAACTGTTAACCTGGTGCTGCCAAGTCCAACACTAAACCATGTCCCCAAGTGCCACATGCTGCACTTGATCAGGTAACGTCTGGCAGTAGTTACTTTAATCATGTTTGAATGCATTTCTAGAACATATGTAAGCTGTTATGAGGAATGGCAAAGTGTACTGCCAGGTAGAAGAAGCTCCCCTGAAAAAAAGAATAAAGGCTGATTTGAGTTAGATCAGGATTCTTGTGGAGAAGAGCTAGGCCATCTCTTTTAAATTAGTACTCAGGGTGTGGCCACTGTAGTAAATCACCTCTGAGTTGAAATTCAGTTTTCCCTGACAATTGAACTCTCATATCTTTTACAGAGCAATAGTAAACAAGAAATTAAAATCTAAAAAAAGAAAACAAAAAGGAAGTTAAATAACATTGGATCTCTTACAAAAAAATAATGGATGATATTAAAGTGTAGAAAAAAGCTGAAAGGTCGTGTAAGTCAGATCAGAAGGCTGTAAGTGGAAGTGGCTTTTGTGGCCTGAATTTGTGTTTTATGTAAACAGCAGTCTGTCATCTGCCTCACAGAAATACAAAACTTAAAATAACTTGGCAAAGTTAACAGTTTTTCCCTTAAGGGGCCTAGTTTTGATACAGTTCAGAGACTCAAGACTGAAAGGATTGGGGTTTTTATCACATCCTAAGAGAACGATTGCCCTGCTGAGAGTTAAGGTTTCATCAAGGCTTGTTCAAAGCTGTAAAGTTTCTTGAACTGATTTTCACTGCATCAGATTTCCATGACTTTGAACCAAGGCTGAGAACTGTTTTATTGGAATGCATAAGAGGGAAAGTGTTGTTAAATGGTTCTACCTTCACTCTTGCAACTGCAGATTCCAGGGGGATTGGGTGGAATACACGGAGAGAAGAATGCAGGAAACTCTTAACAGCCTTGGTTGATTTGGGTTGATTGGGTTAAAACCTTCCGGAACCATGTAAAATGAATCTCAAGTCAATAAAATGCTGATAGGAAGGATGATTAATTTGAAGTACAATAAGCAGATTCCTTGTCATGTAGTTGGCTTTGTAGCAAATACATATTTTTCTCAGTGGAATTGTATCAACATTCATTTTTCTTTGATATCTGGATATTGTTTTCAATTTTCTTTTGAGGAGTGGCTTCACAATTTTTTTAGAAACCGCTGACTTGTTCCTGTTGGAATTTCCTTGTTCAGAAATTGGCCTTGTGTCAGCACATCACCTGTTAGTTGTTAAAAGTTTAATTTTCAAAGATATGATTTCATCTCCCTGAAGATAAGGTGGACAGAGAGATGCAGTGCAACAGCTATAATTTAGCCTGAGATGTAAACCAAAAAAAAAAGAGAAAAAAAAACATTTTGGGGATGAAGTCAGACCAATTGAATTGACTATTTACATTGAGAAAGTATTACAGCCTGGAATGCATGATAAGCTAAAGGCTTTGTCATTTAGGCTTGAGAGGAGTTTGTCAGTAATGACCAGTAATGTTTTGTCTGAAAACTAGAGAGATAAATGAAATAGAGCCTTGTCCAGGAGTGGGAGGAGAATGCATTTGCTTTTGTAGCATCCAGGTCTGCAGTTTCTACTGTGCCTGCTTTGTTCTGGCCTAATAGCAATTAGTTTCATTTTAACCACGTGTTGTGTTCTGTTCCAGAATTTGCCAGTATTGTGAAATGCCAATGTAACGATAGGGCAGAGAGCAGCCCCCTGTGAAGCAGGGAAATGCAAGTAGTGAAACTGGGAACTTGGTAGGATGTCTAAGAGATGACCAGAGTCTCTGAAAGTAAAAGATGAGGAAATCTGAAATCTGAATCCTGAAAACTTCATTCAGGATGAGGTTTCTGTGGAGACTTCTGACACTTTTTGGTTGTATTTGAATAGGAAATGTCTTGAGAACAGCTTTTCCTGTGGTCTTATCTCAAGCTTAAATGTGAAGATACACAACCGGTTTGCTTTTCTCCTTTTAAAATATTTAACTGAACTTTTCAAAACCTCAGCTGAAGAAGAACAGTTTTGGTCCAAGTGCTGAGAACAGGCTTAGATCAGTTTTCACTACCCATATCCCAGTTGTAACTATTACAAAGAAGTTTTTCAAGTGATCTAAATGAAAACTGCCCTGGAGATAAATTTTAAGAAAAAATTCTTAACTTTTAGGGTTTCCCACTCAATACTTCTACTTTATTAATGACTGAAAAAAAGAAAAATATTAATCATAACAATGTCTTTTAAATCAAATCAATATGCTCATGGTATAGTCAGATTTCTGAGGCATCCATGCCTTTTTTGCTATTAAACAGCTGTCCATACATGAATATATCACGTGCTGACATTGCATTCCTAATTAATTTTCTTTTCCTCATTATACAGCTCTCACACTTTTTCTGGTTTGTTTTATATCTGTACTTAAAGAGTATGTGTTGGTTTGCATTTTCGTTTCAAATTATTCAAAAGCACAGAGGAAGTTGTTTGTGCAGATGCAGTTTCTCTTTATATTAAGCTTATTGCAGTATATAGTAGTTGAAGGATACCTTCCAAACCATATAATATTGAAAAACTTGGGATTTTCCATCATTTTTTTAAAAAACAGAGCTCTTCATGGTCTGTAGTTCTGTAAAGTGAGTCTTGTAGTTGCCTGCTGCCTGAGTGGTGGTGATGTAATTATTCTCTAGGGGGGAAATGCCTTCAGTAAATATGTGAAATGAATGGAATAGACATTATGCAACTTCCATCCTTTCTGTGAGGCCTCATTTTTGTAAAACATTTTTGTTTTGGTCTTCTGGCTGGATAAATACAAGCTGAGTGAAACCTGATGTCATGGAAGCTCTTAACACTTTCTTTGCCTCAATAATTCTAAGCAAAGTTTTCTCTCTTGACCCTGCTTCGTTGCTGGAGTTGATTTTTGAATGTCTGTTTTTTCCTGCTGTGGGAAGATTACTTTTAATGAAGCAGAACTCCTCAATGACTCAAACCTTTGAACCTGGTAGAATGACACTTCCAAAGATGGGTTGACCTAAGAATTCAAGTCCAGTCTCAATTTTTAATAGTTTTTCCAGGTAAATCCACAGTTACTCTTCTGAAAATTTGAATCATCTCCCTTACAGAGATATCTAGATTTGCCTCTAATTTAAAATTGGTTTTAAGAAAGGGCAAAACACCATTTAAATCTTCAGAATTAAAGCAGCACAGAACAGATGTGAAAGTAGTGCTGTCTGCAAGAAAAATCCAAGCGAGTAGTTTGAATCCTGTCTGCACTCAGAAAGTCTTCATTTCCAGCATTTCTAAGTGTTCTGATCTGTTGGATTTGGATTAGGTTTGTCTCTTGTCAGTTCTAAATCAAAAAACTGTTGCCTATGTTGGCTTCAGCTTGAATACCTCCTAATCCTCTGTTTTTAAATAGGAGAGTCCCCCTCTGACCAGACTTGTGTACATAGCTGACTTTGGCAGTTCTCGGTGCTGTGGGTCTCTCTGCATGTACAAGCAATACTTGATTATTGTTGGAGCGCTGAGGAGAAAGCCAGAAGAGAAATTCCACCCTCCACGGCCTCCTCCTCTCTCTCTCTCCCCAAGCTCCTCTTTTGTGGTCCTCAACACCAGTGCAGAGCGTTCTCTTTCTGAAGAGGAAGTGGGGTACCTCAACTTCCCTAAAGGACCATTAGAAAACTGTAATTTCAAAGTGAGTTTCCTGTCCAAGGAAGAGGGCTTAGCACTTACCAGAACAGTTCTCCACTGTACAAGGGAGACATTTTAGTTTTATGAGGAACAAATAAAACATTCCTGTGTGCTTTACAGACGTAACACTTTCTTAGAGTCTTTAGTTCCAGAATGACCTGTCTGCATAGCTGTGCCGATCAGTCACACACAGTAACACGGCCTGACTGTTCAGCAGGGCCTGGTGCCGGAAAGCAGCAGAGGTGGGGGAGCAGAGGCAAACCAAAAAGCAGCAAAGCCTTCCCTTGCTTTTCAGCTGGGATTAAGTCTGAGATACAAACAGTTGCATTCCTGGTGTGAAGAGGTGGAGGTGGTTATTCTGTGACAGAGCCTGGCTGAGGTCAGTGGGGGTGCCCGGGGTGTAGCCAGGATTTCACCCTATGTGCTTGCAGGGCTTTGCCACCACAGGCTGCAGGCAGCTAAACCTGTCTGGGCTGGGCCTTGTGAAAAGTATGTGAAAAGAATTATGCCAACTTAATTCAGTTCTTTGGAGGTGTGGAAAGCATGGGTAAGTTGACCTTACCCTGCTAATCCTGCTTTAAAAATAAATTAAAGCAATTGTTGTCAGCATGAAATGTTGAGTTACTTTGGGGGTTTAGACTTAATATTCTGCCTCATGCTATAATAAAGTTAATTGTGTGCTTTGAACAACACAAAAATGGTGAAAACACACCAAAGTCCTCAATGAAGTTTGACTGTAGAATATCCGGAAGCAGCTGAAAGTTTTCCAGTAAGCATCATAGCTTACTTGTTATTGGACTTAGGATGAAAAATAGTTGGTGAATCATGTTAAAAACAGTTAAATTCAGTGAGAAACCACAGTCCGTGCTTTACAGTATTACTGAAGATTTACTGTGTCCTGTCGTAAAGGCATGTGATCACATGAACTTTGATTTTAGTCTTTTTTGTTTCCAGGTTGATGCCTTAATTCAGTTCTCTTTGCCTCTAAAGCAAGCTTATGGGAGAGCTCTCACGGTGTAGTCAGCTCTTAAATGTGAAATCAAGCTCATATATTACTGTGATGTTAATATTAGTGTGTAATAGATGTAAAAAAAGACATTTCCTTTTTTTTTCTCCCTCTTTTTCTTCAAACATTACCAGATATGCAAAAGAAAATCTATCAAATGCAATAGTGAAACATAGATTGTAGAAGGAAAAAAAAAGGTTAGGTGTAATGGAGACAGAGGTAGCACATAATTGCAAAGTTTGATAAACATGTTATGTCATTTTTTTTTAATTGTTCCCCAGACTTTCTTATAATTAATTGCACCCTTGCCCAAGGCTTGTTGAGCTGCAGATAGATCAGTTAGATCTAGCCTTTATCTTCAAAGATCCTTGCAAGGGGAGCAAGTTCATCTTTCCTAATTCAGTAAAAGCCGTTATATGCATAGCGGTTAAACATTCTGTCAGCGCTGGAAGTATCTTCTAAGGAAATATTTTATGAGGAGGAAACAAACATGATTCATCAATTACTTTTTCTAGTTAAAAACTTCTTCTCAGAGGAAAAAAAAAATCCTTAAATGAGTGTAGCAACAGAATTTGTATTTTTATTGTCCTAACTTGGATGTGTGCTTACATGGTTCCCTAATGCTAAAAATGAGTCATTGGGAATAGTGTCTTTTCCAGTAATAATAAAGTAGGAGTGATGCAAGCCAGAACTCACATTTGACAGGTTTGAGAAGGAGACTTATAGAGTTTGTGTATCTACTGTACTCTGTCCTCTGATAAGAGAGGGATCCTAAGAGATGAGCACACAGAAGCTTTGAGAAGAACACTGAAAAGTGAGGAATCTAGGGAAACTACTTCAAAAGAATAAAAAAATAATAATTCTAGTTTAAAGGACAGAACTTAAATGTGCATTTGTTCTTCAGTGATTAGACATATAAAAACAAAATTATAATTTTAGAGTTAGATGTCTCTTGAGCATATCTGCAGCAGTTAGGAGTAACATGATGTAATTCCCATACCTTTTTGCATGGATGCCAAATAACACATGGACTTTTCTTAATGACCACATTGTAATTAAAAGAAGCTTCCTTTTTTCCCAGCGGAAATTCTGGAATTGGCTGGAAATGCAGCAAGGGACAACAAGAAGGGTCGAGTCACTCCTAGACACATCTTGCTGGCTGTAGCAAATGATGAAGAATTAAATCAGGTAAGAAAAACCTCTGCCATGTGAAGGCCAGGATTCCCTTTAGGGCTTCTTAAATTGTCTTTTCTTATAGCTGACTCGTAACTCAAGACCTCTGCTTATTGAGTAGCACACCAGGAAATGCTCACTAGCATGCTGGCTGTGTAACTAACTACAGCACTCAGCTTAATTATGTATTTCAGCACTCCTAAAATGTGCAAAAATGCAATGGAGGTGTAAAATGATGTTTTCTAACACTATTACAACTATTTCTGTTGGACTGGGATATTGTCATAAATTCTTCAGGGACACAGAGAAAATCCTGCTGATGCTGGTTTTTTGTTTGTTTTTAGTTTCACCCTTAGACAGGTGAGAACTCAGTGGGACCTGACCTGTTCTCACTGCAGTCTGTTATTGTGACCACAGAAGAGCTCTAAACTCTTGCAAGGCTGTGTCCTTTGCAGAATTAAAGATGCCTTTAACCTGGCCACAAAAAAATTTGACATCATTATTACAGTGGTGTGGTGTCAGTCAGAGGCAGTGGCTGGGATTAATCTACCTTTGTGTGAGGTGCTGTAAAAACCCATCTGAAAAGGTGCTTTTTCCAAATCTGTGTATCATGATGGAACAGGAAAAAAATTATATTCCCCAACCACCTCCTTCTGATTTTGTCTGAAATTTGGTAATACTTTCCATTCATTATCCCTTTGTAAGCTTGGAGCCTCACTGAGTTGAGACTGGGGAGCAGTAAACACAAATCAGAAGGTGGGAGTACCTGGGGGACTTTGATGTCACTGTCTGTATCTTTCTAAATAGTGAATTAGTCCCAGTTAGATGTATAAAATTGAGTTAAAGTGGTTTTAAATACAGAACATCATAATATTTCACCTCTGCTTTGAAAGGCTTGAATGAGCTGCACACTTTTGAATATTGATCTTCAACTGCATTTTTTTTTTAAGAAATACTTACAAGTATAGAGATTTGTATAAATGTTGCCCTCCATTTTGAAATTTCTTTCTCTAAGAAAGAAAAATCTTTTCAATTACAGAATTGCAGGAAAACTCAGCACTTGGGACATACATTGGTCTTCACAATGTGGCACCCGTTGTAGTCTCACACCCTGGACTTTGGGGTCCCATTTTTCTCTCCCAGGCTGCCCTGCTGGGCCCTCAGGTGTGTGCCTAGGGCAGTCTTGTTTTTCCTCATTGGGTAGCAGCATGAATCATGGCATGGATTAAAAAAAAAAGATCTCAAGTGAGCCCTAGAGATGCTGACAGTGACAAGCACGTGTGCAAAAAGAACACATGCTCCCTTTATACTTAAAATCCATTTCCTGCATTTCTCATCTCTTCTTCAAGGATAATGGTGGAGAAACTCAAGGCAGTATACAAAATCTGCAGTAAATCCCATTTTCTGTTTATTGGTGAGTAAATACTGGAATTTGTCATGTACAACCTTTTTTTTATTTATTTTTGATTAGCTATTGAAAGGGGTCACCATAGCCAGTGGTGGAGTGTTACCCAATATTCACCCAGAGCTGTTGGCAAAGAAGCGGGGATCAAAAGGAAAACTGGAAGCCATCATCACTCCACCCCCAGCAAAGAAGGCAAAGTCTCCATCACAGAAAAAAACTGTATCAAAGAAAACAGGCGGCAAGAAAGGAGCGAGGAAATCCAAGGTAGAGTAATGTGTTCAAAACAAACCCAAACAAGCTTGCCAGCAGTAGCTGCAGGGAGCTTCACACCGGGTCAGCTCTCCAGTGCCTGTGTTGTTAGCAATGGTGATTTCAGTCACAGTGTGAGCAGGGGAGGAGGAGCTCTGCCCTCTCCCTGGTGCAGCTGGGGCCTGGTCACCCTCAGCAGTGGCCCAGGTCTGCAGCACAGACAGATGGGCCATAAATCCTCTGCTCTCTGTAAGAAATAGTCTGAGGTGGGCAGAGGGTGTACCAGGAGACTTCTCAGAGGAGCATCTGGGGGTTGTACTGGTCATGCCTTACAGGTTTCAGTTTGTAGGAGTAGGGAATCTTTCTAATGTGTACATGTGTAGCCAAGGATGTCTTTTCTTCTGCAAAACAACTGCAGTTAAGCAATAAGTTAGGCAAGTGGGAAGAAAAGCACAGGAATTTCACATGAAATGCACAAGGAATGTGAAAGTTGCCTCTGAGTCAAGCAAAGCTTCTTTATCCTGTTACTGTTTACTTGGTCACTCTTCTGATTGTTTCATTCGTTTGGTTTTTTGAGCTGTTGAATTTAGTTTTTTTCCCTCAGAACACCTATTAATTGACATTTCAAATGCATTGCTTCCAATACCGTGCACTAATAACTCCCCTAAATCTGGAATGTTTTTGCCCTGCTTGATTACAAAAGCAGGAAATCTGTTGTGGGGTTCTGTTTTTCTTCCACACAATAAACTGTATTGTCTGCTTACTATATTGGTATTTGGCTAACAGTAAACTCCTGGGGAATTGAAATAAGACCCATGAAAATCTAATTTTCAAAACACTTGTGTAAAGTAAAGCAGGGTTACAGCTTCTAAGTACCCTTGCATCAAAGTAATTTTCGTTGTTCAGCCTCAGACTTAGTTTATATATTTTGGAAAGGGACAGTGGCTTGCTTAATATTCTAGGTGTCCTTTTTGTGCTTCAACACAGATATTGCTGAGGCACCAAATATTTATATGAAATTTTAAGTAATAATTTTATTGAAAATGTGAAATTATTCGTGGCACCAATTGAGTTTATAACCACAGACTTTGTGAATTTACTTCCTTTTCAAAATGTTCCTAATTCTCCTTTTTATTCAGTAAATCAGTTAATTCCTGAAGCCTGTTATTTCACTGCAGTAATAGACTTGAAAAAAGAAATGGTGACTGAGAGGAACTCCTCTCTCCTCCAGCAGTTTCACTGGAGATGAAAGTAGGTGATGATGTTAAATAAGAGAAAATTGTTCAGCCCAATTCCTGCAAGCAGGCAGATACAAAGTAGATGTATTCTTTTGACACTGCTTCTAAGGACAGCTGCATTACAAAGGAGAATTTCTAAAAATAAGTCTGTGAAATCTGGGAGCACCTCCCTTCACAGATAAGATTTATTCTCTGACAAGTCAGCTTCTAGCTTAGAATGAATGTCTGCCGACACACAGAGATCTGTAATCTTTGTCCACACAAGCTATTAGAAAGCTGTTAAAAGTTTGGGGCTGTTTATATGTTTTCCTTCTACATTTAAGACAACTGTCATCTCCACTGTGCACTGTTGTGGGGAAGAGGAGGTGCCTGTAGATCTGCAGACGTTGTGGTCGTTTTTTCTATCGATCCGTTCTGCTGTTATCAGGGACTTCGGTTGGACTACAGGATAAAATCCAATGCCACTGTTTGTACAGGCATTTTATTGCCTGCTGAGCATTTAGTGCATGTCATATATCTTTGTGTCATTCAACTGTTTTTCTCAGAGCCTTGAGTTAACTAATGAACTGTATTTCTGGAAGAAGAAGCAGGGAGAAGTGAGCAAATCAGCCAGTGCTGACAGTACAACAGAGGGAACTCCTGCAGATGGTTTCACAGTCCTGTCCACCAAAAGCCTGTTTCTTGGCCAGAAGGTATGATCCTGCATTTTTATAAATTAATACCTATTTTTCTGTGCTGCTTAGGGAATAGCCCCCTCCTACTACCCCCTTTTCCACAAAACATCTAAGTACAATGGACATTTCCCCACTGAGCAATCGAGGAGATGTATGATATCAGTTTTTCTGATTTCAAAGAAATTCTCCAAGGCATCTTCTAGAGCATTTTAAAAAGTACATAAATAAGTCTTCATGTGACCACATAATTAAATACTTAATTAGAAGGAAAGCCTGTGTGCTTGTAGTCTGTCTCATTCATAAACAACATAATTGTTACAGATAAGCATCTGCCAAAGAGTTGATTTTTTCCAACAGTCAGCCCACTTCATTGCTGATGTAAATGATTTACAGGTTTTTATCAAAACCTGTTTTAGACATTTGTTCATAATAATGGTTTTATGCTGTGTTCTGCTTTGTGATTTACAGAAGTTAATGCTGTGTAATAATGAATGATGCGTTTATGAAAAGCTAGAGATCAACAATTCTTTTTTTTCCCTGTGAATATGATTTGGGATGTGGGTTGGTTTAATGCAAATGCATATCTGCTTAAAGAGGATCCATTTAAAGAGACGAGTCATTAAATTAATTTGGTCTTTTATCCTGAAACCTGCCTTTAATTTGTGATGCAAAATTTTCATAAGTAAAACTGCATCTTTCTGCTGTCATTCAGTAATCAGACCATTGTGTTGTAAGTCATAAAAGATGAGCCATTGTCCATTGTGGAATGTAACTCCTCTGACTCATTTTTATTTTATACTGAGGTTGTTCTCCATTTATCCTCCAGTTTGTTTGCCAAGTTTAACATGCATGAGAGTAACAACTTTTTCAAGATTTCTGGTTTTCCACGTTTAATTTCACAGCTACAGCTAGATGGCTGGTTTGGTAGGGTTTTTTTTTTTTATTTCACTCCTGTTAGGGGGGTGGTTTTTCAAAGACATTTTGATGACTAAATTAGAACCCACAATTTATAGTCTGCATTACTGTTTCAAGAAAGCAAGTAACATCAGACTTCTGGAGCTGATTTTGAGCTCATTTTAGTTACTGTAGGAAACCTGTAATAAGACCTAGTGTTGTGTTCCAGCAAGACTGATGCAGCAAATCAGTGGGGCTTTGCTGTTGGGCTCAGTGGAGGAAAATCATGAACTCCAGGACTGCTTTAAGTTGTGGTGGGCAAAGCCAGTGTCCACTGTAGAGCCTCCCAGTGAGTCCTAGTACTGGGGAGTGGACTTTCTGGCTTTCTCATTCACTTGGAGTCCAGCCCCCTGAGAAAATCACTGGTGTGACACATCCATCCCTGCACTGGGTCTGTGTCAGTTTGTCCTACACATGAGAGAGACCAGGTGTTAGCCCTTTGTTGTAACACATAATGAAAAGAGAAATTAAAAGAAAATGAAAATCTCTTTGTCTCCTGTGAGGGAACACTCCAAATCAAACAGATCATGTTCTGAGGGTTAGAGAAGGCATTTGAAGAATTGCTGCTGAGATCAATCAATCAGGATCTTTCAAATCTCCTGTGACATTCTTCAGCACATCTGTTTGGTTTGCAAAACCATTATCTGCCAGATCAGAAAATCCTTTGCTAAATGCAGAGAAGGAAGAAAATAATACTGGTTTTGATATCACATTATTCGTGTTTAATGGGAAAAATCTTTTTCTTGGCTCCATGTTTACAGAAGGGAAGGCACTTATTTGCAAGAGCAGCTCTTCATCCTTCTAATAACTCCAGCTTTAATTTGATGCAAAAAACACAAATGAGAATGTTGCAAAACTGGGTATTGTTCAATTTTTAGAATTATAGTTATTGCATTAAGTCTTTAGGTAGCTGCTGACATTCAGCTGGAAATTCTTAGAGGTTATGAAATGGCGAAGAACCCTTCAGTTACACCTGTAGAAATTTATTAGTGCCACATTAATTATTAAAATCTACTTAATATGTAAATTATTGCACATCCACAAGTGACATCCCAGTGGAAATGTGGCACTGTGCACATTAACTAGTTTGTTTTTCCTGAGAGGATTACAAAGCAGAGGCAGAGTTGCAGGATCTCAAGCCTAAGCGTTAAGGTTTGGACTTTCCAAGAGACCTCAACTTGTGGTCTGCAATAGGCATCTTCAGTTTTCAGTATGAAACTCATACCAGAAAAAGCTTCAAGACTTTTAAGGTAATTTTGTCTGAAATTAGAAATGCCAGGCTTGGCTTAGAAAATACTCATGGATGTGCTAAGTGCCATCTGCATTTTATCTAACTAACATTTAATTGAAATGTTACCTCAAGTTATGTCCATTCTTTGTTGCACATGTATATGCAAGTTGTGTCTATTTATTTTTTTAAAGTGGCCCTTGAGGGGATCACTTCTGCCTAATAATTGTTTCGTACTATTGGGTAGTGAAATCGAGCAATTACTCACTGGAGGATTTAATTCCACTGGAAAAAAAATCTTAATAATACTTTATTTGTTTTGGATAGCTAACAGTGCATTGAGCAGTAAATGCAGAATGTCGTAAAATAATGCTTAGCTGCCAACACATGCTATCAGCCATGGGCAGCTTTTTAAGCATTTTTTTGTTGTTAAATTGAAACTTTAATTACTAGCTGGCTGTTATGTAAATCATGTGTATGAGTAGGCTCAGGGATAGATTTAAGGTCCAAAACAAAAGCAGTCTGCAGCTGATAGATCTGGGGCAAAAACTTGTAGAGGACAGAATTAGGAATCAAAAAGATCACTTACAGAATGAGCAAAATATGTTTAGGAACATATTTTGTTCCAGCTATAATCTCCACAAAACAGTCATGGTGTGTGCATGTGTTTCGCTGTTGTTTTTTTTTTAATTTTAAAATTCATGAAGTTTTTTTAACATTTTGGTTTGATTTGATTTGACTTTTTTTTTAAACAGCAGTTGCTTGTAGTCAAACTCAAGACTCAAACTCCAGTATGAATAACTCACCACGTGTGAAGTATTAAAGGATTCCAAGCTATTTGGAAAGGAAGCTTTCTTAGATTTTATTACAAATTCCTGAACAGACGCATACTTCAAACAGGGCTGAATTACACTCATTTTTAGTCAAAATCACCCTAGTTTGAGGTAACATAGTTTACTCAAGCAACATATGCAAATTACATGAAATTACAGGTTTTTAAAAAGGGATAGAACGTCAATTCATAGAATCAAATGAATGAAATGGAAATAATTCTTTCAGAAAATTTAAATAGAGGGATGGTGGCCTCCTTAAATGTCCCATGTATGGGTTTCATGGACTGGCTCATATTCCCTGTTAATAAATTAATATACACAAAGAAATGATTTGAAGAGTTAAGTTTGAGAGCATGGGCTACAACAAACAAGAGATAAAAATCTGATATTGATCATATAAAGTACTATGCCTGAAGATGTATGTTATGCTTTGTAGGCTGAGGGCTTTGGATTTAAAGGAGAGCCCTGCTTAACGGCAGCTGGTTGCAGGAATTGCATAAATGAATGAGAGCTTTATCCTTTGTGGTTGCTTTCTATATCACTCAAACAGCTACTGAAAAAACAATTAAAAATACATATTGTAAACACAGGCATAGGTCATGCTGTAGCTAATATATTTCCCCAAATGAAAAAGTCTGGAAAATCTTTTGCACTTTTAAAGTAGTAAAAGTTTTGTCAGTAGTAAACTTGGTGCCTGTGAAATCAGACTTCAAACAGAAGCTACGAAGCAATGGCACAACCTGCTCAATCTCTGGTTAGAACTTCCCATACCTGCAGTTTTGATCTTTGCCAAGTGTACTATTCTCATTGGGATGCCTCAAATTTCAGAGTTGATTCTGTGGTGTGGGTCACATCCTATGAGGAGACACCCAAACTGTCTTTTAAGAACACCTGGTGCAGGATGTGAAGTCAATCTCTAGATCTCTGCACTGCCTTGCACAGTTTCCTGTGTGCCCACAGGAGATCCTCCTGATTTATAACAAGAAAGAAATTGAAAGACATGCTTGAAATATATGGGGGTACTTAGAGGAGTAAATGGGCATTAATGGGTGGGGTTAAAAAATCTCTGCTTTCATGAGGGACAAAAGGAAGTGAAGCAAACAAAAACTAGAAGTAATAAGCACGTAATATCATGTGCCTGCTTACAGTACCTCACCAGACGTTCCCAAAGGCTGCAGAACTGTAGTGAGGACTGAAGTGCTGTAATACACAACATGGTGACCACTGATAAGGAAAGAAAAAAAACCCACGTCTCCTTGTTGGGATGGGGGAATTGCTGGAGACAAGTGTCTGCTTTCCCAGAGATAGGCTCGTGTTTGCTGGCTTAAAGAAAGAGGAGCAGTAGCTTTGCTCCTGTTTCAGTGCAGAATGGTCCCAGCACATCCCTGTAATTGATGCTTAAGGGATGCTTAGGGTGTCCTACATCTTTACTTGGGAAAGAAACAAATACCCTCATTAATGGCAAAATTAGAATCACGGGATAATTTTTTCACCAAACCAAGTTGCTCCAAGCCCCATCCAACCTGGCCTTGAACACTTCCAGGGATGGGGCAACCACAGCTTCTCTGGGCCATCTGTGCCAGGGCCTCACCACCCTCACAGGGAAGAATTTCTTCCTGATATCTAATATTAACCTCCCCTCCATCAGTTTAAGGCCATTCACCTTGTCCTGTCACTCTATGCCCTCATGAAAAGTCCTTATCCAGACTTCTTGTAAACCCCATTTAGATACTGGATAGCAATAAGAATTCCAAATAGTGATCAATATAAAATCAAAAGAGAGCTTAGTAATAGGTACATTCGTGTGCTCCCAGTATGAACAATGTTTGAGTCTTGTGTTTGAATTTTTTTGGGCTAATAACCCTTTATGACCTGCCTTTTATTTTGCATATTTGTTTGCAGTGATGCTATCTCCATCTGTGTTGCAAAGCTCACTTTTCTGCAGCTTCTCTGTGATTTCCCAGCTGTCCTGTTATTTCCCACCTCATGCTTTTCTTTTCAGCTGAACCTTATTCACAGTGAAATCAGTAATTTAGCCGGCTTCGAGGTGGAGGCCATTATCAATCCCACCAATGCTGACATTGACCTTAAAGATGACCTAGGTAAATGGGGCATGGGTTGACACAACTAACGGTCACATGGAAATTATGGAACCCAGAATTTACTCTCTAGGGCTTCATACCTTTAATCAGAGCAGAAATTCAAATCTTGCAGGTCCTGCTTTGTTGAAGAACTGTATTCAAAACACTTTTTGACCAATTCTGAATACTTGCAGCCGTTGCTAGTCTTCAAGCTGATTTCAGTTCAAAAATTTTAAATTCTTTTCCATAATGATCATATGTGACTGTTAGCTATTTTGGGGGGTTTCTTATTTGGATACTTTGAGGACTAAAATACTTTTTTGTCAGGTTTTTCTCAAAATAAGCAGTTTCTCCATTCTACCTGCAATCTCAGGGGTTTTACTTCGATACTTAAAGTAGGCTTAAAAATTTTGGAAAGGGCTTATTACATAATGAGCTGTCCCCAAATCTTCCATGCCTTGATTTGATGTTTAATTCACTCAATAATTTGTTTCCATTATGTTTCAGTTCTTCCCTGTCACTTTTACATTCAGCTGGAAACAAATACTGATATTGCACCAAGAGTGAACTATCATGAGTGGAGAATCACTTTTAAAGCTTTTCTCATTTCAGATTGACAAGAAGTCACAAAATCCCTCTTTAGCAGAAGTTTATTCTTCAGCAAAACAGAAATTGCCTTTCATGCATTATGCACTGCTATCCCTTCTTATTTGAGTATTCCTGCTGCTGTCTTTTTTTGAAACTACCTTAATGGAATACAACCCATAATTCTAATACTGCTGCAATTCCTATGGGAATGTAGAGAAGTAACTTAACAAGAAAACTAGTCTAAGAAGGCTAATTTTTATATCAGCCTTTCTTAGAAATACATATACTTCTGCAAGTGTCTTAGCCATTCCAGCACATAATTAAAAGATATACCTTACTTTTAAGCCATACAAACAAGTATTTGTATTTTTTAAAGCAAATTCTGTACAACCCTGCCTGCAAAAACACAGTTTCCTACGTGTGAAGGAAACTGGCATTTTTAGAAACAAAATGATGAATGGCTTTCCATATGAAAATCAGTGCCTGTCAGCTTATTAGTGCTGACAAAATGGAGAAACTAATTATTTTGTTTGGCTTGATGATGCTGAATTTCTCTTTTTTAAACAGATTCCATATTTTAATGTCATGCTCTGTGGGGAACTGGTTGTTCTAGGTTTCTGCAAAGTGAAATGGGGCATTAGCTGATTTTAAAACTTTGGAAATGATCTCTTGTGATTGCTCTGACTTGTCATTTTAACATTTATTTGATCATGTCATACTCAATATTCCTCCTCCTGCTCCCTACACCCCTTTCTCTACACACACCTGCACACACAACTCAGCATACTCCTTTGGCGCAAGGTTTGGAGATGTAAAGGTAGGAAAATATGGACGTTGGTACATGTGTAAATGTAGAGCCTGTGCTGGGTCTCTGTCCAACGTGGTTGATATACATCTGTTTACCTGTTGTAGTTGCAAGTTGTACAGGCTGACATTGCCACGATCGACAGTGATGCTGTCGTTCACCCGACAAACTCTGACTTCTACACCGGTGGTGAAGTAGGTAATGGCAAGTTCAGTGCTGCGGAGTTCGTATGTGTGTGCATGGTCGATCAGCAGCCACCAGCTTGTTGTAGCTATGCAGATTTGCATTCGTTTCTCACTTCCAGCAGTCCCCTGATCATAACCAGAAATGAACAATTACAAACCTAGTGGGCATTTTTGGTTTTTATTGCCAAATCGGCCTTTCAGAAGTGACAATGGAGTGCACCACCAAAACTGAAGTGCAGGAACAGTGCATTAAATGCAGGCACGCGACCAAGGAAAATGAATTGTGAAATTGTTGGTTTGACATGTGAAGTGCCTAGTTTGAATGTGGTTTGTGTATTGATCTTTCGATTTCTAACCAGTTCCAGTGCACCCTCTCCATGCCAAGTTTCAGATGTTCACATCTGGATTCACAGGCTGGATCTAAGCCGTCTGTATTTTCCAAACTCTTAAGATTATCCTTACCGACCGATGGCCTTCCTAGCCCTGCTCCACGGTCCTCACTCCCACAAGCCCAGGCTAATGCTGCACACACATCAGTCACCTGAGCTACATGGATGAGAGAAGGTGTGACAGGAAACAGGACAGACCTCTTAATTCAGCCATCTGAGCTGTCCCCTGAGCAATCTACTCCTAGCCCTTCTCTTACCCCTCTCATATACAGAATTTTGCAGGATTTTATAAAAGGGTAGGAGTACTTTGATTGAACTGCCTTGGTAATTTGAGAAGGCAAATCAGAATTTATGCCAAATGCAGAAGTTGCTGGCAGTGCATAAGAACAAGTCAGCTGATCCCAGCCTCTGTTCTGCATCTCATCTTGACCTCACCATCACTGTAAGAATGGGCTCCCCCCATGCCCAAGGCCTTGTTTTCAGCACTGACTTGGAGGGACATGTCCTGCACCACCTGCTTTTTCTGAAAGGGCTGCTTTCTGAGTAACAAGCAGAGAAATGTAGCTCTGGTCAGCCTGTTGGGGCGGAAGCACTTGACTTTGCTGACTAAATAATATGCAGAGTGTCATAGTAGCCTGTACCTGAAGAATATGCTTCCAAAGTCTGTCAGACCCATTTAGACAATGTGCCTGTCTCCTACCCTATGGCAAAGAAATGCTTTGCTACCCCACAAAGAAAATTGTCTCTTGAAGCTGGACTGCTCGTTTCTTAGTGTAGGTTCCTGTTGCCTCTGACTGCTGTAAGAAAGAATAGAAGTGCACAAATGCTTAGCTTCCAATGATTAACTTTTACCCATCTAAATTTTTTTTTTTAATTTTTTGTTGTTTTTTTTCCCTAACAATTTAAATGTACTGAGGGCTTATCCTGAGAATTTTAGAGCCTAAATTTCTGCTAACGCTGTTTTCAACACTGATACCAATGCCTGCTTGGAAAGCATGAGATAATGATCTTATTCTCATGGGAGTGACACATATTTATGCCTGTGAGCAAATAAGCTACTAACCTTGAAGCTGTGAAGCAAGACTTCCATCAAGAAACTTGCTAGTGTAGTGGAAAATGGTTAAATACAGTCTGTCCCTTGCCAGATTAAGCTAATTTACAACATAGATGTCAAGTATGATTTCAATATAAACTCTCACTATTAATCAGAAGAAGAGCATAATTGAGGAGTAAATGCAGAATATTTCACTCATTCATACCAAATATTACTTTTTCTCTTCTTTATACCAGATCTGCAAGAAGAGAGCTCAGTGGAATAAACTGACATGGTTGTTCATTGCTTTTAATTATAAATTAATTCCCAGTAGAAGGGAAAAAGCTGCTCCTTCTGGATTGAATTAAACCAAACTAGGCTAAATTCCATTAAATGTACAACAGCTTTGCAATGGCAAAGAAATGACCTACTTAGTAGAACTTTGCTGTTCCTAGGTTCTGTACAAGGCTTAATTATGTTTCCCCTTAAAGGGGAAAATTAAGGATTATGAATGTCATGGGTTTTAGGACTGATCAGAGTTCATGGACTCATGAGGAATATAACTGGAATATATATAAATATAAATAGGAATGATATGGAAATATATACAACAAGAATATAACTAGAATGGAAGGCTGTTTCGTTCCTCCTCATCCCTTCTCAGGGTGATTTTATAAGACCCTGGAGTCAGCCACATCTGCTGGATGGGCTCAGCAAAGGGCACAAGGTGTTGTGTTTTATTCACTGCCTTTGAAGGGAAGAGTGCATCCAAGCCCCTCAGTGCTGCACTAGATCTCCTTGCCCAGCACTCTCCTAAGACACCTTGCTGCTACAAATAAAGCCATTACTGTCTTTTCTAAGAGATTTGTAAGGTGATCCTCCCACTCGATTGCACTGGGATAGGTAACTTTAAGTTTCAGAAAGTTCTTAGGAGTTTGGCTGAAGTATTTATATTTAAGAGCTTAAATGAGCACAAAGAGCATGTTACACTCTGACCTACACAGTCTGACCTTGCAGTCCAGTTTTTGGCAAACCCTGTTGTGAGCTGGTTATGAAAAAGCCAAAGGAAAGGCATAGCTTTTGTAATTGTCCTCAGCCACTAACAAAATAGACTCAGGGTCACAGAGTCAGTTTTCCACAGAATGGAAAAAAAATGCATTGTTTTCAACTTTTTGGTTTGGAAGAAATTTAGCAAAACAAAACAAAAGCATCTTGCAGTCTTCTTAGTTCCTAGAGCTATAACCTGATTTAGTAACCAGGATCTTGGAGGAGGGCCTCTGCTTCCTGGAGCATATAGTATGTGCACTTCCATCAGAAATTGCATTTTTTTCTTTCTTCATCAGTGGAAGTAAGGGGTATCACCAAATAAATGTCTAGATCTTTAAAGATCCTAGTTCTGAATTTTTGGAAATCAGTTTTCAAAGCTGTATCTCAAATCAGAGCCTTTATGATATCATTGCTTTTTACTTATTTACCTTTATAATTAATATGCACAATGCAAAATTATGTGGGGTGCTTATGTAGTTAGGAAATGCTTTCTTGGGCTGTTTTTTCTTTCATTAATATTTAAAACTAGAGCTGCAAAATAAGATCTAAACCATTTAGTGATGGACTGCCTTTGTAAACAGCATACCTTTTGGTTGCCCTGACACACTGCACAGCTCTTCTCCCAGAATGATTTTGTCCAGCTCCTTAGTTGTAGTTAGAGAAGTTCATTGGAGGAATGTGTTCCTTAGAGATTCTCCTAATTTCTGAGGCTCTTCCTCTTGGTTAAAGGTGGCTCAACAAGCTGGGCAGTTACCAAGTAAAGCAGCCCGCTGCACTCACGAGACTGTTTCATTCCTGGGGCCACCTGTTGGGGTCAGGGACCAAGATCAGGTGAGTTTCAAATTCTTATTGTGGCAAATGGCTCTTTAAAACAATTTGTAAGAGAAGAGGGGAAATGAATCCTAGGGGAAGGAATTACAAACCTTCAACCACTGTTGAGCTAGCACATTCTTCTGGAACATTTCACACTAAGAGATGCTCATGAGAAGGAAGGAGGTAGGGATGTCATGTCAAATGTTTTTTGACAGTAAATTCAAGACTGAGAATGTTAGCAAGGGACACCAGTGTGAGGTTTTTGGGTTGTTAGGGTTGTCTTTTTGTTCTTTCTGTTGTTGTTGTTGTTGTTTTTAATGACTAGCTAATTCTCAAGTCCCAAAAGGTTTAGATCTTACTTTGCAGTCCCCAAAAAAATGTTTGGGCAGAAAACTCTAGAGTGATGTAACAAAAGTGAATGACGAGTCACACGCCTGCTGAGATCAGAGGAGTAAACTGACAATTCTCTGTTCAGGGAGCACTTTGGAAAAGAAAGGCGGCAAGGAGTTTGTGGAAGCCGTCATTGAGCTGCGCAAAAAGAACGGCCCGTTGGACATAGCCGGAGGTGAGGCTGCGCTTCGGGACCCCAACACCCGGAGCTCTGCGGGGTCTGGGGCTTGGCTCACACAGCCCAGCTCCTCCTGCAGCAGCTCCCAAGGGCCGTGTGTTTGTGTTCTCCACAGTTAAACTGCACTCATTGCATCTTTAGTAACCTTTACCAAAGCACCTGGGGATGGGCAGTGCTGTAGTGTTACAGTAAAGCCAGGCTGTTCACAGGTACGTGCATGCACACGCAGTCTTGATCATTAAGGCCGCAGTTCAGAAAAACGATTAATGAGATGCTTATTTTTGAGTCCTACTCTGTTAAACATCTGCTTTGCTGAAATGCTGCTGACTTTCACTGAACTTAAGCATGTGCTTAAAGTTCAGCATCTGCTTGGGTACTTAGTTTAATCAGTGCCAAAATCATCACTATAAAAGCTTACGACTTTTTGATGCCTAGTTATCAAAATTTATGTAATATCGGAGAAAAATCTACTATGTGAGTAATAAAGTTTGATAATGGCAATATATAATTTTACACCATCTGTGAAATTGCTGATCCATGTTGTTCATATAGAAGGCTGATTCTGCCATCTGTGTTTATGCTATAAAAATAAATACAGTGTGCACAGTTTTGTAAACGAATCCTAACTACAGCCGAAGGGGAGATGTAAGAATTCAGCTCTGACAGGAAAAATTACAACTGTTTACTTCTGGAGCTTAATACTTTGGGGGTTTCTCCCTTGCTTTTTAAAAATTTTAATAAGTTTTTCTTGGAATTTTTGTTCTGCGAAAATATGCAGAATCAATTACTCACTTTCTTCTTTTTACTAACTTCTGTACAAGATTGCTTACCAGCCCAAACCAAATAGGTGGGAAGTTGAAAAGAAAAGGGGGTTTTTTCTCATCTGTTAGTGCATCTCTCAGAACTGAGGGTTGCTTGGCAGTCTTACTCCAGGGCAGCTCTGCATTGCAGTGGGATAAATTGGCTGTTAGGGACTTGTTGGAGGACTCTAGAGCAGAACTAATACATCCATTTTTTAATCCTGCATATACCCAGTTTTCAGATTTCTTAGTTCTGTGGGCATCCCTTTAATCTACTCATAACCAGAATGCCTACCTGGAATGTGACTAGCACAGAATAAGTCCATAGTTGGCTTTCTCTTTGTTACTTCCCATTTCAGTGCATTTGCATTTGAACTAAGGGGCAGCTGCTCTTGGTAATGAACAGTTGTCCTCATCAGAATCCTAATGAGTTAATTAATGACTACCTTGGAAAACACTCCCTGAGAAATATTAAAGTTGGTCATGTGTATCAATACAATATTTTATTCCTTCAGGATGGGGATGATATCCACATTTCACATCTGACTAGAGATATGTCAGCTGCTTTTAATAAATTTTTCTTGGGTTTAAGATGTATTCTGAATCTGCCAACATGTTAGTTGCACATTATGACAAATTAACATTGCCTAACACTGAGGCTATTCAACATGTTGGGACTCTGCAAACCCATAAGAACATAAATGCTTGTGCTTCCATTGTCCTTCAAAATGTTTTGGTTAACCCCTGGTCAGGATCTGTATGACAAAGTCTATTTTCTCTTTCCTGCAGCCACAAGATAGTATCCATATGTGATGATCATGTGCCAAGAGTTACCTCTACTACACTTAAATAGCAAAATACCTCATAAACATTCCAGAATGGAATAGAGGATTTTAGACCTCTAAGCACCTTTGCAAACCTGATTTTTTAATTTTTTAAAAACTTATTGGTATTTTTATTATGGTTTTGTAAAGACATAAGCTGCCATTTTAAGCCTACTCTTTTGTGAGGTATTTTAGGGGCTGACTTTCTGTGAAGACTCCATGTATGCTCTTGTGAGGTTTCAGATAGATGTTTTTGTTCCCTCAGCTTGTGATTCGGGTGGCTTGCTTCCCCCCACCTTTTTTTTTTTTTTCTTAAACAAACCAAAGTTGCAACTTTTTATTTACAACCACAGCCCAGTGAGTTTGGAAATGACAGAGATCCCCTTACCCTGGTTTCTGGCAGGCAGAGCACAGTCTGTTGTTGCTCTGTGATGGGACGTGGTGAACCGAGAATGTGTTCTCCTGCAGAGAAGGAGGTCTCTCATCTGGAGAATCCCTGCCTGTCACCAGTTTGTAGGCAGGGTCTGCTGCATCTTCTTAGTCCCCACATGTCCATGATAATATTGTGGTGATAAGATTTGATTAGCATGGTAAAAATTCTTCTTCATTTCTTTGTACGTACAAGGCCTGGCCTATTGTTACACAAACAGTGTGAGCCAAACACTGCAAATCTGTAAATGCATCCTCTACACCCCTCTGTCAAAAATGTGATGAAAGAGAGAAACTAAGCCCAGCATTGTTCAAGTGATCTTGGATGACCCATGCACAGAAAAGCTAAAATAAGGCCAAGCCCAAAGTCTTGAAATCACACATAATGTCTTCATTCTAGTTATTCAGAGACAAAGCTAGAAATAAAGCCAGAGTTGTAATTCACCTCTTTTCCATCTTTCCTTTGGGGTTTGTAGAGCACTAGTAGCTCTGAGCTGCTCCAGTTTGGGCTGGGGTATGACCAGAAGGTAGCTGAACACTCTGTACATTTAGCAGGAGTAGCTGAAGGTCACTGGAGTCGTAACTCCTTGTGCCTGTCCAGCATCCTGGTATTTACTGCATCTCTGCAGTAAACCCAGCCAAAGCAAGATCATCCCTTGTCTGGGTTTGGGTTCTAACAGATACTGCCCTTCTCCTTACCCAGTCCTCAGTATAAATGTGCTTCCTTTGATGTCAGCCATGAATTCTTGCTCTCTCTCAAATAAGCTCAATCCTAACTATGATTTATAAATTATCACAGCAAAATGCAGATGGAAATGGAAAACACAAAGTCTCTGTAATCATGTTATATTTTAAAGCTGTGTGATTTGTAATCTAAAACATTCTCAGGGGCTAAAGGAATGTCTGTTGACTGTTTGCTATTTTAATCACATGTACACTCCTTTAATTCTAAAGAGAGGAAAGTAATTCTGTTTTATTTTCAATTCTTCCTAGCTGTTGTCAGCGCTGGCCATGGACTGCCTGCGAAATTTGTGATCCACTGTAACAGCCCAGGTTGGGGCTCAGACAAATGCGAGGAGCTGCTGGAAAAGACAGTGAAGAACTGCTTGGCTCTGGCTGATGAAAAGAAGCTGAAATCAATCGCCTTTCCTTCCATTGGCAGTGGCAGGTAAGGCTGTCAGGCAAAACCAGTGCCAAATAGGTCACATTCTCTAAGTGCCATCTGGTATTCCAGTCCCTTCCCGTGCACAAAGCACATTGCTACAATGCTGGCTTTTTTCTTCCTTGTTTAAATCAGTTCCCTAAAAGAAGAGTTTCTTCTAGGTTTGTTCAGGCAGTGCATGGAGCCTGCAGTGTTTTCCTGAGTACTGGTTTAGTGTTAGCAGATCTCATTGATCCCTGCAAATCTTAAAGCATGCAAATAGGATAAAGAGCATAAAACGAACTTTCAAGAGAATATTAAAAGACATTTCAGACTATCAATTCATTCATATAAATTGGAGATGTGGAAAAGAACATGAAGAAAAAGGGTTTCTTTTGCCTGATTTTAGTGTATAATGGAACTTACCCATCTTACAGTGGCCAGAAGACATGGTTTAGTGTTTGTTTAAGCAGCAAACCTAAAGTGCCTTGATTCTCAGGATTTGCAGAGTCACTTCAAGCTTTCATCCAAAATCCATAAGCTGAATTCCATGCAGTTTACATCATGGGACTATTTCATTTAAAAAAAAAGACCTTAAAAACCCTTGCCAAGGTCTTTGAAAGCTTCAGTCTAAAGTTCAGGTCCTCCAACTCTGTGCAGTGTTCTCAGTGCCTTTGAAAGTCAGATCATGTTAAGAGTCCCAGTCCAGACTGAGTGCACCTTTAGACTGAGGCTTCTGGGTTTGGGGTGCAGAGGGAGGTTGGGAACACCTAGCCCTCAGTGATGGCTCAGTAGGAGTCCAAGGGCCAAGTCTAGGCTGAATTACACAGTTGTGTCTCTTAACCCTGAACAACTGACCCTCTTGAGTTTGCCATGAAAGAAGTTGGCTGGTGTACCACAAGAATATTCTTCCTATTGTGCTGTGTTGCAACACTAGACTAATTCTTGCATATTCTGTGGGCTAGGGCAGAAAACAGTATTTGAGGTTTTGGGTGAATGGCAAGAAATAAAAGTTTCATTAGTATGCTAAATTTAAGCAACATGCATCATACAAATCTCCAGCTAAGGTTAATTTGCATAGGTGTCATTCTCTTTGCAGAACAGTAGAGAAATGGAGCAGAGGGTTCATAGTAACCTGTTGGATCAGCTGTCAGGGTCACAGGCTGGTCAGTACAAAGAGAAGTTCTGAATCACTCTCTGGGAGAAACTCTATTCCTCCACAGAATAATGTGGAGAGTGCAGAGTGACTGTGGAATTGGTTATGTAAAAGTGGGACCTTGTAAAGTATCTTCCACACAGCCCTGTCTTTTCTGGATAGCTCTCAGCACAGAACCGTTCCCAGCCCTTGTTGTGAAGCGTGTGATTGGTACTGGAAGATGATGAAGCTTTGAACAATCCTCAGGATTCATATTCAGTTCTGAAATCTGGTTACTGACAGGCAGGATATGGGGCAAATTCTCCACTTGGCATATACATGTCATTCTTACTTGAGCCAGTTGAAATGGTGCTTTTAAAAGATGGAGAGGAATCAAAAGGCCTTGAGTAATATATGAGGTCATGTATTTTTCCTTTTCTTCCCCCTTAATTAGAGATACTCGAGCATAGGTTAATTTTGGAGAGAACATAATATATTCTGACAATACTCTGTACTTGTTTTCATGAAGTCAAAAGCATTAAAAAAAGAAAAAAGTAAAGCTTTAAAAGATAGAAAATGCCAAAGACACCACATGTATGCAGCTGTTCTAGTACAGGCATCTGTCAAGCAGACATCACCCAATAAACCCACATAAACAGTTTCATTCTCTTTTATAGTTGAGGAATGGGATAACATGAGGGCAGTTCAAATAAATCACGAGGGGAAATAAAATAGCATACTTGTAGCATTCATTGGGCCAGATGCTCAGCTACAGCCAACTTGTGGAAAGTACAGCTTGGTTGCTGTTCAGAGGTAGCCTGGAGTTCAGTCTGGTAGGGCCAGCAGGAGAAAAGGGAAAGGACAGTTAGGGATTGAACATGAAATCATCCTCTGAGAAGGGATTTCATTCTGGGGCTCTGACTTTGATCTGAATTGACAGTGGTTTGGCTAAAGTCCCAAACTGCCTTTTCACAAGAATTTAACTCAGACCCGTAGATCAGTGCATAAGGCTTCTGTTTCTTGCAGGCCACACATGGCCATCAGGCCAGCACCTTCCTGCTGATTTTTCTGCTCTCTTTCGTTTCTTTTGGGAGAGATGTCCTGAGCAATGGATTGTTATCAGCTTGCCTGGCACTGTGCCTTCCTCTCACCAGGCCACTCTTCTTTCATGTGCCTTGGTGTGACCACTCTGTGTGACTGCAGACGCCCCTGAGAGCAGTTCAGAAACAGTGCATGTCCCCATTTTGATGCTGCCCTGCATGACAGTTCAGGAGCAAAATTCCTGGAAGATCTCTTCACTGTATGCAAGGATACAGTATTCATAAGTAACCTGCAGGTGCTCAGGTGTGGAGGCTGCTGACTCCTAAGCAGCTCCTGTGTCAAAACTGCTCTCAGCTGATTAACTTCTCACATAGCTGATTATCCCTGACCAGCTCATTTGGCTTTAGAATAGTATGAGCTTTGCTCACAATGCTTTTTCCATTGTTTTTTTTTTTTTCTTCAATAGAAGAAAAAATCAGGTATTTTCAGAAAAGAAAAAAAAACATAAGCTATTTCATGCCATCATTTTTTAAATACCACAAGCATTTTCTTCAAGACAGCAGGTATAATATCACATTACAGGCAGGACTGACACAGAATTGCTCTCTGAGAATGTTTTTTGGTAAGGCAATGTGTAGCAAGTGGGCCATGACACAGGCAGTTGCCCTTCACACTTAGTGTGTTGCAGCAGAGAAAAAGAGGGAGATTACAACAGCATTTTACTACCAGTGTGATGCTTCAGTGAGCAAGTGCTGAGAAATGTTCACTTGTTTGAGCCAGAGGTGGATTTAGCCCAGCTTCTTTAACGTGCTCACAAAATGCTGAGGAACTCATCCATTTGTGTAATCTGGAAATTATTTGTAGTATTAATAGTACAGACTTTATAATGGGGAGTATTAACTACCAGGTATCTGTAAGTGCCTGTCAAGGAACCAGGTGATGTTTAACAGACCCTTTGAGGTTCTTTTTGGGTATTACTCCTAAGAGAGTCGTCATGTCCCATCACCTTCAGACTGGCTACGGAGTGCACGTCACTGAGGCTGGGGAGGGCTCAGAATTTGGCAGGGTAAAGCCACGGTCTGGGTGAGTAGCAGTATTTCTGGAGTAACAAAGCAACAAAGTTCAGGCCATGTTCCAAGCAGTTACCAGGTGTAATTCCAGGAGTTTGCCATGACTTGTAAAATTCAGGTCATAACGTTCAGGTCATAGCTTTGTTCAGACCATTCTATTTGTGCTTGACTCGTTTTAAGATTAAATGAATCTTTAAGACAAGGATTCCTAGATAAAAATGTGAAGAAGTTTACAAGAAGGGTTGTCAGATTAGGTCCTGTGCTTAGTTACCATTAGTAGTGGTAAGACCATATTGTACTTTGGGTCTTTCCACGTTTCATACTCTATATCAATTTCTCTGTCCCTTTTTACTTCTCTTTAACAGCTGCTTTGCTTTCAGGAGAGATTTAACTTTGCAGCTCCAATATATACACTGCCTTCCAGAACACAGCAGGTTCTTGGTTTACTTACCTGTTAAATGAGAATAATTGACGCATCAGGTATCATGAGGTTCAACCCATCAGTTTATGTAGACTCTATATTCGTATTTTGGGAATGCTGTTCTTCTGTTTGAGCATTTCAAGTCTTGCCTAAATCAACATGTTTATAGCTTCTAATTCAGACTGTAAACACTGGCTTTGTGGCTTTATTTACTGTGAGGTGTTGGAGAAAAGCTGGAGCCTTCCCTGGGAGGTTAAACCATCAAAAGTTGGTTCAGCAAGTCTTGATTTTCTTCTTTTTTTCCTCTGTCTCCTTCTAGAAATGGCTTCCCAAAGCAAACAGCTGCTCAGCTGATCCTGAAAGCCATCTCCAGCTATTTTGTGTCAACAATGTCCTCTTCAATCAAGACGGTGTACTTCGTGCTCTTCGACAGTGAGAGTATAGGGATATACGTGCAGGAAATGGCCAAACTAGATGCCAACTAAGCCTAGAAAGCTACAGTACCAGTCCCCTCTTCCACCCATCAGCATCCCCAAGTCCTTAACTCATTGTGAGGCAGAGCATCCCTTATTTTAAATTTTGCTCATCTAGGGAAATAAAGGTGAGGTTTTTGTTGTTTTGTTTTGGAATTTTTTGTTTGTTTTGTTTTTCCTCTCTAAACTGTTTTATGTTGGCACTGATAGTTGGCATTACTGCTGTTAATGCATTGTTATACCAGGCATTGTCTGAAGTTAGTGTAATCTAGAAGATTTTATAGTGTTATTTTAATGAAGTATGAACTGAAGCAGGAAGCTGTTAGGAGTATGTAGTCTTTTACTTGTGAAAGAAACAGGCCAACCCTATTTTGTAACTGTGTTGTGGTGCTTTATCAATACATCAAGTGGCGTTCCTTTCATTTTTTAAAAGAACAGATGCTATAAACCTAATTTGTGTTTGTTTATTGTCTTAATGATTCTGGAAGAAAAAAAAATACAGAAACCCTGTTGTCCTTAATTATATTTACAATTTTGAAACTGTGTGAATTGATTTAGTAAAATGTTTGAACTGTTGCTCTTGTACTTGGATTGATTTTTCCTTTAAGCCTTTTTTTTTTTTTTAACTTTCTGAAAAGTTAGCTCTGGGAGGGATGAGAGCACATCAAAATTAGTGACCTGGAAGCTTGTTTGGATATGCTGGGCACCTTCCCTGTGCTGGCTGCATGTGAGTGTGCTCAGTGACACTCACAGCTGGAATTTTTCCAGAGAGTGTTCACACTTCCCAGTTGTTGCTTCAGATCCTCCTGTTCAGAATGTGCCCTAATTGCCTATTCAGTTTGGGAGGTTGAAGCCTTTTAGATCAAGCAAGGCCTAAGATTTTTTGAACTCTTTCCAGTCATCTAATACTGGCCTGTTTGAAGCTACTTTGTATTTTTTCCAGATATTTATGAGCCGTGTTTGTAGTGGTGGCCCTGTCCTTTGCACAGCTGAAATCCATACCAACCAATACAGACCTTTATGGAAGCCACTAGGGTTTGTACTTTGAGAAAAAGAAGTTACACTGTTAAAAGCTATTGCATGTGGATGCTGCTCTGTGGGAGGCAGCTCTTCCTTTGAAGTTTTTAGCTGATTTCTAGGTAGGAGGCATACGCTTTCCATCTCTGTTGAAAACTTCATTTGCTGATGAAAGAGTATTTCACATCCAGTCTGGGTGCTGAACAACGAGCAGACCAAATCAGACTTTGCAGTAAGTTCAGGAATACCAAGTATTGAAAACATGTAGCTTGAACTCTTGCAGAAGTTTGGGGTGTTTTGTGTAGAAGTCAAAATACTTGGAGCCTTCAGTATAGAGGAGGAATGGCACCAATAACAGAAGGTAAAATTTGAAATATAAAATAAAGGTTATTCTAAATATATACCCAAAATTAAAAGGAACAAAGAGCAAATTATTTCTGTGTTTCTAATGCATAAAGTGTTTAACCAGAATATGAGCTCAAACTTCAAAATTTTTAGTGGCCAGAATGCATTTTGTGCATTTCTTAGACAGCAGCTTAAGGGACAGTAAATGAAATAAGGTGCAGTACTTTGGGCATGTAATTGTGAAGCATCTGCTACTGCAGTGGGATTGATCCTTGGAGTTCAACTGAACTTGCACTTTCCCCAAGTTTCACTAGATGTCACTAAAAGAATTGAAAAATATCAAAAAAGTCTTATGAGCAGCTAACTGGGAGTGAAATGGGCTGTGATTTCTTTCAGCACAGGAGGGGACACATCACACTGGGCATTCAGATAACAGAATCCTGATTTGTTTGCAGTGTAGAATTTACTATACTGCATTAAATCTCACTATTTTAAACTCTGAAAGTTTTTATGTCAGAAGAAGTGTTTATCCAAAGATATTTTCTAGGTAGTTGAAAGTACAATCTCCAGCCACATTTAATAGATCTCCCTTACACTGCATCAGGCTGGGAGGGCCAACTTTTGTCTTTCAACCAAAAAATCCTAAAGCAAACTGAGTTGTAATTCAAGTCACATGGACTTGTTTCTTCTGGCCTCACATCTGAGCTCCTTATTTAGCTGTGGGCTCCATAAATATCTTGGCTAACTTCATTGGGATCACCTGTGATGTGCCATTTTATTTGCTGGGATTATGGTGCTTTTGTAAGGAGAAAACAAAACCAAAATCATTTGCAGTGTTGGAGCTGGTCTCACACAGGGCATTGCCATATTCTCTTTCCATACAAACACCAGAGCATCCTCTCCTTCCCCCTCCAACAGCCCAGAGCCATCCGTGTTCACCCACATCTCCCACAGCCCAAGGAATGCTGCTCCAAGGTCCCAAAATCCAGCAGGCTCTGTCAGGAGAGCCAGAGATCCCAGAACGACCTTGACCTCGGGCAGCCCAAGTAGATTATGGCACCTATTCAAGAACCTAAAAAGTAACATATCAGGTTACATTCATAACAAGGAAAGCAAGAGGAGAAATTCCTGCTAACATATGCACTGGGGCCAGGACATTACTTTGGGAATCTCTGTGGCATTTTGCTTATTGGAGCTAAACATGCAAGCTTCACTTGCCAAAAAAAAAAAAGAAATAAAATAAAATCACATTTTGGGAAGACCACACATGGAAAAATGTCAGTGAGGTGCCTTTACACTTTCTTATCTTACTGGTAAGTTCATTCTGACTTTTACCTGAACACAGCAGTTAAAATAGACATTCTCTAACTTCTTCAATAATTTCAAAGTAAAAAAGTTAAAAGCATATTGTGGCCAATAGCATTTTCAATTCACATCAGTAGAAATCAGGTGGCTGAGCAAGGATGACCCTGACAGGAGGTACAGACACTTGGCAGAGACTTTGCCTGTCCTGCTCTCTGTTGCATCCTGGAGATCGCACTGCTCCCTATTTTCGGGCAAAGAACAGGTGGGACTGCACTGCTTCCATGTGCTTGACTCAGAGATTACAGGTCTGACACTACATTTTCTCATCAGCATTTAAATTTACAGCACAGTTGAGAGCAAATAATTGTTCTAATTGTTTATTGAATGATGGATTTTTTTAAAAAAAATTAATTTTAGATTAATAGCTCAAGCCCTCTTAACCATAGTATTGAAGAAGCACAGTGTGCAGCAGGCTAACAAACATGCTAATGGGACACCATCAGGACATCTCCAGAGATTTGTCATCAAAATTGTTTCCATGTACAAGATTTTATCACAATTGAGAAATGCAATTCAAGGGTCCATTGGGAGCAGTACCAACATAATCATAAGGATAATATGGAAATACAAAAAGATAGATGTTAATAGCTAGATAGGAGAGTGTGTAATCCTTCAACCTCGAAGTGTACTAAGGAAGAAGTAGCCACACTGAAGTGGCTGTAGTTTTGTAAAACTGTGAGGAAGACTGGAACTGGAGTGATTAAATGTGAGCAAAGTGCTTTTAGAAATGCTTTTTTCATTAAGAAGGTGAATCAGGAACCTTCCTATTTGTATGAACTCTCCAAAACCAGAGTAGAATCAGAGTCCTAGGTTGGTTTGGGTCAGAGGGACCTTAAAGATCATCTCTTTCCAACTCCCTCCCTTGGGCAGGGACACTTTGCACTAAACCAGGTTGCTCAGAGCCCAGCCCAACCTAGCCTTGAACACCTCCAGAGAATTCAGAAAAAGCACTCCAAAAGGGAAAATAACACACAGACAAGACATCAGAACCATACTCAGACTGAAACAACCAGAGAGGAAAAAGTTTACAGAAAAATAAGGCTCCAGGTTTCCAGCATTCATTAGCACCAAGTTTTTGTGAGCTCCCTTCCCCTTGATCCCAGCTAAAATTGGGGTTTCTAGCCTGAGGAACAGCATTGACAGGAGCTGCAGGTGCTGCCTGCCCGCAGATGAGGTCTGTAGCCTGTGCTAACCAGTCACAGACTCTGCTCTGTGCTGGTTTTACAGAGGACAGTAATACCTCAAGTTGTAACAGCAGCTCGGAGGGAGCAGCATAATTGATAGGCCTGAAGAGTGCAGGTAAGTAGGAGGATTGTATTTATATCCCTGGCATGAAACCCAAAGGGAACCAGGCTATTGCGCACTGGCTAAAGTGCTTGAAAATTGCCACCGACTCCTTTTTGTGTCAAGTTCTTCAGAGATTTAGTTCACCCCTCCATAGAATCCCACTTAATGCCTCCACAATTCATGTTTAACCATTATCACTAGCAACCTGCTCATAAATGCTTCTTCCTTGTTAGATTCCACAACCAGGAATCAAGGGGAGATGATACTGCTGTTTCCTAATACAAAGGAAGGAGCGACGACATTTCACAGCACAGCCCACAAAATCCCAACTCTTCCCCACTTTTTCACCAGCCTGGTTAACGGAAGAAATTTGATATTTTTGTACCTTGAAATGACTAACCTTCTCAGGCTTAGGAGAATAAATTACAGTTGAGCCAAAGTATGCCTCAGCTGCAGCAATGGGCAGATTGATTTGCTTTCCATCTGGGAGATTAAATTCCACTGCCAAAAAAATGGCACCAGCATAATTAGCTGTCAGTCAAGTTGCAAAGAGACAGACTATGTGGGATAATTGAAAGCCCTGCAGCTTCTCATTACATACAACAGTAGTCCTATTTGCAAATTTCCACCTTGAGGAGGTTCTCCCAACATGGTCAGGATTGTACTCATTCCTCCTGGCACATTCTTGTGAAGTGAAACAGGAGTGTTGTGCAGGGATGGATTAATTTTAAGTAACTCGCTTAACCTAAGTTGGTTATAATATATTTGTCAACAGCCCCTGACAGCTCCACTAGACTTTAATTGCAAACAAATCCAAACAGCTAGAAGGAAATGGTACAGCTTCCACTCTGGTTACGCCCAGGAGACACCTTTACAGGCATGAAAATCACTTCCCTCCCTTTGCCTTTATTTTTTCTCCGTGCACTGTCCCTCCCGCAGGAATCCTCCTATTCAGTAAATTGTAATTCATAATGAACCCATCAGCATGTGATATTATAGACATGTACCTTTCATAAAATAATGAACTCTTTTTTTCCTCCCCTGTTTCCTGAGGCTCGAGCATGCTTCAGCAATTGCTGAGTGTACAGGAAAGTTTAGAATCATAGAAGAGAATCACAGAATTGTTTGAGTTAGAAGGGACTTGGAAGATCACGTGGTTCAACCCCCTGCCATGGGCATGGACCTTTCACTAGACAAGTAGCTCTGATGATCAGTCCAAGCCTTACTGAAGGGCGTGGAGTAATCCTGGTGATGAGGCAGGAGGCAAAAAGGATTCTAAAAGTAAAATATGTTACAGCTTTCACCCTAAAATTATAGGGAATATGTAATCTAGATTTTTCCTCTGACTATAATGGGAGTCAGCACAGCCTTCACTCTCTTTTTAGGGTGAGATGTAATTTCTGTCCCTCTTCCCCAATAAACCAAGGAGTATTGGGTCCATCACTCTCCAAGCTCCCAGTTTTAAACAAGGCACAGTTACCACCAGCTCCTGCTGACCCCGGCCGTCCTTCCCTCCGCAGGAGAGGAGGCAGCCGTGCCCCGCCTCACAGCTGGGCGTAACCTGATCACATCTACAATAATGTGACTTATACCAATGTCCCGAGGTGGGAGGGATGGGGGAGGTTTCGGAGGCTTCATCTGCTTCTGGCGGCTTCAAAGTTCTCCAGCCCAGAAAAGTTTCTGGTTCCCACAGAAGAGGGAGCCAGTGTCACACCTCCCACACGGCTGTGAAACCTCCGAGCTAATAAAGCCCGGACTAATACACTAATAACTCTTCTTAAACCAGAGCTTTCATTATAAATGTAATTTACGTTCACCTTTAAGAGCACCACAAACCTGAGCCCTCTCACAGGCACAGATTTGCCTCTTGCCTCCCTGCAGCGCTTCCTCAACACTGGGACTCACTGGTGTGAACTGGGAGCCAAACTGGGAACGCAGCAGGTGGTTCATAAAGTGAGTAAAGCCAAAGTAATGAGTTTGCTGCTGTGATGTGGGAGAAGACTGGGTTGGCACAGCAGAGCAAGACAGAAACTGCAGAAGATGGTGTGAAACTATTCCTGATTATTCAGGCTCCATCAGAAATATAAAGACGCCAATCTGCTCCTGTGTCTAGAGGGAGCAAGTCAGGATTTAGCACACAGACAGGTCTCATGCTGGCTTATCCTCATGTATGTTAGGAATGGGAAAATTGCCCCTCTTGTCTGTGCACAATGCCCCTTTATGATTTATTAGACAGTCCTCTTTTTTTGCCTCAATTACTCACTTCAAAAGAGGGTGGAAATGGGACATTCCTAGCCCTAATACTGAATGCATGTAGTCAATAAAAAAGAAAAAAACACTGAAAAATGTTTAAAGGGAGGGTGCTTAAGTTATTGCAGCCCTTGGGAGCATTAATGTATGTGCCAACAAGTTACTGTATGTGGCTTTAACATGCTTATTTATTCTGCTGTGCAATAAAACTCTCTCTTAAATAGTGCCAAAACCTGTTTGCCATGGCAACCCCTCATCACACGTGTTCCAGTAGTACTTACAAGCACCTTCTTAAAGAGAAATACACAGCAGGATGAATGTCTTGTGACCTTCAGGGCATTTTACAAAGTTTTAAGCACCCAAGTAAATATTACTTTGGACTGAAATATTTATTCCAGGGGTTTTTGGTGGTTTTTTTTCTTTTTGAGGAACATTAAGTGGTGAAGCAAACCTTGTTCCTTGTTCACTTCTCTCCAAGTGGAGCTCTAATGACTTGGACAAAGCACAGAGCCTGGTTTTCACCTGGCAGGGCTCAGGTGTTGTCAGCTGACTGGGGAAGCATGGTAGGGATCAGCTGATCTTCTATAGTCTCAAGTGCACTGCAGCTGTTCCTGGTGGAATTAGTCATCCTTTGTACTGTCACGAGAAAATAGATGTTTTCCCTCCTCCCATCCACACAAATGTTTGCTCAGTGTAGCCACTGGCCTGGAATCCAAGCACGCACATGTCCATAATAAAGCCACTAACAGTGGTGTTACACTCCCAGTCCTGCAAGTGCCCAGGAAAGGACTCAGTCCTGCTTTCTTTTACCACTGTTTAATTTACTGCTGTGCCTGAACAAAACTGACAAGACCCACTCATTTCCCACATCACTGGGAGACACATCCATGGACCACTGCAGGAAACTGTATGGAGCAGGTCTGGGTTATCCTGCTGAGCCATCCTCCCATGGCAGGAGGCTGCAGTGTGGGACTCTCTGTAGGAAACCAGGTTCCTTGGAGGGCTGCCCTGTTTGCTGTCCAGCCATCATCTCTCAGCTGGAGACAGCACTGAACAGAGGAGGCTCCTCAGCCTTCCGGATACAAACCCCCAGTGACTCAGCAAGTAAACCCTGATTGAGAGTGGCCTTTTCTATCATCACTGGCTGTTTGTCCTGTTGTCACAAGCAGGACCAGTGGAAGGAGCAGCCAGGCAGGTTCTGCCTGGGGAGTGGGGCTGCCCCCAGGAAGGCTTAATTGCCAGGACTTACCCTATCTGCCCTTCCCTCCTCCCTTCCTTCTCACCAGCTTCTCTTTGTGGAATTCTCACTCCTTTCCTTTTCATTTCAAAGAACATTATTTAATATTTCCCAAACCCACCACAGGACTGTACAGGAAGATGAAGCACCTTTATGCCCCAGGTTTGGAGAGAGGGCTGGCTCAGCAAGCTCAGGGGGCTGAGCCCATCAGAAATGGCTGCTGGGACTCCTGAAAAGCCATGCCCCAACAGCCACAAGGACCCTGCATAGCAGCACATCCTGGAAAAACCCCACAGCCCCCAAGAAGGATTCCCAGTGCCCTCCATCCTGGAGGTGGTACTGCCCAGATGTGAGATCATGCTTGGGGCATCCCTGAGGGCATGTTCACTTCACTGAATTCTGCTAATAAGATTGCTAGGAGAATAAATAAGAGATATTTTAGTCCTATGGGATCGTATAGAGGCACATAATCTTTTAGGTTTGAAAAAAAAAAAAATATTAACAAGTCCGACCATTAGCCTAACACTGCCAAGCCCTCCACTAAATATCATAACTTTTTGCACAATGAAGTTCACTTTAATCTTAACAGAAAGGAATCCATGAACATTATCAACTTCTCCTCCATGCACTTTCCTCAGAGCTGACAAACTTTGCCCACCTAAATTCCCTGTCCCAGGCCCTGCTGCAGACTGGAGGGAAAGGACTGGTCCCAGTAAGGCACAGGAACATTACCAGGTATGGCTGTATGGACATTCCTTCTTGTAGCCAGCTCCAGGGAAATGCTCCCTCCACAGCCTGGGAAAGAAATCCTAGAAAGCACCAGAAAACAGTTGTTTTAAAAATAAATAGATGTATATAAAGCAAGAAAAGAAAACAGTGTATTCTTAATGCTCCATTATTAACGGTGCTCAGGAAGGGATTTTCTGCTTTGCTGGAGCATGTAACAGGCTTAAATAAGAATCCCCATCAAAATATAATTTTTTAATTATGCAGATAAAATTTTGTCCTTGTAATGACAACATAAACACTCATAAGCTGCATTGTTTACACATTCCTGTACAGGGAATGTCTTTCAGGTTGCACTTACATGAAGACCACAAGCGTGTCACCCCGACAAACCACAAATCATTTAAGACTCCAGGCATTTAATAGTGTTGTCCTGTTGGTTTTAGTGAGGCTTTCAGCTACAGGCTCCTGGCAGGATTCCTGAAACAGTTGTGCCAGGCAGAAAGCTGATTTCCCAACCCTATTTTATTAATTAACCATTTCAGCACCAACTCAGGGGCATCCTTTAATGCCCAGTGAAGCCTGTAAAGAGCCAACCATCCTGAGGGCGGTTTTGAAATGCCCCAGTTTTACTCTTCTCCCAAAACAACAATACCACGCCTAGAAAGAAATAAATTATAGAATGGTTTGGGTTGAAAAGGACCTTAAAGATATCCCATTCCACACCCTGCCATGGGCAGGGACACCTTCCACTATCCCAGGTTGCTCCAAGCCCCATCCAACCTGGCCTTGGAGACTTCCAGGGATGGGACAGCCACAGCTTCTCTGGGCAGCCTGTGCCAGGGCCTCACCACCCTCATGCTGAGGATATACCCTCTTTTCTTCTTAATTTTCTCAGTGACTAACACAGAACATAAACACAGCACTTGCACGCCTGCAGCTGTGACAGGACATAACTCAGAAATTCCAAATGTACAGAAATAAAGTCTAACAGCTCTATACAGTAAGTGATTCCTTCTGGTAAACTGTGACCCACTTCTGTGCTATCACAGCAAATATGTGTTTTACTGCTCTGGCAGTGGGATCGATCCCTTCCACAGTAAGTGTTTAAACAGATACATGCTTTGCTAGAGAACTGTTTTTGGATCAACTCCATGAGAACTCAAATTTGTGCTGAAATATCTAATTATGAACACTTCTGTCATGTCTTACAGCTTCCTAAATCCCAACTGGAAAATATCTTTATTTTATACTGGTGTCATTGGTTTAGACAAACATATAAAGTTCCATTTATTGAGCTGCAGTTTTGCAGTGCATTTGCAAAATTCAGAAAATATGTTAATGTGTGATTCCTCCAAAAGGCAGGCACAGAAAACACACACTGATCTACTTGTGCATGTGTTTATAATTATTTCTGTACATTACTGTGTCCAAATAGCTGTTAGAAAAAAATTCAGGCTAGTGTGGATATGTTTAGTTTTACCCCAGTGTCTATAAAGGCATGAGAAATCTCTGCTGCCTAGAGACTTCTGAAAGTTTCATTCTAGCTGGAATCAAATATCAGGAATGACACCTATTACTGCATCCCCCTTGCCTATCCCATTATAACTTGGAGACATCACAATATTTTGTGTCATTACATAGTGCTGAAGGCATGAAAATTCTCCAGGCTGATTAGCATCTTAGAATTTCTCACACAAGCACCTAATCCATCAGAAAGGACTGTTGGGTCTCAGCTGATCATTCATTTGTCTCATTGAAACACTATGACTCCGTTTTAAGAGCTTTTTTATAGACTCGTATAAAGGAGAAAGTGAACTTTTTAACATGTTTGCACTTCACTAAGTCAATACACATAAAAAGAAGTACAACTGGGGTTCCTACATGGATATACAGCCCAGAAGTGCTAAGCTGGTAAAGAGATACATCTACTAGCTAGGCAAGAGATTAACTTTATTTATTTCCTTTTCCTTAATTTGCTAACTTCTTCCTAGAGATGCAAGGGACATTCAGGAATGTGACAGCAGGATGAGTCAGATCCCAGACTCCCCAGACAGATGTTTTATCCAGCACATTCATATGTGATTTTTTTTTTCCCCCTTAAATAATTTTCTTGGAATATTCTGTGTTACTGTGTGGATTGTTTTCCTGTTGCTTTTCTGTCATTTGAATGCCAAATCCAAATGCAGAGCAGAATTCCCAGAGCACTGTCATTCCTATCTCTACAGAACCTGACATATAGCTCAATACACACAATCTCTGTCCCAACAAGCATTTCTGGGAGCACTTTGCCCAGTTGCCTGACAGAAGGGTCACAGAGCAGTGGTGAGGATTAAGGGTCTGTTTCTCCTACATGAAAGTCTGGTGCACTTGTCCATCCTGCTACCTAAATATGTAACAATAGTTTATAAAGCTTGGTGGGGTGTTTGACCATCCCAATTTACTGGGAGCATCCCCTTCTCCCCAGTATCCCTGGTTGTTGTCCAGATCATTCCCACAGCAGTACAAAGGTCTGAGTCATATGAGGGACAAGATCAAGTTCTCTGCAATGGTAGTGTTGGAGGCACTTGCCCCTCTCTCTGATGCCTTTGAGATGCCAAGAGAAAGACTTAGAGGAAGCAAGACAAAGAATCTCAACAGCTGCACGATGCAGCTAACAAAGGAGGCATGTTTCTTAAATAGAAACCACCAGTACCAACACAGTTGCCTACTGCACTTTGCACAAGTGAATTTTTATTAAGCTCTGTAAAAGCTGCCAAATCTGAAACTTTAAAAACTTTTTTTCTGCTTAAAATGAAATTTGAAGTGGCAAGTTTTATTAAAAACTAATGTTAAAGCAAGAGCATAGCCAAGAGAATCACTGGGATGAATAATGTTATCAATTATCATTTAAACATCTACATCTCCAATAGTCATCCAAAACCTGTCAGAAGGAAGACAATCAGGATCTCACAGCCAGATGGCTGAAACAGCACCAGCCATCCTTTCCCATGGACAACTGCCTCCTTCATAGTCTAACTTGCAAAATATTCACATCTCTGACGAGGTTTAAAGAAAAATGTTTGATCCAAAATTCGAGACATTGGTGTAGCACCATTGATTCCTCAGTTTGCAAGAATCTCAGTGGCACTCAGGAAAGTACCAGAAGAAAGTGTGAAAAAAGAGGAAAAGAAATTAAGCAGAGATTCAGACAGTCCAGTTATATTCAGAAAAATGAACCCTCATAGCAGCAACACAATCAAAGTGAAAGTTGAAAGTTGTCTGGATAGTGTTTCAGCTAAAGTCTTTCCAGGCTAGGGGTGGGATTTTTTTTGTTTTCTTGAAAAGTACACACAACAGCCCAAACCCTCTGAAGGGTGGTGAAAGCCACAAAATTCCTAGCCATTGCCAAGCATCATCTTTTCCTAAAAATACTGTTCTAGGCTGTTATTTGACCAAAAAGTTGAGAAGATTTAAACCAGAGTGAACCACAGGCTAGAGACAATGATTATTAGAAACAGCCTCAAATTATATGTATACTGGATACTGTGATCTTGAAGTTATATAACAATAATTCTTCTTGGAAGATAATCTTCCTGGAAATGAGGGCAGAAATCTATGCTGCCCTCTCCTTTTTGACACTACATTGAGAAATACCCTGGCACTTCATGGTTTATTACCATGAAATGAAAGTTTAAGGGAGGAGATCTGTCAAGGCAAGCAGACCTGTAGCTGCTGGATCAAGATAAATACATACAACAGAGAAAAGATGTTCATAGCTAAGTCTAAACATGAGAGAACCCAACTCTTTGCCCAGCTCCACAGGTTTAATGCAAGTAACTTATTATAAAAGCCATAACTGCATCAAGGGCATAGCTGCTGCTTAAAATAACCCAGGGAATTAGGCATTCATACTTGGATAAATCTAGAGCTTCATGATGGCAGCATTTCCATTTATGAAATAGAGACGTGAACCAACTGGGAGCCACCAAACCCACTGCTGTGCTCTGCCACTGACAAGGTTTCCGGTCCCAGGCCAATTTGCTGTGGAGGATTAGGGATGAGCAGGGCTGGGCCCCAGGAGCTGGATGACAGACATAGTGAGAGCAACTCTAACACAGCCCCCAGCGCCCCCAGAGCATGTTCAAACACACCAACATCAGCTGTCAGATACAAAAGGAGGCTGAGAGCACTGGCATGTACAGTATTTTCTCCAAGTCTACACCAAGCTATAGTCTTGAAGGGAAATCTTGATTTATATACTCCATAATCAACATCATGACCCAGGAATTGAGGGAATCTTGAAATAATTGCAAGCTTCTTATATAACTAGGGGATTTGTTTTTCATTCCCACCCTCCAACAAAGTTTTTGACTCTTCTGCTTCTACATGATCCCACACCCTTCCCAACAACAGGCTTATTAACGTCTGATCCCAAAAGGACGTGAAGAACAAAAGGACATCAAGGTCTTTGGGTGCGTGAATTCAGGACAGCAAGCCACAAGAAAGCAATGTTTGAGTGTTTCTACTGTTCCCCTGACTCCCAAAATTCTCTGAAAGACCTGGTGAAGCTTATGTTATGATGGGCAATTTGACAACAATCTGAAATATGTCCTATCCAAAATACAGTTTGTGACACAAGTGGTCTAGGCAGCAAATCCAATGTTTGCCTATGTGTTATGATTCTATGTGGAGTAGCATAAAATGAGATTTTGAAATGCTTTATAGCTTAACTTCATTACCTCACTCAGTGCCTCGTTAACTAGGTCTAATTTTAATCAGCCAACAGTCCTAACTGAGCAGAGTTCTCTTCCAAGGGATGGTGGGAATGACATCACTGCCCCATCACATTTATTCAAGATGCTGCATTCCTGGAGTGCTTGTCATTCTACAGGCTTTGCTTCAGCAACCAGGAGCAGTGTGATTTTACCCAGCCCTGGTGAGTATGGAGGTCCATTTCATGATACTTCTCACAGCAGGACTGCTGGAGATCCAAGTTTCTAAGTAAGATCACCGTGACTGCTCCCACCTCACAAAAAGGTGGGAAGAGAAAGCCATCCCAAAGACAGATTTTGGGGCAAAATGCTCAGGCCTTTCAGAATTGGGACAGGTGATTGAAAGATCTCTAATTTTCATTAGCTCTAAGAGGTAAATTTTTCAAGCAGCTCCTTATTTTTACTCCTTTATTAAGACAACTTACTTCCTTTTAATGAAGAAGCCAGTGGCCTTCTGAGAGATAAACAAAAGCGAGGGAGACCCCCAGCCAAGTGAACAGGATCCACTCTCTGATATGCAGTTTGTGCATGGTTAATGGATGTTGGCCATTAATATTTCTTACCCTTTTGTCTGTGTTCTCTGTAATAGAAACCCCTGTCTAGACTGAGTGGCTACTACAAGTAATCCCAGTAATATCCAATAAAATCACTCTGAAATGTGATAGCTATAGTTATCAAGGAGCACCAGGATTAACTTGATTGATTGAACAATGGACTTCTGGTTTTTAACATGATCTATATGTATCCCCCCAAAAAATTCAAAAATATACATAAGGTTGTAAAACCTTCAATGCTGGCCAACTTATCATAGTCTGTAAGTGTGCTGACACACCCTGAAAGGAGAGGGATTAGTGCTGCTCCAAAATTAAAGGATAAATGGCAATGGTCATAAAGAAATACTTTCACTTAACCAACTTCTGCAAGGACAGGACACATCACCCTCTCACTGACAGCCAGCAAATAAACCATAGACACACAATCTTTGCTTGAAAGTCCTCTGCTGAAAATACTGCAAAAGTCTTCATTTGTTATCCAAGTCTGACCATGAGAACCACCTGCTTTTCCTAGAGTGGCCTCTGAAGTGTCTCAATAAACACATTTCCCATTGAACAAGGAGAATTAGGTTCTTCCAAGACATATGAGAACCCATGGGCTGCATTGCTGAATTTATATAAGTAGCAAAATGTCTAAGCCCAGGTGCAGAGCATCATCCACTTCTGTTATGAGCCCAGGATGGCTTTCCTCCTGACCTAGGTCTGTAACTGTGCATCCAATACCTTTGCTAGGAGCTTGGTTAGTTTATGGTGGGTGTATCTCATCTTTCTAAAGACTGAATTACATCAGTGGATAATTAATTAGTCAGAGGCACCTGGAACCAAAACTCCTGCACTCATTTCCAGCTGTGCTCATGGTCCTCTTCTTGAATTTGTTCAAATTCTTGAGTTCTTTGCATGGGCTGGTATGAGTCTGGAAATGAGAGAAATGTTCCTGTCTAGTACAAAAAAGAGGACATTCAATAACTAAATGCATGCTTAAGTTGAAGATTAATTACTTCTCAAATTAGAAAAGTATCGACCTTTAGGAAAGTTGCTCAATAAATCAGTTCAATCTAAGGAATCCCCACCTGAAGAACCACATTTTATTTCCAGAGTTCATAATCAGTTCCCAGGAAACTGAAAGGGGACTATCTTGAGTTTGCAGCAGTACGGAGCTGTAGAAAGACAACAGTATTGACACCAGGAATTTTAGTGAGGCATAATCTCTTAGGAATAGGTTTTGAATGACCTGGCAGTAAGAGGGGGGTTTTTGCTCATTTGTGGTATACCAATAAACATGTTTGCAAAGGAATAGAAAGCTACTAACCTTAACAAATTCTTCTGATGTTCAGGTAATTTCTGCACCAGATATGCAATGACACAAAACATTCAGGCACTGTCTCACACTGTAGCAAAAAGGCAACCTTCCTTCCCCAGTACCTCTGCCTTCCCTTTTATAATGCACCTGTGGCTCACATTTCCCTTGATTCCTGCATTAAAATGGCAGAACAGGAGGGTCAGGTTTGTTTGAGAAAACAATTAAATGAGCTCTCCCTATACTGCCACTTGTTGAGTAGCCCAGCCTTACTCACTTGGGACTGGTCTGCTGCAGCAGGGCTGCCTGTTCCCTTTGTTCCTGCAATTAATCCAATTTGAGTAGGGCAGGGAAGGAAAGAGAATTCCAACTAAAACTCCTCCATTCACTATTAATTTTTTTGCTTTTCGGGTGGAAACATTCTTGTTGGTGCAACCTGGGGCTGTACCCACTGCCCAGCTTTGCTCAAATTCCAACCAAATCCAACATTTAAAATGAGCAAGAGGTGAATACTTTCAATCACTTCCCATCCACCAGCCACTATGGAGCTCTGACAATTTCTTGGAGGAGGATATGGTCCATGTCTAGCAAAACATGGTTAAAGAGCTCCCTTTGCTGACCTGACATTGAACCTTTCCCTGAGCTGTTCTCAGTGCAGGAAAATATTTATTTTATTACAGCCCTGCAGAACTCATCCCAGTGCAGGCACTCAGATTAAGACCAAATGTGTTGAGCTTGCATTAGGTGAAGTTATGAGATGTGTATTTGGGATTTTATCTTTTTTGTAGATGCTGGTGGTGCTGAAAGGGCACGAAAGGAAAGAATTGCAATAATAACAGTGCTCGTGGCTGCGTGCGGGTTCTGTTGGGGGCTTCATAAAGGGGATAGCCCTACCCTGTGTCAAATGTGGTTTTCAAAGTCTTATGTAACACAAGTCTCCCTGAATCCTAAGAAATTCCTTTTACAAGGAAATTCACGAGGCTCTCCTGGCTGGCTGAGCAACATCCACCCTTCCAGTCTCAGCTTACATCAGCTCCCTGCACATCACAGACATCTCCAGACTCAGCTTAGCAGCACCACCAACCACCCCAACACCAGCAGGGAGGTGGAGGAGGGAACCTCTCCCCAGCCAAAATGAAAAGGTGTCAAGGTGGGGAGAGGTCACAGGGCACACGTGTCTCTAGGCATAACCCAAATCTGATCCTGGGAATCCTGCAACATCAGAGAAGGGACCATCTGACCTGCACTGAGACCTAACTCAGGGGTGTACATGCATACACCAATGAGCCACGCTCATTTATTTCTGATTTTCACTGCATTAATAGCTATTTCAATAGCAGTGAGAGAACTGAAATCTCGTGGGGTTAGACATTGATGAAACCATTAAGGAGTTTTCTCACCAAAATTTCTAAGTAATCCATGTTCTCATAGTAACAGCAAAATCCCTGTTTAAAATATAATTGCAAATATCCTGTTTCTTTTTATTGCTGAGTTGATATATCAGACCTGGGATATGAGATATATGATATTTCCATTACAACCATAATGTCTCCTTGGGACCTATATGGTGTCACTGTGTATTACCAGACTTCAAGAGTGATCCTGAATACAAGGATTTTATTTACTAAAATATCACATATACCAGTTCCTGATCCATCTATTGTAATGCAAAGAAAATGAAAACTAATGAAAAATAAATGCTAATTCCAATATTTTAAAGCCCAAGTGTAAATTTCCACCTTTAGAAAACACAGTAGGGAAAAAGAGAGGGAGAGAAAAAAGTGTGAAATCATAAGTTCTTTTATCTGATCACAAGAGAAATGCCAAATTAATAGCATGAGGGTTTATTAGTGTCTCTGGGCTTGTTTCTGAGACTGTGTGAAAGGAGCCTTTATAAAGGAGGCTTTATTCGATGACGCCCCCCAGTTCTCACACAATTTTCCAGAAGTGTAACAATAGATCACTAATACAGAAACTGAGATCTGCCACGGTATTATCTGTCCATCTATTTGAGAGCAGCTTGAGAGGCAAGGAAGGGTGGTGAGGTGCAGATGTTATCAATTAGCCAAAGAAGTTAACAAAACAACTTCAAACCGCAACAGTTGTTCCAGCTGAGAAGGCTGAGGTTTGAAGTGGGTATCGAGCTGTTGCTGTGTGCTCACTGCTTTTGTATGTGCTGATAGGAAACCAGTCAGACCACAGCTGTGAAATCCCAGCTTTGGAAACCAGATCCTCACTTTCAAATCCGAGGGGCAGCAGACAAGGCTTGTATTGCAAAGGATGCACAGTCCTAAGGTAAAAATCGCAGCTAAAACACAACAGGACTTGTAAAATGGTTATGGATGAACAAAGTAAAAGACAGACACAAGTAAACTCACTTCTGGCACAGCAAAAGCAGCAGTGACATGAAGGTTATGTAAATTGCTATTAAGAAAAATTCCTTCGAATCATGACATGTAGGCAAATGTGTGGATAAGGATGACCAACTCTAGAAATAAAGAGAAAATGTGCTTGTTCCATGCCCTGAAATACCACCGAGTGAGGTGCAATTGCACAAAGTACACAGAGATTTGCAAATGCTGCTTCATCTCTGGACCATGCTGAACCCTCGGCACCATCTACTGATCACCTGCTAGAACGTCTGAACTCTGGCAGAAGGAAAATCAGGGATTTGTGTTTCTTACTGACAAAAAATTACAGATGTCCAGAGCACAGGAGAGCCAAGAACCTTCCTTCCCTAGGGCAGGACTCCCAGCCTGTGTCTCTCTATGGGTTATTCAGTGCAGCTTGTGGCCATCCCAGCAGGCCCATTACCTCCAAGCAAACGTGGTGCTGAAATCTGGCCTGTGGATCCTCCCAGGTGCACTGAAGTGACTGCACTTGCAGCAACCAAAGGCACTGCAGGTTACAGAGCAGCCTGAGGACATCCAGGATAGAAGGGCAATGTTTGAAGCCCATTGGAACAGGCAGTGGTGCTTTCTGTGGAGTCTCCATGGCCAGAAGGTGCTCGTCACCTCTGCAAGTAACATTCATCCAGACGGCATTTCTGACCTACTTGTGCAAAAGTCAAAGCAGAGTCTAACCAACAAGTAAGTTCAAGATAAATACAGCTTTCCTGCAAAGTCACAATGTCTTATTTATGACAAGCCTCCTGGGGATGTCCTTGGCCCAAAATCTTGCGGGGGGAGACAAACACATGGTGGTGTTCAGCCAACAAAACTCTGTGGTGACAAGACCAAATGCAGAGCTGACTAGGGAGAGAGAACCAGGGTTACATGGTTGGAAGCAATAGGAGGCCAGAGCAACTAAGGGCAGCTGAGTAATTGATCTTACAACAGTTAATTAAAATATCAGTGTGATTCAGAAGAGTGCAGCCAGAGGTTTATAAGGCAGTGTGCTGTGGAGGGCGTGTGTTGGCATAGTTTAAAAGAAATAACAGCAAGAAATACAACAGTCTCTAATCCATAAGCAACAAGAGAGAAACAATAAAAAGTTGCTGTAACTGCAGTTTGTCAGTGAGCTCTACAAATGGGAGTGAAAGACTTTGTTTCATTGCCTTGGAGCACAGAGCCATCCCGTTGTTTCCATGAGTCCTGCATGAAATGGCCACCAGCCCAGAGCTGCAGCCACCCCTGAGGTGTCGCTGGGGCTGCATCTGCCTTGTCTGAGCCAAACACTGCCTTCACTGAGTGAACTGGCAAGTGGTTGCACCAGCAGGCAAGCAATCTGAATGAGGTCTGAGTCACAGCCGTGGCATCTGGTGCACCAGTCCTCACAGAAAAAAGGGCTGAGAGAGGCCTCCTGGGTCGTCCAGCCTTGTCTCCTGCTAACAAAGGCACCGTGTTGTATAATCTCCTTCATAAACAGCAGCAGCTGTGGGAGAAAGGCCTGGAATGGCTGAGGATGCTGAAAGTGAGGTGTTACAGGGTCCTGAGTCAGGGGGATTGGGAGTATGTGAGGAATGCAGCTAGGTGCTGTTCAGGGGAGCAAGAGAGTTTTTTATTGATGAAGCTGGGAAGTCATGTATCCAGGGAAATACCCAAGACCTTAATTATGCCAGAGAGGCATCAGGGTAATGCAGTACTTACTTTCTACTTCTGGCCTTGAGTTCAGAGAATTATTTTCTTCTGTTTCAACATTTGGTTGAGTATAACATGCCAGCAGGAGGGGAAAAAAAAACTGGTTTCCATTCCTGTGAGTGCTGTGTCTGGTTTAAATCATGAGAGAAAGAGACTTCTAATGAGGCTGATTCATATAATGATGTATTTTACAAGCTATTCTTAGCAGATTCACTGCAATATGTCATTCTTTATGTACCATGAGAGATATATGAGCACACAAGCTTACGAAGGGTGGGGAAGTCTCTGAATAACTGGCCAGTTTTGCACCTCGTGCTGGAGAAGTTCACACAGACTTCCAAACCCTTCAGACCTCAGGTCAGCTGTGAACTCCACTCCAATAAATCCCAACATTACAAGACTCATGTCTTAAAACTTATTTCCAAGGAAGTGTCTCATTTTATTGCAACACGAATAGGAGACTCTAAGGTAATATTTACTTTGGTTTACATTTCATAAAAAAAGAAGACTGTAATTTCATGGAGGCTCTAACAGAAATTCCTCTTTCCATCCAAGCGGAAGAAATCACGTTCAGGACCTTTCCCCAAGGGCTCAAGGAAAGCACATTAACATGGCAACTCCCACTTTGCTTTATTTGTGAGTTACCCTTGCAGGAGGATGAGGCTGGAATTGAGACAAGCTATAAGTGGACTAACAGGCCAAAGCCTGTGACATTAAGGGGTAAGCAAAGATGCTGAGAGGATAATCCCAAAGATGCAGTTCTCCTGCTGATGAAATTCAGAAGAGCCAGATAACCGCTGAGAGAGATTCTCCCCTAGACAGAAGGTAATTGCAGGGGCTCTAAGTACGAGGATGCAGTGGTTACTCCAGCTCTGCCTGTCCCCCCCGCCACTGCTGACCTTCCCAGCACTGTGTTTTAAGATGCTAAAGGAGGGGCTGAGGCCTTTTTAATGCACCGAAAGGATGAGCAGGAGGTCTGTCCAGACCAGCGGTGGGAAGAGAAAAGACGTGCAGCAAGCCCTGAGCAGGCAGAAGCAGAGCCATGGGGGAAGCAGAGCTGCAGCCTGCTGCACACGCAGGAGCTGCTGCAGCACAGGTGACCCCAGGAACTCTCCACGCCGATCCTGAAGGAGCTCTGGCCAGGTGGGACAGTGCCACTGCCACAGCCACACCAGCGCCCAGCTCTGCCCTGTGCCCGCCTTGGGACCCCCGGACGCTCGGACAGGTGAGTGGCCTGGCCTGGGCCTTGCCGGCTCTCAGGTGTGCCCTGGCCAGCCCCGTGGGCTGCTCCAAGGGGCCCTGCTCCAGCCTTGCCCTCAGCGCCCATGGAGCAGCCTGAGTTCTGGCAGGGGGAGCTGGCTCTGTCCCCTCACTGGGCTGCCAATGGACCTCCTCTTTCCGGCCCAAGGGGCCACCAGAGAGTGATCCAGGCTGCTGCCAACTCCGTCTGCTGGGGAACAAGGGACCCGGCATGGAGCCCAGGCACAGATCATAGCTGTTCTCTGTTGCTCGCCTGCAGACCAGCCCTCCTGGATTTCTTCAGGGCAGGCTGCCCTTTCTTACTAATTTTCTTAATTTTTTGTGGCCACATGGATGACTTTGTCGTAACACCAGAGTCAGCCACCAGCTGCTGCCTATTCCCACGGTATAACCTGCCCCTTCACTGTCTTTCCTTAAATGTAATACGTGGTACATTTGTGTCTGGTACTTTCTCTTATTTCTGCAATTGAAATTTTATCTCTTCATGGAGTGCCCGAAATTCTGCAGAGACACTTGGCCTGAATACTCATTTCATTGCTGAAAGCCAATACTGCTTTAACAGATGCAGTAAAATTGTGAGAATCTGAAGTTCACTTTTCTGCTTTAACTGCCCCAGATGAAAGAAGTCCACTCCACACAGCTGAATGCCTCTCTTGTGTGCTGGCACATGAGCTTTAAAGGTGTTCTGGCAGTTTTCAGTCCTCTGTGTTGTCGGAGTACTTTTGTCCAGATCCTCAGCTGGAGGACATGGATGCAGCTATGCTGCAGCCAGCAGAGCTATGCTGATTTATACCCCCAGGCATACTTTTTTATGTGTAGATATCCTTAGAAAGTAATCTCCAGGCTCCCTCAAGCTGATTCCTTATGACTTGCAACTGCAGTTTCAAAGCAGTGCTATTCCTGAAGCCTGGGCACCCCTCCCACACTGTGTAGGAATCTGTCCAAGGCGTGAAGGAATCCGGACCCTCACCAGTGGCAAATTCCCAGTCTCTACAAAAAGTATCCTTCATTCTTGGACATGTTTGACTGTATAATTATTGTATTGCCTTGCACAATTTCAAACATTTCATGACACAAAAACCTCCAGACCAAGCTGTCAAATTATTTGCATTGCAATAATTTAAAAAATACAAAATCTGTAATTTCTTCACCTCAGGGAAATGAAACCAGAATGAGCCAAACCTTTAGCACTGCACACCATGTCTATACCCCACATCTTTAGATTCTCTTTCAAAATCATTTCTGCCATGTGAGTTAGACCAGTGCAGACCAGTTCCATTCTGCGTTTGCAGCAGTCAAACACCCTGTGGAGATGTTAGGCTCTGTTTAGTGTACAGAACTCACAGCCCTGAGTTACAGGGCTATCTCCATCCAGCAGTACAGCCCCTCTGTTCTCTGCCGACCTTCCAGGTTTGTCACCATTTGAAAACAATTATTTTCCCCTGACTTGGCATTTTTGGCTCCTACCCAACTCCCTGCAGGCACTTTGGGGTTTATAGTTAGAGTTCCTCAAAGGAATTGTTATCCTGAAATTTGAAATTATATCCAAAAGGCTAAAATGTATCTTTCAGCTGAGTGTGGTTTTCCCTGCCAGAATTGCTTCATATGGATCTAGCCAATCCATTTTCCTGCAGTGTAGGCATTGCAGGAATACCTAGGGGCTGGGGCAGAGGGAAGATTGGGCTGAGTGTCTCTTACCACCAGGGACTTGACAAGAGCAGTACAATTTATTTCCCTTCTGAGATGCTTTACATAGTGGACAAATGTGAATCAGATCTTCTCACTGAATAATTTTGTATGAAGAAATAATGTAGAATAAAGTAATTTAGCTGGTAAGTAAAGGTAATAAATGTTTCTAATGCAAGAGAAGGGAAGAGAAAGATCCAAGAATTATGACCAGGCCCAGGTACCACCGAAGCCTTCAGCTCCCGAAGAAGAAGACTCTGAAACACAAAGATCCCAACCCTGGCAGCCTGTCTTCCACCATGCACCATGAGGCTGCTTTGCCAATGGGAACACAGGGAATGGGAGCTCAGCACAAAATTACCTCAGCTGTACCTGTCCTCCAGACTGCAATCAGGATCTTGACATTCTTGCATGCTGTATGATGTTAAAAATGATTGTGTATAGCCCAATGAATATTTGTATCCCAACTTTCCTGGCTAGTGTTTAGCTGTAGGGATGCCCAAGCAAGCCTGTAATTTTGAATAGGGGGAATTGTTTGTGTAGCAAAAGTGAGATTCCAGACTTGGAATTGATGCCATTTCCCTAGACAAAACTTTCCAGGCCTTGGCTTCAAAGGTGACTATTTGATAGATAAAAATAAAAATAAAATGATGTCAGTGTTTATCTTGCAGTCACCTCTTACTCAGTGTAGTCAAGACATCTTTGAATCACTCCTCACAAACACACTAGCAACAACAACAATAACAAAAGCTACAAAAAAAATATCCATGTTTCTCATGTACAGAACTTCTTTCCTGGGGTAAGGCCTCTAGCACTTCATGCTGCTCTCGGTTTTTATAGCTATGGAAGGAAAGATGTTAAACAAGATTTGGAATGTGTGCTTTGATCACTAGTTATGTCATACAGTAGGATGTGCCAAATGGAACTTTCTACAGTCTTCTTAGAAACACCCTTGCACAGATCCTAGAAAGACCTGGACCTCAGCCTGGCACATTTCAGACTTGCTGATTTCTGAAGTTAAAAAAATAAAAAGAAGCAACGCTGCCAGCAGCACTTTTGGATGTTTTTGATACCCAGCCTTGTCACGTAGCTTGTTCAGGGTGTAGTCAGCTGGATGGCCTTGGTCAGGACTCCCAGTGAGGCTCCTCCTCACATTTCTGCCCCCTGTTATGACCCACTCATTTAACAGGAGACAAATATTTCAGTCATCCTCCAAGTCTGCTTTCTGCAGTTGCAATGTCTTCCTGAAGTGTTGGCTTTCACCTGCTTGTTAATAAAACATGCAGGTGACTGTGGTAAAAGGAAGTGAACCCACACACCTTTTCACTGCCAGTGAAATGGCACCAATTTTTGGTAATGACTTTAGCACAAAGCAGATGAACTGAATGGTCAGTGTGATTAGGGTCGCTGTGACAGTAACGGTCATGCATGGTCTGGAATAAAAATGGTACTTGACCAAAGAGGGTAACAGGAAACAGAATAAATGAAATAAATTACCATCCACACTGGGTTTAAAAAGGATTTTCAAGGCTCTGTCATTGGATGAGTTTATTCATTTGCAATTAAATGAGCCTTTTCTCTCTCCATTAACAAAAATATGACATCCTTGTAGCAGTTACAGGAAAAAAAAATATGAAGCTCACCTTTAAATAGGCATTTAACAGTCTATATTACATTATAACAGGTGGCCACAATGAGGAAATCTGGGACTACTGAACTATAACCTTCATGCTGTTCTACAGCTGTCACGGGAACATGATCTGGGAAAATACTCACTTAGGAAAATTGGTCAGAGATAGGGGCTGATGTAAGTCCACACCTCTGCCTTCTGCTTACTCAGACTTACCCAAGCAGGTATATCACACGGAACTGAGCCTGCCTGTTTTACAAAAACAGCATCCTACTCATACTTGGCCATACTTCATCCTGGGGAAAAATTCCTCTCATTCCTTCTGGTTATTTCTCCACACATCAATGCCCGAATGATCTCCCTGGAAAGTATTCCTCACAGGGAGTGCCATCCTGCCAGGACCCTGCCAGGACCCTGCCAGTGCTACCTGCATGAACTGATCCTATGGAAGTGTCTGCAGTTCCATGGGATTCCTTTCCCAGCTGAGAGATTGCCAATTTATTTCTTCCCAATTTGTTAGCAAATTCTGTTTATAAGTGGTTAAATCTGTTTCCTTAAAGAAAAGTGAAACTACAAGCAGGATAAGAGGGTCAGAGGAAAATTCCTAGCCCTGGAATTTAATGCACTTTAGAATAAAATACGATAAATTTGCTTAGTGAGTGACAGCAGCACTTGGTAGGAATGCAGTTGTAGCCCATCATTTATCAGAGCTGTGCTTTGCCTCACATCTTTATCAGATAGACTTCTTTGCAGAGCTTGGCTACATCCTCATTTGAAAAGGTCCAATAAAAATGCAAAGTTTGTTCTTACCTGCCTTTGCCCTCCAAGCAGTCCCTTGGTTTGCACTGGGTTCCTGACACTCTTGCCCCTTGCAGACCAGAGTTCCATTAGCACAAGTTTTAGGTGATTCTCAGATTGCTTTCGACACCCAGAGTGCTTAATTCTTCAGGCTGTCTGGAATATATTGGCATCAGTGGTGAATAATCCCTCCCAAGTCATCACATCAGGCCTGTTTTAGTAAATCTTTCCACTTATTAAGAACAAATTTAAACCATCTAAATATGCTTATGTAAGGAGTCCTTTAAAAATAGTTCGTAAATTTAGGAGCCAGCACAACTTGAAAAAATACAATAAAAAAGAAAAAAGTCAGTGACATACTTTAGCTCAGTTTAAACTCAGCTGTATCCTCCCATCTTTTACAAAGCAAACAGGAGGTTTTGCATAAAAGCAGCCAGCAAAGTCCTGCTGGTGTTAAGACGTTCTTTCTGAAATGCAAGGCAACACTTCATCTGCTTTATGAGCCCAGGGCTGAGCTGGTATCTACATTCCTGAACAGGCAGCCAGGATTTAGAGAGGTACATGTGCAGACCACTGACTCCCCAGCTCTGGAGAAGTGGAGAGGGTGTCCCCTGGACCCAGCTGAGCACTAAATCTTCTTGCATGAATCTTTGGGAGAAAGAGGTCAGGGGAGCAGTTGCTCAGAATAAGCTGCAGGCTGCTCTGTGTGCCAAGCCCTTGGCCAAGCTCTGGGGCCAGGATACTGTAATGTTGTCTAAGAGAAATCAGCAACACCCAGGAGAGTTACTGTCAGCTCTTGGTTGGAGCTGTATTTCACTGAAATCCAGACTTCCTGCAGAAGCATCCCTCCCTGCAGGGCCTCGTACCCCTGCAAACACAGCAGCCACGGTGTGACAGGGGGACCTTATCATCCTGTCATAGATTGGTTTGTGCAGGGAGAGACCTTAAAGCTCATCTCATCCCAACCCTCTGCCATGGGTAGAGGCACCTTCGACTCTCCCAGGTTGCTCCAAGCCACATCCAGGCTGGCCTTGAGCCCTTTGAGGGGTCAGGCATCCACAGCTTCTCTGGACAACCTTCTCCTTGCCCTGCCTCCTGACACAAGGCACTGCCCTTTGACTGCTGCTGAGACCTACCCTCATTTTTGAGTGTGCAAGAGGAGATGCAGGTCCAGCCCCAAGTATTATCATTCTTTGCCCTGAGTGTGTGCATGAGAATGGCAGTGGTTTGGTCAGTGTGTTCTTAAATCGATGATCCTATTAAAAAAACAGACTGCCAGTGGATGGAGAATTCATTGGTATTGCAGGACTGTCTTTTAAAGATGCTCCCCAGGGCTGACTTGAAGCTTCTGCTTGACAGGTGTATGTAATGTACCAGGATCCAGGGAGAAATCCTGTCTTGTCAATTCAGCTGAAATGAGGCAAAGAACAGAAAGGCCAGAGTCGGCAGGTTCGTGTGTGGGTTAATTTACAGCATCTCTAAATGTCTGCCAGTTCAGTACTTGGAAATCCTGTCACATTCTGTGAGATTGTATGAATTATAAATTCCCACTAATGGCCTCACACATATGGATGTTTCAATAGTAGTTCCTTATTTTTTCATTTTCTGTGGAACAAAAAAGACAAAAGGAGTCTGCACATTCCAGAGTGATGCATTGCCTGATTGTGATGGTACTTCCCTGTGCCAGTAAGAGTTGTATTTATCATTCAGGAAGGTAATCTCCTACACTTCCAATACAAGTAAATATAAAGCATTTTGCTCTGATTTTTTTTCGGGCAGATTTATGCCTTGGATAAACCCCACTTCCAAATGTGCAACCAATATTTAAGCAAGTCTAAACAAAATCTTATTTTAATAAATACATAGTTTGGGATCGGAAAAGATTTTGCCTTTTTGCACCAAAATGCATAAACAGCAACTATATGCCTCACAACATTTCCACTGAAAGCAAGCATGATTGTACTGCCTGAGGTGCAATCAAAGCAGAAAGATGTGTTTGTACAGCACAGAAAGTGCACTGAGATATCCAGAGAAGATTATGGTATCTGGCTGCCACACTGGCCCTTAGGTTTAACAATAGCAGATCTGTTGCAGAGCACTGGGATTCTATCTCTGATTTTCAACTGGAACCTTCTGCTGGAAAGAAAATCAGAACACATGTCTCCCCTAAGGAACAGAGGGGAATGGCCTTAAACTGACAGAGGGCAGGTTAGATTGGATATTAGGAATGTGTTCTTCACTGTGAGGTGGTGAAACAGTGACACAGACGGCCCAGAGAAGCAGTGGATGCCCCATCCCTGGAAATGTTCAAGGCCAGGTTGGATGGGGCTTGGAGCGATTTTAATGACCTATGTATTGGGGGCAAGGGAGGTTAATATTTTAATCAATAGTTTCCTTTGAAGATATCCTCCACAACGTTTGACAACATGTTAAATTATCCCCCAACTTTTCTGTATTCACATTATCCTAGATGGTCTGTATTAATTACATTTGAAAAGTTGTCCACACACAAGCTTCTGATACCATGGCTGATGTGGAACCCAGGCACAACCCCAGCCACCCATGTCAAGCTCAGCACATTTATTGTTGCTGCCTGTGAACTTCTGGTGCTGCAGAGCAGGGGACGGATGTGACACAATAGAGCCAGTTTCTATTTCATTCCTGGTACGTCCCTCTGCTTGATTTCCTCCTGCCAGCCCCAGCCTCCACAAGGCTGTCATAAGGGAGCACAATTGAGGAAATCTTTCCCATGCTGAACTGTGTGACTTCAGGATCCATTTCTTTGTAACAGCCCCTCTTGCTGTGACTGCATCAGTAAGCTGTGATAACAGCTCTGCTCTCCAGGGCCACATTAAGCTGCTTCAGGGCAGACTTTTTTATGTCCTTTTTCTCATGCCATTACGCACAGGCTTCATGTCCAAGAAAATCATCTGTCACTTCCAGTTCCTGCAGTATTATTCTGACAAAAATCAGTCACTACAAAAGTCCTTGATGTCAGAGGTTTCATGAAAGCAAAGTAATAAATTTTGCAGCAGTCAGCTTGTCTTTGGAGTCTTGGTGGTTTTGCCAGAAATCTCACTAACTCCTTCAACACTGATTTGTCAAAGGAATTTTGTTTGCTGGAGTTTCTGTTCTTCCACTTCTTTTACTTTTTTTTTTCCCCACTTTCTCCCTTTTTCTTTTATTTTCTTCACAAGGAAATGGGGGCAAACACAAGTGAGATATTGTACCATCTTGATCACTCCACCATCTGCAAATGGTTTCGTTCTTCTGACAATTTCACATGCAACCTTATAAAAAGACCTGGCTCACTTAAGCTGAGAACTTCAAAGATGTACAAAGCTGTGTTGGACCAGTCTGTGCTGGTGGAGCAGTTGATAAGAGGCTGTGTTTGATTTCTTTGAGAATCTCTCTCTGTATCAAATGGCTAACGGGTGAGAAAACATTTCTTCCAGTTGTAGAGCTCAATCCTTCTTCAAAATGATGGCAGAGAAAAAATTAGTGGCCAAGAGAGGCTAAGCAGCCCTGCAAGAAGGAACCTCTGCATTTCTCCCTCCATTCTGCAGAGAAGGCCATGAAAGGTTGGACTAGATGATCTTGGAGATATTTTCTAACCTCAATGCTTCTATGAAAGCTTCTGGCATCCTTACAAATGTTTCAATTGGATTTATATTTTCCTTTTCTCCTGTTAATAATTTCTCTGTGCCAGCAATTTTGTCAAGTGCATAGTGCCCATCTTTCTCCAAAGCCTTTTTTCCTTTGCCTGGGGCAGTGGACAGCAGTGAGGTGAAGCAGCAGTGTCTGGCTGGCCCTGCCTGTCCTTCCACAGCTCCATCTTATTGATTCTAACTGGCTCTGCCATGCACTCATCCCTCCCAGCTCCCATTAAAATTTCCCAGGCTTTGGGGACACTCAGAACTCGCAGCCTTGTGTTTGGTCTGTCCTGCTTCCCTGGAGTCCAGAGTTCAACACAAAACCTTTGTACCTGACAGAAGGTAAATGAAAACGAGTATTTTTTGCCTCCTAAAGGCACCTTCCTGAATGTTCCAGTGGCTGTTTTCTTCACATGAACATTTTTCTATTTTCCATCTGTTAGACAAGGTCATGACATTGCATTTTGCCCTGTGGAAATTTTAAACAAAAATAAAGCTATTTTTATTTTGATTTCCAGCTTCTCTGAATATCAAGGGAAAGTGCATTAGCCCCATTTCTTTCAAAATGACTTTTTAATAAAAACATTCATGTTTTTCCTAATACTGAAAACATGGCTTTCTGTTCTCTTGAACATTCCTTGTTTTTCTTTTAAGTAGTTCTGATGAAAATGACTTTGGTTTTCTTTTACAAGAAAGTTTGCATGTAACAAGGCAGAACATTGCCTTGAAATGAAGAAAACATATCTCTGATTTTAATCTTTTTATAAAAAGCCTGACTTTTCTCCCCATCTCATTGCTCATATTTTAAAAAACTATTATCAAATAGAGAGCAGAAAATCTTGAGTATTACTCTTTGGCTCTGCATTCAAATTGAAGGTTTTTAAAATTCTTCTTGGCTGTTCACAAGCCCAGAGGATTTCTTTTGATTTTTTAAGCCTCTCTAGAAAGTGCAGCCTTTTCTCTGGGGACAAGTTCTAAAAGAAACAAATCAGAGATGAGGAATTTTAGTAGTCAGTTCACTCTCTGGCTCATTCCTTTGTCTCTCTCCTGTCAAGCCACTTTGATTCTGTATCCCCCACATATCTCAGCCTTTCGAGGCATTTATAAATTATAGAAGTATTTATTATTGTGGGGAAACTATGATCATTCACTGAACTCGTGGTGAACTTTGCACACATGCTCACTCCTTTGGTCCTGAGATTTTTTTTCATAGCAAGCAGCCCCCTTTGCTTTAGGTCTGCAGGCTGAGAGCTGGGCAGGTGAGCTGAGGCTCATTCTGCAGAACTCAGAGCAAGATGAAAAAATGCCCACGGTATCATACTCTTTTCTAAAATAAATCTGCAACTTTCCTTCATGTTTGTCCAGTTTGCCATATAAATACAGCAAGCACCATGTTGGTGTGGAAATCTCTGCGAAAAAAATTACCCATAGTCCCACACAGCTTTACAGGGAAATTTTTGTGAAAATTTCAGTTCTTTTGTTGCTAAAATATAAATGTGTGTGAGGGTGTTGATGCCTTGGGAGGCTACCTGAAACAGAANTCAGGCTGAAAAAAGATTGTTTTGTCTGACTAAACTGTCAGGAGAGCTTGCTAACACTTTATATGAAGTTCAGAGTTGTACACAAATGCAGTATAGAATCTGAAAAATACAAAAGCTGAAACTTAAGGCATCAGTGGGATGTGAAAAACTTGTGAATAAAATTAAGATGTAGTTTTCACTTTCTCAGGTAGTACTGAAAGAATAAGTTGGTGTGTATTGAACAGGGATCTTGTAATTCCTCCACTCTTCCAACACCAGGACAGATCAATGCCAAAGGATTTGGGTTATTTGGGTTCACTCATTTGGGATATTTGGGTTCACACCTGGATATCCCACCTGGGATATCACCTGGGAGATTGATAATTCTTAATCACTGGGATCTGTTCCACTGCTGACTGTGGAGATACATGACCACATCACATTTCCTTTCACACTATTCCTTGATACTAAAAAGAACAAAGTTCTCAGTGTGTGTTGTTCCATTGCTGCAAAGACACTTCTCAGCACAGACACTCTGGATTTGAGCTCAAACCCCCAGAGAAGGCCACTTAATCCCCAAAAACACCTTCAGTAGCCCCCTTAAAGACTCCTCACTTACTGTGTCTTCTGTGATATCTTCCACTAACGCTTCCAGGGACCCAAACTCTGCCTGATCACTGAGTGATCTGTTCTCCACCAGGCCAGAAAATGAATGCATTTAATAAGGATTAACCCCAGCTGGCATTAGGGAGCAATAAATATCATAGCTCCAGCATTCGTAACGCTGCAGTTATCATTGTGTCAGCATTTCTGTTATGAACCAGGGGTTGCACTGGATTAGAACTCAGCCATAAAATTTTCTCCAGGCTGAAACTTGGCATAAAAAAGAAATATCAGTCTATGATATTTTTTCTTAACCTTTTTTAAAAAAGTCTTTTTCCATCTATTTTAAGTTGTAAAAGGAAAGAATACGAGTCTCTTCCCAAATTCTTTAAATCATCATCCAGGCCTCTGGGGAATGAAGAAAGACTCTGGCTGTGGCTGCATTTATGGGTGAGTTTTCAATGGGGTATCAGAAGTTCAGGGATTAAAGATGTTTTTTGGTACTTCTTCAAAGTCAAAAGTTTTGTCACATTATATTAAAGAGCTCAATTCTTTAGCAATGGGGCTTTACAAATATTTCTTGCTCCCTTTTTGGTTCAGAGAAGTGGGTAATCTGAAACTATCAGGATCTCGAAACCACACTGAGTACCCAGAGCAAGCCCCAGGTTAGGGGTCCCACTGTACTCCCTCCTTGTGCCAGGCTGGGGTGGCTCAGGGGACAGACTGGGGAGGCTGTTATTCAGATTTTATTCTGAGCTGAAGCTGGAGGTTTTTATCAGAATCAGTTCCCTCTCAGAAACCAGCTGAGGGCTGAAGGTTCTGCCATGGACAGAGGACACCCCAGTGCCGGTGAGGTTGGGAGGAGGAGCAGTGGGATTCCTCTCGTGGCTCTGAGCTGTTCCCAGAGCAGACATCCACCCCCTTGCTCCTCCTCACTCCCCGCTGCAGGCAGCACAGCCCGGGGTTCCTGTGCCTGCACAAGCTGCTGTTTGGAGAAAAGCACAGTTTACCCTCAGTGTACGAGCACACACTGCCAGAAAGGTCATCACTGTTTTGTGTAGCCCTCAAGAGAAGAACATGAATTAATTTGTTCCCCCCAAATAACGTTTTATTTTAGAAACAGGAGACCTGGGTTTTTTTGGTTTTTTTTTTCTTGTGCAGTCTGAGGTATAATATTGAGTTCCAGTTTCCCTTAAGAGCTGAACTTCATCCTCCTACTAGGATGGTTTTATTTTAGTTACCAAATATTTGAGGTTAAAGTGAATAGTTCATCTTTAATGGGATTATCTCTTTCAATGTTTGCTTTCATTACAGTTTGAATTGCTCTGAGCATGAGAATCTAACCTCACCAAAAGCATATTTTTGTAATTTGATACAAACTAAATTTAACCTTTGACTCTCATCTATAAAGACGTTACTTTTTTCCACTGAAAAGCAGAATGTTAGATTAAAGATCTGCCAGTTTCAATTTCCAGGTTGCTAACCTTCCTGTGATTGGGTCCTGCACTGTGGAAAGCTGTGTATTCAGTAAAGGTATTTAACAGTAACAACTGAGATGGTCTCATACCTGCTACTTTTAATGGCTAGCTGAAAGTTCTCTACTGATTTTTTACATAGATGATAATTTCCCTGACCCACACTGTGCAATACAGGAGAACTCTATTTACAGGAGAATATCTACACAGATATTTAAAATAAAATCTTCACTTTGAGTCACTTTATCATGCCATCATAGTTCTTTCATTAAACAAATAAATTTTATTCAAATGCTTTGGAATATTAAGGCTGTGCTTAGGAAAACTAGATACATATTCCCGCTCCTGAGGGCTCGTTTTAAATGGGATACAGAAAGGGAAACAGTGTCTCTGTATTATTCTATATATTTCCTCCAGTAAATCATCAGGAAAAGTGGAGAGGACTGGCTTCTTTTTAGAAAAAAATTATATCCTTTTTCTCTGCTGGGAGAAACCTCCTAAATACGTGGAGTTTTCACTTCTGCTGTGATACGATGAAGTGTTGAAACTTTCACTGACAAAGCTTTTCAGATATTTGTCAGGAATTTAAGGGTGGGTTCTTTGGAAAGAGCAATTAAGTGTGAGTGAAAAATTATGATGTCTCCAGTCCTGGAGGGCAGATCCAAAGCGGATCAGCTGTCAGACTCCTGGGGAAGGAATGGTGCTTCCCTGCCTTTCTGCAGTAATGAAGTAAAGGGGGAAATGGCTCAGTGCATGCGTCAGGACACGGAGAGGACTGTGGGTGCATACATTTATTTATTTGACCAGGAAAATTCACTATGAATTCTACAAAATCCTTTCACTTGATACATTTCCTATGTCTCTGTTTTTTACACTTCTAAGAAAAGTCTTTGTGTTCATACACTTACTCAAGTTGCATAGGGGAGATTGATTTAGATGCAAAATTTACACTGTTAAATCTGTCCATTCTGTAGACGAAAGCAAATGAGGAAAAAAACCAAACCAAAGCAAAAAAGAAACCCACCTTTATTTCAGCTCTGCAGTCATCAGAGAAGAATACTGCAGCTAAAATTCAAATTTCAGATTGAACACATACTGCACTAATAAATGGTCAGCTTAGAAGCATTTCCTGTTTATACACTGTGTTAATAAGCATCCATCACCCATGTCAGATATACGGGATACCAAATTCAAATGTCAAACAAAATGTAAGAGGTCACACATTTTCCTTTGCTAACTAAAAGTGTAATTCATAAATATTATTGCTACCAAACTCTCCATCTACAGCACTTGTTTAGAAATATGCACATGTAATATAAATTGTGATTAAGTTAAATGGGTATATTATTTCCTGTTTTAAGGGCGAGCAGCAGCATGAATTATGTTTTACTCAATAGGCATTTCAATAAAAACCTCCAGCCTAACAAGCTGCTATCATACAGTTCAGCTGCACAGACTAACATGAGAAGGGGCTTATGATCCACCACTGATATTTCAGCTGTTTCTCTGTTATTTCTGCTGATGCAGAGAAAACACATTTTCTTAGCTCAAAAGCTCTTCCTATTTTTTGCTATAAAAATTAAGCTTGTTTGGTCGTAGGGGGTTTCTACATGCAGAATAAATAAGATAAATATAATCAGCTAATGGCGGCTTTTTCATTTTTACTGACTTAAGAAATGTAGGGCTGGAGGAAATCACTCGTGAAAATAATCAGCAACTCCCATGATTTGAAGTTACTTGTTTTCATTTGTAGAAATCAATCACTCAAGGGACAAAACAATGGAGAGGTTTTAGAAATTACTTCAACAGATTTTTGAAAATTGAAAATGTACTTTCAATGTCATGTAGTCACAAGATTTTCTAGAATTTTTGGCTAGCCTGTGGTGTCTCTTTTTTCTTGATATCAAATTTTCAGTTAATTTGAAGCATTTTAGGACCTGATTCAGAATTCTCTGGGGTCATTTTAAAGATTTTCAAAGCTGTAAGTAGAATAGACTTAAATGAATTTGAAGAAAAAACCTGAAATTCTGATATTATGAATAATATTGTTACTGTGACAAAACATTCCCCCTTCAGGCCCAATGAAAGATCTCATTCACAAAGATATTAGAATAAAGATATTAAAATTGAATTTAAAATATACAATTCCCCCCACATTGACATTAAAACTGCCAGAATTCCTTAGCTTTCTGTGTGTAATGAAAAAATAGGAGCAAAGGTACATTTTGCTTGGATTTTATGTAAAGAGAGTCATTCCCACCAAGGAGCTGCAGAGTGCCAGATAAGCAGACCCAGTTACAGCTTGTCTTGAAGCACTGCATACAAAATGCGGTTGCAAATACTGTCAAATCAAAGGCTTTCGAGGCAAATAAGAATGCCACACATTCCCAAGTTATCTACTCCTTTTTTTTTTAAGCTTTGGGTAAAAAAAGGAGGTTTACCAAGTCACTGGAGTCTGGTGTTCTTTTAAAAGCTTGTAAAATGGGAGTCTGAATATTTTCTTTTATTAGGAGGACCATAGTGCACAGCAAACACAAAGAAGATTACTAAAAAGGAAGGGGTGCTAAGACCTTTAAGATACTCAGAAATGAAAATAAGTTCCATATTCTGAAAATCCTAGGAAAACAGCCCTATAGGAGCACTGAATTATATTTCAGAGTTTTTTACAGTAGTGTAAAATCTTTGATGTGTTGCTGTTTATGAAGTGAAGGAGACACCAAGGCAGATACTATCAAAAAGGAAAAATGCCATTCCATTTAAGTATTCCAGTAATGGAAAGAGAGTCTTATTCATTAAAATTTCAGCCTTAATAAATAACTAATTGTATAAATCTTACCCTCCATGTTTTGGCCGCTGAATATCAGTAGTTAAAAATATAATAGAGTGAAGTTATTATCATTAATATATATTATTGTGTATATACATCCTTGACAACAGCCAACAAATACAGAAGAATTCCAGAATCAGTTTATAAATCACTGGGTTGAGTTTGTTTTGCTGTGGGGTTATATCCTTTAGCTTTTTCATATTCCTGAAAGCTTCCCAGAAGGAATTCCCAAGAGATGTGTCTGTTTTTACACCATACCACGTGTGAGCCTGTATTGTCTTTCCATCCTGGAGTGGGAAGAGAAGCCCCCAGGTGGTCCGGGGAGCAGCCTCTGCCTCAGCTGTGAAGGGCGAGGCTGGGCAGCAGCAACCCTGGAGCTGTAGGAAGGATCTGGGGAAAAAGGGTCTGTCCAGGAAGCAACCAGACCCCTTGGATCCCAGGGGATCCCTGGAGCTTGTGAACCACAGCACAGCCCACGAGGGGATTCACAGAGATGGAGCTGAGGGAAGAGGAGGGAGCAACCACTGCCCTCCTGACTGGATGATGCCTGGGAAAGTCCCCAGGGAAAAGCTGTCTCCGGGTTTAATAGGGCAGGAGTGGGGGTGCAGTCCAGGCCCACGTTAGGAGCCCCTGTGTGTTCAAAGGAAAAGTTTTATGAGCAAAGACAATGTTCTTCCCTGAGTGAACATCAAACCCTTCCCAATCTTCTGTTGCGACAGACAAATGACTTAATAACTGTCTGCATATTATCCACATAAGCTTTTAAAAAATAACTGGAAGGGTTTGTCATTTAGGTTTATAAGTTTTTGTTTTGCACAAGGCTGTCTATGGAGTGTGTGCCACCTTTGCTTGCAGATAACAGTGAAGAAAGGAGTGCCATGTGGGGCAAACAGCAGTCTCCAGGGTAAAAGTGATTCATACATTGTACTGCTAGGTACAGGGAAAGCTGATCAGTCAGTTGGAAATCTGAGTTCTGTAGTTACAACTGTAGTTCAGTATCCTGCTGTCCCAGGGCACAAAAGCTGAGCTGGAGCAAAGCTGGAGAGAGGCCATCTCCAAAAAGGAGCAACTTTTCTCCTTTTCCCAGTAATTCTGCGGTTCCTCCTCTATGTCAAAGACAAATGATGAATTCTGATGGGAGGAAGGCTGTGGGACACAAATTTTACATTAAAAGCCAAATTATATTTCTTCCTGTTTATAACTGCAGAACTCTGGCTCAGCAGAGCACCAGCTCCTCCCAGGCACTGAACACATGCACAGCAGAGACCTAAAGCTGTACTAAGCCCTTCAATGGCAAACGAAACACAACGGGTAGGTAATGAGAGAAATTTTATCCATCTACGGTCAATTAAGCTAATTTAATACTCCAGCAACTCAGTATGTAACGTTTAGCCCTTTCCATGGCTTGTTTTGTTCCACTGACATTCAATCACTTATTTAGCTCTGTTGCCAAAGGGCCACACCTGAGCTCTGATTTGTGGAGCACAGTTGCAAGGGAAGAGCGGCCAGTTTCACTGCTGATTATTACATTTCTGCTCAGTGAGTAACAGGTTCAACCTGCACAGGTAACTTGGACGGAAATTGGCACAGAACCTTCTGTTCTTCCACCTGTCCAGCTGTATCCCCTGCTTTTGTTCAAAGTGACAAGATTTTCTTGTCACCTGTGTGGACTTTCCATGCACTGCTGGGTTACCTTGCAATATTTCTTTCCAGAAACCAGTTGAGGTTTTCACTTTTTGGCGTGTTTAATGAGCCTGACATTTCTGGGAAGCCTCAGTCCATGTGTGCATGCATTGGCACAGTAAGCCCACCATGTCTTGAACACATCATGTTTATCACTGGTGCAGGCTGTGCCTGCAGTTCCTGAGCTGAAGGTCTGACCATCCCCAAAGCACATTCAGGATTGCTTTGATCTGCTCACAGACAATGGACAGAGCTGAAGTTTCAGGGTGGTCAGCAGCCTAACTGGCACAATAACCCAGATGGATTACTAAACATCTGCACATTCCCTCCTAAATTGAAAAAAAAAAAAAAACAACAACAAAAAAACCCCACCAAGTAGAGCTCAGGCAAAATTTCCAAGAGAAGAGGGGAAATATGTCCAGAGAAACCCAGATGTTGAACAACTAGGTTGGATGTGGTTTAGATTGGTGGTGCAGAGGTGAGGGCAATTATTATCTTTTTTAGTAGGAAAACAAGATTGTGAACCAATGTGAACCAGCAGTGGGCTCCATTAATAAATGTAGTTTTCTGGTTTCCAGCCCTCTTTGCAGAGGTTCTGAGCATTTATAATTCATATTTAAGGCAAACAGAGCTTCAGATGTTCAGCAGTGTTAAAGTCATTGAAGCCTATTGTGTCCCTTGAACCCCAAGACACAGCAGCCTTTTAACTGCAACTTCCCGTGGCTCATTTCCAGTAAAGAAACATAAACATGTGAGGTCTGCTGACTCTCTCTCCATTTAGACTCTGGGAACTTGATAAATGCAAAACATTTGCTTACCTTATGAAGAGGAAGTCATGCTCTCTATTGCAAAATTCTGATGGCAGAATGAGGGACTCATTGCTGTAAAGCAAGAAAAATAATGTGAGAAAACTGTCTTTCCAGACAGATTGTGTGGATTATTTTTTATGATTTCTGACTGTTTTAACTTGGCAAAGCAGGGGTCTAACAAAACAAGTGATGAAGGCTCCTGGCATGTGACTTCTCAAATATTTAGCAAGTATTTGTACGTTTTATTAATTCAGGATGACTCATCCATCTTGACTTGCTTACATGTATATTTCATGTTCTATGCTATGTAGACCAATAGAAAGTGTTAGTCATTTGTTTTATTACTGCAGGGTTTTATTTCAGCAAAACTATCTAGTTTGGATGCTGTTTATTTTCAGAGCAGAATTTTGTAGGTCTGCAAAACCACTGGCCTTTCTTTCCATCTTTTTTTCTAGGCAGAGGAGACATAGAAATGTGAAGCAAAATCTCAGTTTTCAGTTTAAAATTAAAATAATAAGTTGCTCTCCCTTTTATTCAGGGGCTGTGTTCTTGGAAATATAGCTCTGGTAAAGATAGAGGAATAATTTTTCTGAAATTCTTCCGCTCTTTTTTGCTCAAGGCCAGGTCTTCTGCAGCCAGGAGAAAAGAAACCCATAGTCATAGGTGTTTTGATTTTGGCAAAGCTTCAGTGGGTGGTAAAATTCAGAAGAGGGAGTGACAATGGCACAGATATTTACTACAGGGGCTGTGGACATTGTAATCCATTTTTTAACTTCAATTTGTCCAATTTAAATTAATTTAATCTCTTCAGATCTGTAACAGCCCCTGGCTGCCCAAAAAACCCAACAACGTCTGGGTTTGCACAAGTCACCTTGAGGTATGAACTTGCTAAAATCACTTCCAGGATGCAAATATGGGTTTTCTGAGCTAAAATCATAAATATATATATATATGATCATATATACATATACCAGTGCCATGTTATGGTGCAACTTTTGGAGTGGGGCTGTGTCCTTCCCTTCTATGGCTCCACAAATTTAGTGCTTCCATAAGCAGTTAATGACTCCTCTGCTTATCACTAGAGAGGTGAGCAGTTTTTTGACCAGAAAAAGGGGTCAGCCCCCTCTGAAGATGGCAGCATGATCTAATGAGCTGTTTGTCAGTCTGACAGAGGGGTCAGATTATGCTGGTGAAACATTATGAAGTCATACAGGACACGAGGCAAAGATTTGGGACATGAGTGTTTAACATATGACCTAAATCTAACTTAGCTTTGTTCATCTAGACAGATATTCGTTTAAGCCAGTTTTGAAATTTCTGTCTGAAGCCAGAAAACCACACAGCTAGACCTCATGGAAAAAAAAAAAAAGAATAT
>VXBB01007293.1:87299-120599 GCA_013399915.1 Illadopsis cleaveri | reverse complement strand
AAAAAGAATATAGAAAAAAGAAAAAAAAAAAAAAAGGACTGAGGGGTTAAATGGAAAATTGTTATTCCAACTAAAAGAAATCCATGGGCAGCATTTTTCTTCTGCTAAAAACTCCATTTTTTCACTGGAAAAAGAAAAACCTGGGCACCACAATATATCTCCTGAAAAGCGCAAATTTTATGTATTAGTTTCTGCCAACAAATCACTGTTAATGAAAATTCTGTTTTCATCACATTTTTTTGCAGAAAAAGATCTTGCCTAAGCTTTTATCAGCTCCACACATCACTTTTTTCTATTTGCAAAGTCTATGCTACCTTCATGTCTCGTTGTGTAAACATTTTCATTATGTTTTCTTCTGCAGACCAACAGCACACCCTCAGGAAAGAGAATAAGGGAAAAATAGCTTATCACTAAATGTGTCTTTTCCATCAGTGAAAGGGAACAGATGGAATAACATGTGAGAGGTTCTTGAACTGAAAAATATGTGGTAGATACATAATATACATGTCTTTAAACTCATATATGGGAACACACAGGCACATGTGCAGGCAGAGATGACACACCAACATCATGTGCACTCTGCAAGGTAAATAAATGCAGATGGAAACAGATTTATGTTCCATTGCCAAACACATTTAGCAGCATCCAAAAGAACTCCGAGAAGGACACTGTAGATGCATGTTGTATCTGCAATAGCAATCTCCCTCATCTATTCTGGGTTTTGGCTGGTGTCTCAGGGTTCTCTAATGTTGCCAATTGTGCAGTAAATCTGCTGGGTCACATTACCAGACATATCAATAACCATTCACGGTACAAATGAGCCATCAGCAAACTGTGAACACCAATGCAGATCGTTTCCAAAAAAAAAAAAAAGACAGTAATAAGTAGGACTGCCCTATCCCCTTACAGCCCTAGGAGTGAAAAATGAGTTATAATGCAGAACACCTGTGCCACATAATAAAAGTCCTGGAAAGCAGTTGTGGCTCAGAAAAGCTGCTCGGGAGGGTAACACAACCCTGCATCCACCATCTAGGAACATAAAGCCAAACAACCAAACCCAAAACAGCTCAGACTGGACATTGCTTTTGCCCAGGAGTTTTTCTGGTGATGAAGAAGCAGGAACATAGTTCAGTGCTTGGGGGTGGTTGGGACAAATCCTGACAAAAAGCCTTTCCCAGCCCAGTCTGGGGATGAGTACTAATAGAGAGGGAAGAGTTGCCTGTTTGGAAGGTCCTGGAGATCACACAAATAACAGGGGCTTCCCTTCCCTCACGCAAGTCAATGGTTCCTGCACCAGAGTCTGCAGCATGTGACAGAGCCCCTTTGTGGATTTTTCCAAATAAAAGATTCGGAGAGACAGAGTCTGTGAGAAGTGTTGCTTATTCATTAGACCAAATATTCTTGGAAAACAGTGGAGAAGCTTCGGGGCAAAAAGGCCTTGTAGAAACAGTCAATGTCAGAACCAACACAGGCTTAGAAAACCATCTCTGTGGTGTAATTATGTGAGTCATCCTGTTAGGCTGAGGAGAAAGGGTGCTTGGAGCTGAGGAGATGAGGAAGGTGGTCAGGTTTTAACCCTGTGGGACAGAGACCAGGAGTTTTGGAGGGTTAGGTGGAGAAAAGGCTCTTGTGATGATAATCCTGATGGACAATAAGACAGAGTTCAGGTGATGGAGACATTATCGTGTTCCTTGGGAAACTGTTTTATTAATAACTTACACTGTGTTTAAAAGTCCACGTCGTATTTCCAGGTTTGATTTTTCCTTCTTTGACTTGAAGCCAGAGGACTTTGTCTGCCAACCCTAAAGAGAATTTTGTTTCTGATATTTAAGGATTGGTAGAGTAACCCAGAATTTAATTTCCACTTATGGATATTCCTTTCAATTTAAGGGTCTTTCTACTCCCTTTTTTTTTAACCCAGGGCTTTCTTTTGTATCAGAAGGAGTCCCTAACTTCCCTCTTCAGGGATCACACATAATACAGCACAGATTGGGAAGGAAGGTGCTTAGAAAGGATATGGAAGCATATGGAAGGTCTAGAGATCCTGAGAAAGCAATAAAGCTCTGCAATGAAGGCAAACCAGAGCTAGTTCCTGGAAGCTTCTAAAATAAAACTGCTGCTTTATTAAAAATTAACATTTTAAACCTAACTCTTACTTTGAGTGGCAAGTACAGAATAAACCCAGGAAAATTGAGAAGCAAATTGGTTTCCAGAGGGGCTAGTCCTGCATGGTCAACACATTGCTCAAGTAACTGGGGGTTTATGCTGTGGTAAATAGCAGAATTGTCCCCCTTATGAGGAGATTTCACTATTTTGTGTTTTGCAATCCTGTTGTTCTTTGGAAGGTTCCTACGTAACATTACTGGTTGTCCTGCAAAAATTGGGATTAACTTGGAAGACATATATTGCAGATTGGATTAGACTTCAAAGAGGTGTTGCCAAAGAGAACTTTTAAAAGGCTTTAAAAAATGAATCGCACCAATACAGGCTCTTTTCCTTTGAACATGGGGGAAAAAAGGCAGAGTTTAATATTACTTAAATGCATCCAGCAATTAAGTTGCTTGGTACTTAGGCAAACCACATGGGGAGGTTTTCAAAGGAAAGAGGATATTTTAGTGACTTTTCAATGATTCCCTTTCTCCACATTTCTTCTGTGCCCCTGAGACAGCTGATGCCCATCTCAGTGCCTGTATCTGAATCTGCCCTCCATACAGAGCACCACAGCCCTGTCAGCCACCCAAAGGGGGATGGCTTCAGACTGACAGAGGGCTGGGTTAGATTGGATTTTAGGAAAAATTTCTTCCCTGTGAAGGTGGCAAGGCCCTTGCAGAGGCTGCCCTGAGAAGATGGAGATACCTCATTCCTGTCAGGATGATGAGGCTTGGAGCCATCTGGTCTGGTGGAAAGTGTCCGTACCCAAGGCTGGGGGTTATAACAGGGAGGTCTTTAGGTTCCCTTCTGACCAAATCATTCTATGATTGGCCCAGGATTCCCCTTTCCTGTTTGGGTATAAAACGGCCCCCTTGGTTTTTGTACTTTCCCCTCAGGCTGTGCTGACTGTCTCAGGCTCTGTGAAATGCACTGGGGCATGTTGGACACACCTGCCTGTACCAGCACCTGTGTCTCTGGAACAGCACAAAGGGTTTAAACTGGGGATATTTTAAAAGGGATGGGTTAATTTCTGGATAGTGTCTGCCCCAAAACCTCTGTGTGCACCTTGGCTCAAAGGAGTTGAGGCAAAGAGAGAGGAGGGATTGCTTCACCCTGCTCCATGTCCCCCAGCCTTGGTGCTGCTTTCCCTTGACCCTCCCCATGCCACTGCTGGAGGGGACGGCTCAGCATGTTTCATCCAGGCAGTTTTGCACAAGGGATGCCACTGGAGTTTCCAAACAAATATTTCTGAGATGTTGTTGAGCTTTCAGTGTTTTTGGCCAGATCTTGCCTTCCTATAATGATCAGCTGGGAAGCAGCAGGCATGGGGAAGACAGGCACAGGCTTCAACAGCTGCTGGGCACCAAGTGGTTCTGTCCTACTGTCTGCTCCCCATGCCCTGGGGGATGGCCCAAAGGGTGGCTCCAGCAGCTCCTGGGTTTCACATCAAGTCTTTGAATGATTTTTTATTCTTCTCCATCTATTTTTAATTTCTTTAGGGTAAGAGGATTTATCTGTCACTAAGACTTTGGGATAGTTTGTTTTACTGCAGGGAAGGTGAAGCCCTGACTGGTGGATGAAGTCAAGTGCTTTTCCAAGTGGATTTGGATGTTTGTAAGGGCATGTGGAAGGCAGGGTGGGGGAGCTGCTATGATAGGGACCTTGGCCGACTGCAGAGTTTCTATTGGGAGAGTAAATACAGAGGGTAAAATGTCATTGTTTTTGTAGAACTTAATAGATCTATTTCTTTTTCTCCCAAGAAGCCTGGCAACTCCAAACAAATTTGGGGGCAGTTTTATTAAATGAAAATATTCATGCATTAAGCTAATTTATATCTTTCCAGCCCAGCCCAACAAAAGGTCAGTTGAACAAACCACTCTCTCAGAAGCTGAGGAGGAGTTATGAGCTCACAGTAATCCTCCTAATTGCACTCTACCTCGGTTTCCCATTTTGTTAATCAGTGGCCAACAAATCCCAGCTTTCAGAACTCATTATCAACCTGCTCTGCACTCTTACCCCTGCCCTCACCCTTTGGATACACACTCTGCACAATCCTCTGCCTTAGGCATCCTCCAAGGTTTCATTCTGCATCTTTCTGGTGAACTATCATAAGCAACTTTTGAATATAAGTCAACTATAAATAACCAGGGTGCTGCTGAACCTATGGATTAGTGCTGATGAAGCAGCAGAACAGAATGAGCACTGGTGGCCAGCTTTGCTCCTGCTGGGAGCTTTAAAAACCAGCCTGGGTTCCAGAAGACCTCTGCCAGTAGAAACTGCCCAGGCCCAACACTTCATCACTGTATCTCCTGGCTGGATCCACCCCACCCAACATACATGTTTGACAAAATTTTACAATTGGAAGCTCAGGTCAATTTCTCACAATCTGCAAATTAAAAAAAAAAAAAGAAGAAAAAAGAAAAAAAGCCATTTGAATTTTCTCCAAACTTTACATGACCCTTCTCTCTTCCCTTCGGAGTAGATCTGGCAATTTCCAGGCCTAATGAATTTTCCAAGTTCCAGTAAAAGGGGAAGCTGCCTGCAGCCCTGCCTACAAACTTTCAAGCCTGCCAGCTCCTCACAGCTCAGCAGTGCTTTCCACTGTGCTGCCTCTTTGTGGTATGTGCAGTAAAGATCTATGATTCCCCCAGACTTCCTTCTCCCTCCCTTTTTTTGTTACAGTCTGTCTCAAACACATTAAAAAAAGAGGATTAGAAGTGGGGTTTGGATGAAGAACAGTGACATCTGTTCTAGTGCCAGGTGACTTCCATTTTTTCTGTGTTTTGTGACAAGAACATTACTTAAGAGTATGACTAGATGAGAACCATGTCTCACCTCCATCCTGTGTCCATATGTTTGAGTTTGTCCAACAATGGCCATGAAATATCAATCTTTGCTGCTCTTTTGGTGTCTGGACATTACAGCATATACAAGAGTTACCCTAGAATGAGGTCAAAACACCATGACGGCAAGATTCAGGGGGATTTTCTGCCCCCTTATCTGCTTGGGCTTGTGGCACAGCTGCATTGTCATACTCAAGAGAACGGAGATAGTTCAATTCCTTACACTGGGATCTGGGGCATTTTAAGTGGCCAGTGCTGTCTGGCTTCATGCTGGCTTTGGTGGGCAGCAAGACTTGGGCCCTGCAGGGTTAGACATATGGGGAGAACCTGCTCCAGTTCATCCTTGGAATGAAGGTGATGGGAATTCCTCAGGAGCTGAGCATCTAAAAACTCACACAGATTCATTGACAAGAGGGAAATATACAGCAGTGTTTAGAAGCAGATGTCTCTCCACCACTGCTAAGCAGCCACAGACACTGCATGGTCACATGGATTCCTCTGCTGCAATCCAGATTTATGTACATGGAATCTCATAACAACATAATGCACAGATCTCATCACCAGACCTGGCTGTAGTTCCTCCCAGAGACTCTTTAGCCCAGGCTTTCTACAAATCTTCCCTTGCTTCCTGCCCATGGAGACTGAAATAAGCAGCCACCTGCAAGAGGATTCACTGAGCATCTCCCAAAAGAACCTGTAAACATACATGCTGCATATTTGGAAACACTCCCCAAATCTAAACACACCAGTGTTCCCTTTCTATATGTGACAGAAAGGCCACATTGCCATATGTTCAAAAGCAAAAGAAATTCTCCACCTTGTACACGAAGGACAGACCTCACTCATCTCACTTTTCCTCCATTTTGATTCAGGTTTTTACCATTTTCTCAAGATGCAGGTAGAGGTCTGCATCTCTGTACCTCCTTCTGTAGCTAAGATACCTTCCCCAAATCTTCCCATTGCCTATCTGCTGTTGAGGAGTTGCCTCTATCAGAAAACTGCCTTTGTCTGTCACTTCTCTTTGGAGTCTGGTGCCATGGAGGCCGTGTCACTTGTCACCTCATTTCTTCACCAACATCTGTTGCACCACCAGCCCTCAGCCGCCACCGTATCACATGAACTGCAGACTCTGCACCAGAGGAATTACGTGGAGCTTGAGGCAGCCCTGATTTATGTTGCAATACAAATTGCACTGTAAGTTATGCTGCCCTCAAAGGCGAGGGATTCTGACAGAGCACCTGTTGTCCAGATTCCTCCCTTCTCCCCAGATCAGTCTCTTGCAAGGTCACCTCATGGCCAGCATGGCTTAGGATTCAGGACTCTGAAAGCTGAAGGCATCTAGATGATTTTTTATCCAAATCAGGTATTTCAAAGATGCTTCATTTGAAGAAATAGAGGATGATAAAAATAGTAATGGCTAAAAGTACCCTGGCTGTTTAGTATGAGTGTCCTTGAAAAGAACAGAAATTATAATAACAAATACCCAGTAAGCAAAATATGAGACAGATAACCTGTGCACATTAATGACTTACTTTTAACTGTTGTTTTTCTTAGTGGCCAGCACATGCTGATGTACACAGCAAAGTTGACAAGGCAGACTTAGCAAGCGTTCTTTCAAAGTTTGTATCATTTACTCTCACTGTAACCTTTTCTGCCTCTTAAGCTTTTGTGCCAATACTGGTCAACAGTTCAGATCAAGAAATCAGAGATGAGCAATGGTCAGCTGTAACACGGGAGGTAAATATTCTGTTCTAATGAATCCTCTCCCCTTTTCTCCATCACCTTATGGGAGTGTTTAGTTCTCATCAGTCTGTCAAAGAGGACAGTTTCTCTTTCATTTGGCTGGTTTACATCTCACCTACATCAGCTAGAAAAGAAAGAGGAGAGAGATGACCTGCTGCAATGTTCCAGTCCTCACATGGCCCTGCAAACCAAGATCTCCCATTCAGGCCAGAATAGCCAAGGAAGGGACAAGACCAATGCTGGGTTTTTCCACATTACGGCCTCTTTTGCCCCGGGGAACTTTCTGCCTGGGCAGAATCTGAGGATCTTTTTTTTCCTTTGAATTTCTCTGACATACACAGTTGATTGAAGTGACCCTGCTCCCATAATGAACTGTTGTGGTTATTAGTGTGCCTAAAGCAGATATTTGAGTTGTTCAATGCAGCTGGTCCAGCCTGTCCTGAATGCACCAAGTTTTGCAGTGCATACACCTACTTTTTTGTCTGGCCTATGGCACCCAGAAGGACATGACAGCACAGCAGAGGGGAGACACAGCAGTAACAACTGCACTGAGGCAGGATGAATCTCAGACTTTGAGCCACACCAGCGTCCTTTGGACTCTCTCGTTCATGACATGCCTTTGCAATGCACAAAGACTCATACCTTGGAGGGGAACCATAGGAAAAGGTGTGCTGTATTTGTTCAAAAATTAATTATTCATGTCAGTCAAACTCCATAGCCTTGAAGGTGTGAAGGGGAAACATTAAACCCGTGCAAAGGTCAGCTTTACCAGGACCTGCCTATTCAACAAAAGGAACTAAGGCAGAATGATAAATTGCCAATGAGTTCCTGTGTGTTCAAGCAAATGACAAACAACCTGTAAAACTGAACATTGCAATACAGGAATTCAGCTTTGGGATCGAGTCATCACTGAAGTAGGTAAGCAGAAGGTTTTGTGAGTTGTAGATCAATAACTGAGCATCAAATATGGAGAAAAAAGATCATGAAAAAGCAGAGGGCACTTTTGCAGACTACCTCTGCTTTTGGTAAACATAAATATCTAAATTCTTGTGGATGAACAAGAAAATGCTGATGGTATATACAAAGAAGAAGTAAATGGATCTTCTATTGCTCAGTACTGGAGTCTATCAATATAGAACCATTTGCTGAATCAGGGTAGTAAAGTACTCCTTTGTTTATTATCCTCTTGTTTCAAAAACAGCCCACTTGTAAAACAGGAAATCTCTTGAGGTCAAGTCTTTCGCTGAGTTATGCTTATAGATTAAGTGCAACTAAGCCCAGTTAATTACACAACCACATATTGGTGTGGATGGAAGAGCAACTTAATAAAAAATGGGAGATTTGACGATTATGTACTTCAAAGCCCTGCAACTATCAGTCTTCCCAGTCTCCCCTAGTTATTGGGATGAAGATTCTTTCATGAATCTGTTTTTTCTGCTATAAAGTTGGAGCATTTGTTAAAAGAAGACTCAGAGGCTGAAGTAATCCACAGCCAGCTGCCACATTTCCATGAGATCTATAGTCCCAGCTCATGGAGAGTTTTTAATGCAATGACTTTGTAGCCCCAGGGCTGCCACACTTCTTTGGCTATGAACAGACACTCACCCACTTGGCAAGTTAGGAACCTAAAACGGACCAGACATTTTTTGTTTAAGTCCTTAAAAGTTGTTCCCTCTATTTGCTTTCTTTAGTAATCCATGAGTGTTGAACATCTGGGACTCATCATCTGTTTTGTGATGACTATGAGGTATCTCATATTTTGAGCTAGCCCAGTAAACCTTGGTAGGTTTATGTCAGAAAAAGTCAGTAGACACTCCTGTGAGCCTCTGGTCATCCAGCTTCATATGGGCAAGGTCTACCTGCTTTGGACGGGAAGTCACATCTGTTCCAATCTCTATATGGTTTTGGTATGCAACTGCTGACACTAACTTGATCCAGGACATAAGTGTATACCAACAGACTCACAAAAAGCCAAGAAACATTCCATTTCCACGATAAAAATAAATTTTCAAGATGCTTCTTGGAAATATGCATACATTTTAAAAATAAACCACACCAAAGAAAGCAAACAAAGCAAAAGGCTCTGCTACTTTATGATACCAATTTCAGTTCAAAGTGAATTCAGACCTATGACACGGGCTATGTCTGCTCTAAAGCTCAAGGTCTGTCAGCAGGCCAGTGTTAGGCAAAATTTCCTGTGTGTCCAGAGAGAGAATTTGCAGGCACAGCTTCCGCAGGTTCCGGAGTAACTCTGTGTTCTCCCCCAGAGTATGCAGAGATCTCAGTCCCCTGCCACTGTTTGTGTAGGGTCCAGATGTGTGCACAGGGGTGGCTGTGCAGTCACCTCACACAGCTCCCTCACTGAGGGTCCCAGGCAGCAGTGCCTGAGAAGCAGATTCTGATGCAAAGCCAAGCCTGCAGGACTTGAAGGGGAGATGTGGGTACTCACCACCTTGTTAAACATGGTCCAAAACTAAAATAAGCAAAACCAAAAATAATTCCTATTCTCATTAAGGTCTGCTGGTTTGGCCTGCCTGAGAACTGAAATAACTTACTGCATTGTGGCTAGAATTGGGTTGCATACAGAGGGGAATACTTGGACCCATACTTGTATTTCACATCTTTTGCAGGTACTGAATTATGAAGATCAGCTTAGTTTGGCTGCAGTGGTAAACAGCAGACCAAATCTGACAGAGGCAAACACACCTGGTAATGCCACTTCAACGTGCAGTACAGCACAGACAAGTCACCTGAGTCAAATTTGTTCACATGTGTTTTTAAAGAGCAGTTCTCAGCTGAAGGCTCAGGACTGAAGTGCTGACACCCTTAGTGGAAAGACAATTTAGCTGGCTACAAACAGCAGTGACTGTACTTGCATCCGTCATCACAAATATATTCCAGTTTTAGATTGGGGGAGGAGAGAAAACAAACACAACATTTTCTGCTTAAACAGAAACAGAGTATGGAATCACTGAGACCTTCTGAAGGAGATTTTATTTAATTTATTCTTCCGTACACACAGCTAGTTTGCTAGGATATTATAACTCAACTCATTTCTCTGCTGACCCATGGCAACCTCTGGATCAAAAGGATTACTTGTGACTCATAACTTACCTTGGCTAAATATAAATATAGGGCTTTAGGTTAAGTAATCTAGGCCTTAATCAATAAAACATTTAAAGTGACAGTACAAGGAGGGATTTCAAAAGTCGTGCTATTATAATGTTAACTCCTAATACCTGAGTTTCTGAGGCTCTCTTTTTCTGGTTTAACACAGATGCCCCACATCAAGGATTTTCCATGCATTTTGTGCGCACAAGTACAGCTGCATACCATTTGAGTGTTCTGTTCCACAGCAAACTCATGCTCATTTTTCCCCACAGGAAATCCAAGCAATTGCCCTGTGTGCAATACCACAATTAGGTGATCATAATTGTATGCATAATAAGCTTGTATATATTATAGTGCCAGTTTCTCAGATGTGGCCCCCTAAATGGATATCTGAATTTAACTTTTGGTGGTGAGGTTGAGAAAAAAATGTGTGAAAGTTTTATTTCATATACCTAAATTGGACCCAATTTAAATCCCCGATTCTTGTTTAAGTGCCTGTATTTCAATATCAGACCTTACGTGCAAATCAGCCACCCTGTGGGCTAGTGTTGGCAACCTTGAGATGGGAAAACACAAGCTGAGTAAAACATGACTCCTTTAAAAGAAGTCTGGAAGCTTTCCAAATAACTGCAGGAATGAAAATACTTCAAAATTATTTTTCCCCAGCCTGGGGAATCTGCAGGGTCATTCCTGGTTATAGCTGTGGTGGCCACTTGAGGGAAGTGGTTGCCAATCCATGGTACCAATCCAAAGCCTGTGCTTCCGGGGAGCAGAGAGTGGATGTAGGGCAGGACTCCCCACTCCCAAGGTAATATAGCTTCTACACCCCAGAGATGGATGGGACTAGGGGCATTCCTGTCAAACCATCCAATAGTGATTTTCAAGCGTACAGGCACCAATAGATCAGACTTGACATGAACATTTAGCAGGTAAGAAGTTGAAAAATTGGAAAGAATCTGTGTTTATCTGTAATTATTTTAGTATTATAGACAAGTTGGGACTTCAGAAATAATATAAATTATGCTGTCTGCTGTCCATAGTTCCACTGATGTCAGTGGAGGGAGTTTGTACTAACACACCTTCCTCAGAGCTTGTACAGTCCAATTTATGAACGTAGAGAAACTACTAGTTTCAGGTATTAAATAACGACATTTTTCCTTTCTGAAGGAAAGAGCCAAATTTGTATCTGGCTTTTATTCTTGCCCAGGGTAATGGAAAAGAGAAGATGAATTGTAGCTTTAAAAACCTTTCCATGAGTTCTTCAGTATGAATTATTTTATATAATTCACAGAGTAGGTGACATGATTTACATCAATATATACAGTTAAATTGTTCTATGTTGTAAACCATTAGCAAGGAGGGATGAAGGGCTTATGAAGAAGAGTGGAGAGACTACACTGTTATGACAGAATGAAAAATTTCTGGACATGCAAGAAGACATCACACTGTTTCCATTGGAAGATGCTTGTGTATGTTTCCTACAGCAAATATAAGATCTTTGGCCTGTGCACTGGAGACTGTTCTTTGTTTATTTTTGTTATATACCAGAAAGGTTTGGATAGAAGAGAAGGCAGACTGCACTTCAACTCCCAAAGTACAAGGTGGGATCAGTGGTGGAGGTATGTGTCAGAGGGATGTAACTCACAGCTGATTGGTCTTATCCAGCCTACATTGTTCATGAAGTGATATCAGGGGAGGTTTAGGTTGGATTCTTCCCCCAGAGGGTGGTTGGGCACTGAACAGGCTCCCCATGGCAGTGGTCACAGCCCCAAACCAGCCAGAGTTCAAGAAGAGTTTGGATGATGCTTTTAAGACACTTGGTGAGATTTTGGGGGTTGTCCTGTGCGGGGCCAGGAGCAGGACTTGATGACTCGTGTGGGTCCCTCCCAATTCAGGGTATTCTGTGATTCTGTGATCCAAGTCCTCATCAATGCAAGAAGGATTTTTTTACAGCACAGGCTGGTGCTTGCCAAGTTTTGAGGCACAGTTTCCCCATGCGTCTCCATTCCCAAATGAAGGAACTACATCAGCAAGTTGGTCCTCAAAGCCAGCACTGCTGAGATATGAATCCCCTGAGTTCAGGGATTAAGAGAGAGCAAATTCTCTTCCTCCTTTTACACAATATCTTACAAGCAGGATGCTGCATGGTGCAGGCTAAACAAACCAGACACTGAGGTGGAATCCCAGGGGTGGTTTTGCTGTAGGAGGTTTCCACAGGAGATTGTGGTCAGGGGAAAGGTGCAGCAAATCCACCAAATGGTTTCTTTTGACAAACAGAACTCACCCTGGAGACACAGGATGGGAATACTGTGACATTACGAAAGGAACTGCAGAGGGACTCTCCTGCTGCCACAACTTCGTTCTTTTCATCATGTAAATTTGTCATCTGCTACAACTGTAGGGAAAGGAGCACTTGCCAATCCAACACAGGGTCTGATACTCTTCATCTTGGAAGTAACTTCAGCCTTGCTTATTCATTGTTATTTTCTGTCTGGTGCTGAAGATTCCTGAGGAAAAACAGTCGGTTTATGTCTTAACCATTCTTGTATCTGTTTTGAGGAAAATTTTTGTTTTCCAAAAATTGTTTCATTTTCCACACTATGGACCTATTTAACTTTCCTTTCTAATCTCCTAACAATCTGGAATGAGGTCTTTAGTAGTTCTGCTTGTTGTGAAACAGCTTTGGGAGATAAGTCCTTGTCCATGTTAACCACACTTCAAATAATCTTTGTGTAACTGTGATGCAAACCCATAATCCCCCAAGGCCCGTTTATAACCATTTTAATGACTCAGACTTAAGGATGTTATTGCAGGATGGGCAGGGAGAGAGGGGTGAAGAACTGACCAAGGAAGCACAGTTCAGTTTGTCTTCCAAACAGCTCCATATCGTTCACAGCTTTACAAGGATGAAGTGACTGGTGAACAAACAAGGAGGCCTAATCTCAGATAAAGAAAGGGGGTTCCATTCTGACCAGCAGCCTTCTTCTGGAAGGTCATTTAAGCCCATACTTGTTTCTTTGCAGTGAGACAGAGGCTTGAGTTTCATAGGACTCAACACCTCCAAACATAAATGAAACGTACCCTCAGGATCATGAATATACCAAGCTCTGACATCTGAATGCGCACACAGAGCAGTTGTGCGCTGTCCTTGGGGACATCAGTGGTGAGGGAAAAGAGTGCTAGGGACTGTACTGAACACTAGAGAATGTGTTGCATTAAAGTGTTCTTTAGACAAAGTCATTCTCTCACTACCCTCTTTTGGGCTGCCTTTTAGTAAAAGAAAATCTGCACATATCAATGACAGAAAACAGACTGGGGTTTAAAAATAAGATGGTTTCAACATCCCTTCAAATAAGTCTCCCAAAAAATATAACAAAACACACAGTAACATACAGGGGCAGAACTCCTTCTAGAGGAAGATAAAAACCTCTAAATATCATTCCTGACTACTTTTTGTTTGCTCAATTGCTTTTAATTAAGCCACACTTGGTTTGGGGAGCCAGCCAAGGGTGGAGAACAAAAAGGAAAGCGAGAAATCCAACCCCTCAAATCTTTGCTCAGTGGCTGAATTTTCCCGGCTTTAAGGCACAGTCTTTCTCCACGAAGGCTCAATGCTTCTCTCTAAACCTGCTTGGGAGAATTTATTATCCCTGTGTGCAAGTCTTTGAAACCATGATTTTAACGGTAATAATTCCTAAGCAGTGAAATTCGTGAGAGGCTGTAATGTAATGCCAAGTCTATCCTATTATGGTTTTAATTTGAATATACATTTTATGTGTTATTAGAGAAATGTTACTGTCCTTCTTATGCTTAATGCTATATGAATAGCTAAAGCCCTCTAATGACCATGTAATTTATTGTCCCTATAGTTATGGCATTAAGCTACAAGGCACCTAAGACTTGCAAACATTGTAAACTCCAATTACAGCTACACCAGTGATCCTTCTGTCAACTGAGCTAAAAATGACTGAATGATAAGGTTAAGCACTGAGCCTCATAACGCAGTTATCTGCAGCTCAGCACCTGTACTACAGAGAAATGTCCAATAAACCGTGCTTAAACAGTTTTACATTGTTATCATATACAAGTATAGCAAATACATCCAGCTTCCAGAAGGATGCTGATTGCTCTGATTCCACCAATCTTTCATGTATTTGTCAGTTTTAGCCTAATTTACTGTTAGCAGTAAATCAGTGATTCTCAAGAACTTGAGAGATTTCACAGGCACCAGAGTAATTCCTGCCCAACCCTTCAGAAGTCTTGGAATTTCATGAAAAATTTCCAGCAGTTTCTGTGCAAGGTGGGGTCTTCTTTTCAAACATCCACAGCTGCTTGGGCAAGTATCAAACTAACTGACAACAGAATTCAGAGAATTTGAAAACAGGTTAGACTGCTTCTGCCTTTTAAGTGACAAGAACTAGGTACCATCTGAGGGTAACCTTTACCTCAAAACAAGCTGGCCTTCAACAGCAGTGGTAAACTGCCAGAGTCAAAAGCAGACCTCTCACATTCATGCCTTTGTCTGTCAAAGGAGTCAAGAGAAGTCAGTGCAACAAGATACTGTAAAGACCAACCAGAAAAAGCTCTCCAAAATTAATGACCTCAAATATGATAACTGGAGATATGGCAGAAGACATGTATAACATTGATTCTTCATTGGCTTTTTCTAAATAGGAAAATATAAATCTAATCCACAGACCAGAAGGGCAACAAGATCCATGCACGGACTAAATTACCTTCATGTAAGGTTTGTTATCAGTACAAATGGCCCTTTAGATTTACCAGTTCTGGTTTTCTTTGCTCACAAAAAGAGCTGGGTGGAAATAAAAGGAGCTACCTAGACTGATCCCCTCTCTGAGCCATTCTGTGCCCCATAATTTTTAAGAGGTTTCCAGAACCTTAACCCTAGTTTTACCTTTTCACACCTCTGTATTCCAAAAGGAGAGTTGACATTCACCTCCAGAAGTGACCCAGGAGTCCAGTTGGTGTCCCAGAAAGAAAAAGCAACCTTAAAAATTCTCTGCATTTAGATACTCAACACTGTATTCCCAGGTTCCACACCTGGGTCATGGTCACTGTCATTCCTGGTAAGGCTGTAAATGAAACAGAAACACACACTCCACCCTGGGTACATTCTGTTTCGATGTAGAAAAGGCTTTCCTAAACAGTCTATTTGAAAATATTCCTGAGATGTGCTGTAAGGCTGAGCGGGACTCTTCCCACACTATTGAGTTTTATTTCTTTTGTAGAGGTGGAGATGTGTGGGAATTATCACCTGTACCAGTGACAATGTCATGCTTACCCGCAGAGTCACTCCTGCTGCCCAATTTGCTACTCATCACATGTTTTACAATACTATGGTGCATGAAAGTTCTGTAAAACCCCATTTTATTTCCTATAAAAATATATATATTTTATGTGTGTATACATATTCCCACAAACTGTAATTTGTATTTGTTTTGGAGGGCTTTACACCACACAAGAGGTGATAGTTAAATAGAATCCTGGCACCAGCTCCATTAAGGATATTAAAACATTTGCAGAAATTCTCTTCTGGATGATCTGTGATGTCTGTGTAATTCCTCTGGCTAAGCACTCCTCTCAAAAGAGTACATGTAGTAAATCAAGTGCATGAAAAGGATAAATCACCTTTCCTCACCTGTAATTTGTAATTGCTCACTTAAGCCACCTCACATTTCTGCAGCCCAAAGAGGAGGACTAAAACCTGCTAAAAGAAGAAAACTGCAAATCATGCATTTCAACGACATTTCAAACTACATTTTGCAAAGGAATGAGCACTCAAGCTGCACTTTGTGACACATTTGAGATTTGTGTCGCTTCATACATTTCCCATGACCATCCAAATATTCATGAAGAATTAATAACATGGTCCTGCTTTTAGCAAGTTCCATCCATTCTTATTTGTATCTGGCTATAATCAGCACTGAGACCCCAAATAGTGGATGACTGCATTTGATTCTTGAGTCCTTTTCTTTTTGTTTATGTCAAAACAAATTAGCTGGAAGGAGACTGATGAGGAAATCGAGCAAACTGTGGAAGGTCAAGAGGGCATTTCACTGAAATGTAATATAATAAGTACAATTTAAACAATGACAAATCCCATTCACCTCTTTTGTTTTCTTGAAATGTTTAGAAATATTTTTAACTGTCTTTTTAATAAATAAAATTGTTCTATTAGTTGGTTGTACATTTGGATTTCATTAATTTTAGAATATTTTCCAAGCATCTAAAATTAAACAGATGTCATTGGGCTCATTTAGACCTCAAATAACCCTTGCAACAAAACCAATTATTCAAGGGTCAGTTGGAAGTTGGAATTTTATAATAAAGGAAAGTTTAAAAGTTAAAAAATAAAATGAAGAAGAAGAGAAAGAAGAAGAAACTATGCCAATTTCATGTCAATTCAATTGTTAGCACAATAACTGACAATCTGTTTTATTGCTGGGGAGAAGGGTGGAACCAAAGAGTGAAAGTTCAGGAAAGCTGGTTTATTCCCAAAATGCCCCAATTATTCCCTTTCCCATGACGATCAGTCACGAAATATCTCTCCCAGCTTCCTAGCTCTGCCATGGAGATGGAAAAAGAACAATGATCTGGCCTTGTTCTGAAAGTTGGTCCTGTTGGTCAAAGAAATTTCAAGAACATCATGATCATGCCTGGCAAAGTTGCAATCCAAGGACACACGACAGAATGGACAAAGGCAAAACCTGGGATCCTGACTACAGTGTCATGCTCTAAACAACATTTCCACCTACTTTAATAGTGAAGGGGATTAATTTTTTCTTGTCAGCACAAATTGTAATTTGTTGGGAGGATTTTAGGCTGTGGAAAAGGTTTTCAAGGACAGCTGGGAAACAGTCTGGATAAAGCACTGCAGGAGTGTTTCCCAGCAGGTGTCTCAGGGGCAGTGCTGAGCCAGTCCAAGGTGCTCAGGAGGAACAAATGACCTCTGTGAGCCCTGGAGAAAAGGAAGCTTGAAAACATGGTATACAGGCAACTGCTTTCCCCTTCCTCACACCTTGCCAAAGAGGGAACTGGGCTCCCAGCTCTATAAACATCTCCAGATTTATAGGGGTGTGTCTGAGAACAGACACAAAAAATCCAACCATTGGGATCCCTTGGTTGAAAATTAGGAGCTGGGGTTTACTTTTCTGGGCAGGAGGGAAAATGAAAATTGCTTTCCCTGTAGCTGGAGAGACTTTGCAGAGTTCTGCTGCCAGACTGCAAAGATATGCAGTGGTCCCTGCCCTAAACTCTACCATCCTACTTAGCTGGCAGAACTGCTAAATGGAGACAGAGAAAAATGAATAATGGATTGTATGAAAGCTGTATTGCCATAACTTTAAAATCCTGCTGCTGGAGGCTGAAGATCTCTTTGAAATACTATCAAGCACAGTGGAAGGGAGTAGAGGGCTAACATCCAAAAAGAAATTTAATCACTGACCTCTGAAAATCATGGTTTAGGTTTTTCTTTTTCTCTTTCTTTTTTTTAAGAGACAGTAGCTGTAACTCTCCTTCTGACCCAACATTAACCTTCTGCAAGTTATAACAGATGATTTGTAAAAACACCCCTTTATTGCTTTGACCTGTTTTAGGGCTGCTCCATCCTCCAACACAGCTGTATCCTGTGGTCTCAGTTAGCTGAGTAGACATGCTGGATTGTTGCTTTGGACTGAATTTGATAGCTCAAGTCATGCAGATTATTCCCAGAGAGGCACCACTGCCCAGCAGAGCATCTGTTCCATGTTGGGGGGTTTACCCCTAATGTGAAAAAGTAAAATATTATGGAAGATTCAGTGAAAAATTCACCTTGCTGAGAAATGCATAGAAGTCAGTTGAAGGAGCTGGGCTGTTCTCCTCATAACTGGGAAAGAAGAGAGTTCCACTTTGAGGATCCTTCCAGAGTAGTGTCAGGGCTCTGGCAACCAGACAGACCAGCTATCCTGAGGACCAGTGTCCTAAACAGCAAAGAGGAACTTCTGTGTCTGCAACACAGATGCCAGGTGAGTAGAAAGCTCCCTAAAACAGACACATTCCTGCAGAAAGCTCTTAGGCACAGTGAGGAACCTGAGCATCCTGCCTCTCAGAGCTCCTCCCAGCTGCTGATGGGGTACAGGGTCTGCCCTGCCTTCTGCTTCTGCCCACCCTGGGAGTGGTACCAGCATTTAGGGCTGGGCCGAAGTCTTGAAAGCCAAGCTGCCGAAGCAGCTGTGATGTGATGGCATCAGCAGTGAGCTAATCCGACCTGCCTGCCAGGTCTTTGCTGCTGAGCCAGCCAGAGGGTTTGCTCAGGGGAGACAAAGGGGCAGCCAGGACATACAGGGAACAGAGTGAATGTGACAGCAATGTGGCAAACACTATCCTAGTACAAGGAGCACCCTGGTTCTTTGTGCCCAGCTGCTGCCATGCTCCAGGGCATCAGGGACTCCTGGCCCTGGGAACAAGCAGGTTCAGGCAGTCCTCATCTTCCTCCACAGAGTAGATGGCAAACAGCACCGTGCTGGGCTTCAGGTGTTTCAGACCTGCTCAGCTGCACAGCTATGAGGGAAAGCCAAACATCCACAGTAACTCCTTCAGGACACTCTTTCCACTGAGAGTCCAAAGAGCAGGAGAGGTTTAAGGAAGGTTTAATCGAGGAGGTCCTGGGGGTTCTGCTGGGCTGTGCCAGGCTGCAGATCTGCACAAGAGCCCTTCTGCCTGGAGCTGGGGAAAGCACAGCAGATCACCAGCCCTGGCTGCTACACCCGACCCCAGTCAGAGGAGACTTAGCTTAGCACAGCTCTGATCAAGTTATCAACCCACTGCTTGTAAATAATCTCCAAAAACAGATGGCAACAAAACAGTGATAATTGGGAACTTGTACTGAGTTTATCTAGCAATAAGATCACCAGGCCCACTAGCAGTTTGTTTCACTCAATGCAGGAATTGCTGCAGCAGGGAGAAACGCATTGCACTAACACCAACCTCAACAAAAAGCAAACGTACCCCTTCAGATTTCAGGTTTTCAGCAGGATTATTTTTTTGGTTTGTTTTTTTTACATTTTCCTCCCCCTTTTACTTAGTGCTTTCCAGGTTTAAAAAACAAAGGCTCCTCATAGTGGAGGAGCAATAGTGGCTTTCATATTTAATAACTCTTAAATCTTGCTCAACATGTGGCAATTGTTAGGTAGATTTGGGCTGCAATTAAAGAGGCACCCTTCCTTCTCTTCAGCAACAATATAGGTTCTTAATCCGACTAAAACCATCATATTTTAAGAGCTGAGATCATCCTGAGGCAAATGGTATCAAACTTAACATGGATCTGTTTTTCATAGGGAAGTTTAAAAGCTAAAGTTCACTTTCCTGAAAGTCTTCCATGAAAGAGACAGCACCTCTGAGTGCTCTTTTCAAGTACCCACAGGTACCTGTATCAGGCATCAACATCTGGGGGATGGAGGGGAGACCATAATTACTGAAATTCCTTTCTAAGTCCCATTTTCTGTAAGAGCCTGAGTTGGGACTCTAAATAGAAGCAAGGTGAGAGGGTTTTGTTGCCTGATTATAGATTTGACTGCAGATAAAAGCCTTATTTGTGTGACTCAGCCACCGAAGTGCTCACAGGTCTGATGGAGATAACTGATAAAGGCTGTGAAAGACAGGAATAAACACTGATAAAACAGTCGAGTGCACTTTGGCTTCCAACCAAAACACATACTTAATAAAACCTGCACAGCTGATGGGGAGACATTTCTGTTTCCTTCTGTGATTCGGAGGTGGCTGTGAATATCCACAAGCAGTCAGGGTTTGAAGCTGGTTTGTGCTGTCATCGTAGGCTGGTGGCTGGACTGGCAGCCTGAGCTCTGCTGGCTCTGTGGTAGCATTGGGCTGGGGTCAGGACACCGGGCTCAGAGCTCCAGATCCTTTTGCACCTTTGGAGTTTACAATTCTTTTTTTTTTTTTTCCAAATACAGCATGAGAAAATACCTGCCAGGAGACCACAAGCAGGTAGTGGAGCTAAAAGCAAGGGTGATGTACATACCAGGGTCACATAAACCCATCAATAGAGGGAAAATGTTTCCTTTTTTTGGCCACATTCAAGTTCCCTTTGCTTCTCAGAGCATTACTTCAGATACCCAGGATTCCCATTTTCCCTTAATAACTTTCACCCCTTATTCAACTGCTGTTTCTGATGCTTCGCTCCCTTCTCCTTTTCCTTTCCCCATTTTTCACAGACCTTACACTCAAGAGCAATTTTAGCAAAGTCTGACTTGCAGCCTTCATCTGTGCAGAAGTAAGAAAGCCTCAGTGACAGCAGCAGTGTCTTTCAGAGGATCTGTAGTAAGAGGTATCTGTTAATATCCACCAGTGCTGCTGCTAAACCTCTGCATCCTCCTTTGGAAAGGTAATCCTGTATTGTAAAGGCTCAACAAATGAGAACACCAAGGGACTTCCCTCATTTATAATACCTGCAAATGACTTGAATGAAAATACCTCCATAACTATCAAAGTTTGTGGAGGGCACCAAATTGGAGAGGGAACAAATAACGAGGAACAAGGGATTTCAATCCACTAGTTGCCAGGACCAGTGAATGGAAAATGCAGTTTAATGTAGAGAAACATAAAATAATAAGTCTGGGGCCAGCAAACCAGACAGAAGGATATTATACTGAATGGTGATGCATCATATTGACCAGTGAAGGGATTTAAAGGTCAGTGCAGAAAAATCCTTGAAGCCTTAAACTTGGCATACAGCTAAAATGAAAATAACTCTAGGAAAGCAGCACAGCAGTGGAGGCAAAGGGAAGGACAGGAGCCTTCCTAAGCAGTCTTGTACAGCAGAATAGCAGCAGGGCTTTGCTCTAAGTGGCATGATATCATCTCTCAAGGGGTGTAACATGTAGGCACTCAAGGCCCCCATTCCCCAGGTAGCCCAGCTCCTGTCTCTGCAGAGGATGCCATCCCAACAGCTGCCCTCCCACAACCACAGAGGAAAAGGCAGCCCAAGCTGTTCCCTTGTTACCAGTAAAGCACAGGGAATGCTGCTCAAGTTCACTATTCCAAGGCTTAGTGATGCTTGTCGGCAGGAATGCAGGGTCCCAAACCCCCCAGCTCATTTGCTCTTCTGCTTGATCTTTGCTTTTGGCACTGACAAGCAAGAAAAGCCAAGGCAGCAGAGCCCAGGGCCCCCGTGGGCACAGCACATTCACCTGTGTGAGCACAGAGCAGCTGCCTGGATCCTGCAGCCACCCAGGACTGCAAGGCACATGTCTGTGTCCATGTGAAGGTACTGATACACCTGTGTGACCTGCCAGAGAGGAAGTGCAATAGTGAGAAAGGATGCAAAACTGAAAAGTCAATTCATTCCCTTCCCAGGGTCCCTAATGAGCAGTCTCATTTAGTCATCCTCCTTCTCCTTGCTCAGCCAGGGTACTTCATGCCTCTTCCCTCACAGCTTTCCTGAAGAAACATCAGCTGAAAGAGATTTTAACACCTGCTCCCCTCCCAGCTGGTTGCCTGTCTGAACCAACACCTTCCCCCATTCCCTCGTCTGTCACTGTGAAGTACAAAGACCCTGCCTTCACTCTTTGCTGAGCTGCAGGTACAGCGCCCCATGAGATCAGTGCCAATATCCCGGGAGTATCCCAAAGCCCGGGAGGGATGAGATGGGGCAATGTTATAAATGAAAAGCGAGATCAGAAATTATTAACAACAATTTATTAAAACAATCCCATAACCAATTAGAAAAAGCCGCAATAAAAGAACAAACACCGGTGCGGGTGGTAGAGGGACAGCCTCCGAGAGACTGATCCGCCCTATCCACACCGTGCAGTCTCCAGGGTCAGGGTGTTATAGGGGTTTTTGTGTCCTCAGGCAAGTTTTATTGTGTGTTTCAGTATAGTGTTCGTATGTAAGTCCCATCTGCCACTCTCCATTCATGCTCTGAAAGGATTTTTTTGTAAGGCCCAAGCCGCAGAANAGAACAAACACCGGTGCAGGGTGGTAGGGAGAGACTGATCTGCCCTATCCACACCGTGCAGTCTCCAGGGTCTGGGTTTTATAGGGTTTTTTGTGTCCTCAGGCAAGTTTTATTGTGTATTTCAGTATAGTGTTCATATGTAAGTCCCATCTGCCACTCTCCATTCATGCTCTGAAAGGATTTTTTTGTAAGGCCCAAGCCGCAGAATAGATTTCCTGGAACTCCTGATTGCTGTGTTCCTTGGCTCCAGATTCCTATCAGGCATTGATGGCCGGTAGGAGGCGGTGACCAAGGGCCATCTCCCATCCGGCCACTTTCTTTTTGCTGCAAATGTTCCTTGGCCAGGCTTATTGTTTCAAGAAGAACGGGTCTGATAAGTAAGTTTCTGTGCCGGACACACCGGTGTTTTCTGGGATAATCACAGTCAGGGTTACCAATTTCTTAATCCATTTTACACATATATTTCTAATACACGAATTTTTCTAAACCATATTTCTCATATATGACAGGCAGACAACAGAACAGACAGTTCTACATGGTGGGAAATGGGCAGCAAACTTAGCATCAGCCTGAATCACCAGTTTACACACACTGACACACAGACACAAACACACAGATACACACACAGACAGACACACAGACAGACAGACACACAGAGAGAGACACACACAAACACACACAGAGAGAGACACACACAAACACACACACACAGACAGACACAGACACACAGACATAAGACACACAGACAAACAGACACAAATACACACAAGCACAGACACACAGCCTCTGAGATGGATTTTTCCCAAGGTCCGGATGCGGAAGTGTTTTCTCAGTTCTTGGCTGCTGGGCAATTGCCTTCCTTACCTCTGCCTGCTGCTCCTCAGTTAATTCTGGCTTTTCCCACCTGGGGGAGCAGCAGCAGTTCAAAGCCAGATTGCCAGACTGCCAGAACAGGTCTTTCCTCTATCGGAAGCCTAGACAGGGAGGAGGGGATAAACACCCCTGGGGTCACAATGAGCATCCACAGGATGCAAGCACCAGAAGAAGTCCCCATTACACACCCCCCTCGTCTGTCCCTCTTCAATTAATTCCCTTTTTCTTCTCCAATCCTCCCCACCACTTCTGCTCCCCAAAACCTGCAGGGGACAGGGCCATGAGGGAGAGTGGGGAGCAGGCAGGTCCTGCAGCTGTGTCTGGCAGAGGTGCCTGCTCTGACCAGGAAGGACGAGGCTCTCAGCCGAGTGAGGATCTCACAAGATCTGTGACATCTGGCAGTCACCAGCACTGCCTGTTCCTCGGCCACTCTGCCTCTGGCTCTTTTCTTGTGTAAACGAACAGATAATCTGGTCATATTCCAGCTAAATTAGTGTACACATGATGCTCAAAATTAACCTGGGGATAGAAATGCATTACTATCCTATTATGATGCCTACAATACAAGACCTGGAATTGCTTCCACGTCCCGGGCCAGATGCATTTCCTGACTCTCACCCAGCTCCCATGGCAGGTGAGACTGATGTCAGACCTGCTTTCTTGCCCTCCTCCTGTGCTTCCATGGGATAAAAAAATAGGCCACAGGCCCAAAACCACAGAAAAGCCCTAAAGAATTTATGTGGCCACAGTCCCAGAGCAGAGACTTGCCCACAGCCATGGTAGAGCCTCAGAATAATCCCTGAGCTCCAGACTATACCATGCACATTGCATGGAAGTTTTAATACATACCAGTTGATAACCTGTCAGTTTGATCTATAAGAATTTCATATTGAATAGATTAGATTTTCATGCTGTCAGTACATTTTCTTTTCAGAGACAGAATGACTTGTATCCTGCATGAGCATCAAGGAAAACAAAATGTTTGGTTCCAAAATATCCCATCTCTACCAGCTGCCTTGCTTCATACCCTATTCCTGCTATTGTCACGTTTGAAAGCTATGTATAGCAGCTAAATTCATTTTTTCTTGTTCCTCTTTCCTTTTTTTGTGTTGTCCCTTCAGCAAAGACTTGTATCTCCAGTCCTATGCTACAGAGCACTGTTACTCAGAACAGTCTTTAAAACAGAATTCAAGCATCACGAAAGATGAGATTAAATGCAATCTTCTGTACTCAACTTTCAGAGGTTTTTTAAAAAAACAGTCAGAAAACACTTAAGACCATGCAGCTATTTTCTGTGCCTACTACTGATCCCATCAGGAGCTTAAAACCAGCCCTTAAGGTGCTTTACTGTCTTAAGAAACTCATTGCAATGGTAGAGCAGACATGAGCAGTTTTAGCTCCTGCTCTTCCATTAGTGTACAAACTGTTAAAAGACAAGAAAAACTGCAATGATAAACATGAGCAAGCTTGCTGCAGCTGTGCCTGTCAGCTCCAGACATTAGTGTGGCTAATTCCAATTGGGAACCGTTCCTGGCCTTGGTGATAAATTAATCCCAACTCTGATAATACGGAAAGATTTCTGTATGCATAAGCCAAAAGAAAACTTCCCAAACTGCTTACAAAATCCTCTTTACAGTTACTTTGGTGACTACACACCAAAATATTTAGTCTGTATATCTTTTTTGGATACTGTGCAATCTATTTTTTATTTTGATTAAATGATATTAGAATAGGATATGCTTCATCCAAAAGACAAAAGAATTTATGCACAGGCTTGCACTGAAATTGCAGAATGATGAAGTACAACCGATGTGAGGTTATGTCTGTTTTCCTGGAGATACACTGCAACTGCTTTGTAGGAAGGGGGCAGTGCCATTGAACACTTCTGAGAGCAACCTGAGTTTTATTTCAGATCACCATTCTTGGAGAAATCCACAGGCTGACTGCTAAAACTAGAAAACATAATGCCATTCACTGATCTTTTTTTCTGACACATGCTACGTCAGTGTTGGTCTGTCGGCAGAAGGATGTGACCCAGAGGACAAGGAAAAGATCCACTGGCTGTATAAAAATCCCCAGTGCAATGATTTGGCACAACTCGTGCCTGGGAGAGACACACGAAGAATGCTGGAACAGCAGAGTCCTGGACAACTGGACATCTTCTGCCAGCTGCATCCTGCCCTCCACCATCCCCAGTTCCTGTGCCTTCTCCCAGATATTCAAGCTCACGCACCACATTCATCATGCAGTTGATTTTGGTTGCACTCCTGCAGGAGCACTGAGTTTCAGGAAGTTGTTCACCTGGGCAGTTTCATCTCAGCCCTGATGAATAGCTTCATTCTGGAATAACAAATATATACAGAGGGAAAGCTGCTTGCCACAAGGATTCCTTTATGCTACGCCATGAATTGTTGGCCAGTGGCCATTTAACATTGAAAGGCAAGAGCCACCTGTGTCAGGTGTGTTTAAAGTTCATATTGACTCCTGCCCACCCGTATTTGCATGATGGACAACATCAGAGAAAGGTGCATTTATTCATTAATTTTTGCCTGACGTGGGGAACAGAAATGAAAAGGAGCCCTTTTCTTCCAGGTACAGCTTTTGTTTCCCAGTGTGATCAGTCAACTACGAGCCCTGTGACACCCAGCATGGGGCAAACCCAGGTCTAGAGTGTTGGGGGCGTTTGGGGGTTCCCTCCTGCCCTGGCAGCCCACAGCAGTGGGATCACTCATCCGTGTGGTCCCCCACACCCTCCTCTCTGCCCCTCGCTGCCTCTGACCTTGCTGGATGTTAAGATCCGCTCAGCCTCACACAATGCAGCTTCCTGGGAATGGATTAGAAAGCGAGCTGTGTGGGATATTTGTTATGGCCATGCCTTTCATGGAGAAAACTGTGACTTCTAGCAGTTTTTGTAGATTTTGTAACCCCAGCCAGCCTGCTACTGATTCCTTCATGAATTTTTACAGCTTTGGCTCCATTCGTGAGCAGTAGAGTAGAGATCACAGTTTTTAATGGGTTTAAGTTATTAGTTACGTATTACCAAAGGGTGTAACATTCTTTATGTTGTAAAATAAAGTCCATTTGTCTTCTCTCCATTTCCCACAGCACACAGTATTAAATACAGTGCACCATTGTTGGGCTTCTCTCTGAAGCTGGCTCTGGGCAGTTTTGGGTCGTGCCAGTGCATCAGCCACGGTGGCAATGATTGCTGTGGGTGCCGGAGGACACTCATCCCATGTGGGAATCCCCTTCCCATGAAAAAGGGGGGACCATAGGTGGGAAAGTGCATGGCATGACTCAGTCAGGAAGGCTGGAGGGATTTGCAGAGGGTTTTGGACCTGAGGGCTCAGCGATGGTATGTGCTGCTGGAGGTTTTATAAGGTTTCCTTTCTGTTCCCTAATGGGAAACTTTGGCGGGGGGAGCATTGGGATTTCAACTCATACTGGTGTACATCTCCCCTGACCAAAACTTCCCTCCTTCACACAATTCCAAAGTGGGAAAGTTTGCACTGTCTGGTTGCAAACTTGGCCGTGGCCTTTGTGTGGGTGTCGTGGAGGGCAGAATTTGCTGGATTAGTACAAATACCCTCTGTAGGCTTGGTTCAGATGAGTGCAGTGTTTGAAAAACAACCCATTTTGCTTATACAAGGACCAACAGCATAGGCAAAATCTGCAGAACATATCTAGTTTTCTCAAACAATTATTGGTGGGTAGCCAATCTTTGTTACTTTTCTCCAGAACAATGCATAAACTACGGCTGTTCATAAACTGGCCACACTCACGTCAAACCAGAAACCCTGAGCTCTAAATTACTTAAACCAATTTGTCTTCCATCTAAAAGTGAAGACAGGGAAGAAAGAGACATCTAAATTATGTTTGATACCACCTAGAGTACTTTCTAGTGTTGATATCCATTGGAGATGGGAGATAAATCCAGCCCTCTTTCATAAACCTAGGTTTCTTTTATAACTGATACAGATTTAGGATTTTTGTTTTGTTTCAGTTTTCCTAACTTAAATTGTCCTTTTCTGTCTTATAATAGTTTATCAGCTAAGCTGCAATTCCAAAACCTTGGTTTTTTGCACAGTAATGTTAAAGGAAAGGCTCCTTCAGCCCTCCTACAACTTCTCCCCGACCATCATAAACACAAAATCAGGCCTTGCATAAAAAGTAAAGCTCTATAGGAAAGGGACAATTTTATGGTTGTTGTCTGTCTGTAATGCATGGGATTTTTAGGGACTGACTTTTACATGTCATCTGTCATTTGGAGACCGAAAAGAAACAAAAGAAACCAGGGAAACTTTCTCCCAAATCATTCCAGGCTGATCCTGGAAACATTTATTACGGGGCTTTGGTGGGATTATTCCCCTAAGCAGTCAGACATCAGTCCCACCGACACTTCAGTGTGCATTGAGCACTGCAGAGCTTGGCGTTTGCATGGATTGTGTGAAATCTGGGGGGAAGCTCACCTACCCAGGGCTTCCATGTGTGCTAAAGCATGTCCTGGCTCAAGGCACCGTGTGTTTCCAGAGCTGCCCCTTCCACTTGGAACGAATCCACCTAAATATTTACATATATTTTGCTCCTATAGTAACAAGAATATTGCAATGGCATGTTTGACATAAACGTGCTGGTATATTCTATGTTGATTTAAATAGCACGGGAGCCGTGTGTGCAGTTAGTTCCTCCTTCACAAGGAAGGATGGGCTTGCAGGAAGCATCCCATCGGCTTCCGACAATTGGAGAAAAAAACACATGGGGACGGGGGAAAAAAACCAAACCAAAACAAACCAAAAACAAAAACAAAACAAAACAAAACAAAACAAAAAAAAAAAAAAAAAAAAANAAACCACCACCACAGGGAAGGAAAAAAATATTTTTAAAAGGGGGTTTTGGGGGCTGCCGGGGTGGAAGAGCAGCCCCAGCGGCCGGCAGGCGGCAGTGGCCGGGATGGAGCCGGAGCCGGCGGGGAACGGGAGCGCTCGGGCAAAGGTGCGGAGCGGCGAGCGCCGGAGAGGCGGATCCCGCCTCGCTCCGCCACGCGAGCAAGGACCAGGAGAGAAGGAAAACTTCAAAAAATTAGCATTGATCCCGTTAGTTCCTTTAAGTGGAATTTTCAGGAAAGCCGGGCTTTGCCTGAGGAGATCAGGGATTCCCCTATTCCCTCCGAATCCTGCCCTGATTTAAGTTAATTTGGAGGTTTACCCTGTATTATTAACTGCACTTTTCATTATGGATTTGAAAAAAAAAAAAGCCCATCATCCTCAATATTTCCAGGTTTACTCAGGTAAATCCTGTATCTCTGCTAAGAGGAATTTTGCCTGGATACAGTGGTAAGTTCTGACCTTTTCTTAAACCATGGCACAAAGCAGAGTGAGAAGAGGGGAGAAGTATTTGAAGAAATTCCTCATTTCCCTGTGCAGAGTCTGAGGGCTAAGCTGGATGTCCTAAAGTTGAGCAAACTCCACAAAAACATTCAAGTTTACAAGGTAATTTGTAAACTTATCTCTGCTGTACTCAGTCCCCTTGCTGACTGACACTGTGGTGGAATTGGATGCAAACATTGGAGGGGAGAAGGCAAATAAAATTTCTGAAATCATACTTGCACAAAGAAATCAAACCAGCTTGAATTCCAACAGTAAATACTAAGAATAAGTCCTTCAAAGGAAGACTGACATTAAAAAAAAAGTTAATATAACAAATTGATTGGAGAAAATAATGTTTTATGCTTAGCAAAGACAAAGCTTCAGAAAGAACTGCATTTTTATTACTCACTGAGTTCTGATCCTACATCCCTAATTCAATATCTGTTCTGCAGTAGCAGTACACAATCGAGTCCATCATTCTCTGAGTACTAAAACCCTTTTCTTTTAAATAGGTGGTTATAGATTTTGTTCCTACATAAAATTTCATGCTTTTATAAAAGTAAATTCAAAAGCAAATGTAACTCTTCAGAGCCATCATTACCCAGGGTTTTATTGCCGGGCTTGTTAATTCTCTTGACAAACATCAGGTCCAGCCACTCCACTCCGTGACTCCTCTTCAGAGGCTGGGAAGATTTATTTTACAAGTAATACTAAGAACACACGGCTCACTTAGTTGCTCTCTCAGTGAAACTCTAGAAAAATAAGTCCTCTTATTTGGTGGCCTTACCTGGCATTTTACAGGTGTAAGGGAGAGTACCAAGAGCCCCACAGTTGTTCAACAAGGGAGATTTTTGGCTTCGCCAGAAGATAATTACTTCAGTAGTGAGCTGCCGTTAATCCCAGGCTGTGTTCTTGGTGCTGACCTGCAGCCCTGCTGTTTACATCAGTGGGATTTTTAGGGCCAAATTTTGCAGTTAATTGCAGCAGTATAAATCTGGATTCCTGAATCTCCCTTCCCAGGCGTGGAGCTCCTTAGGATTTGACAGCAAAACTCAGGGCTGATCCTGCAGCCGCTGAAATCGGTGGACTTGTCTTGCAGCAAAACACAGGAAAGACCTGGGCTAGGCCCTCTCCCAAATTTCCTAATGGCAATAAATGTGAGCAATTAGGGGCTCTGCTTGCTCTGAGGAGCAAGGGCTGCCTTATCTCCACTTGCCCCAAGCCTTGGGCCTGCCGAACCTGGGTGGTACGAGGAGGTGTCAGTATTAGAGCAGCTCTAGAGGGGATTAATACTGCTGTGAGCTATATTATGTCCTGTCAGGAATCTCTGCAAAAAGAGCAGGAGCTGGAAATGCAAGCTTTCAGCTCTAAGCCCTGAACTTAGGGCTATACAGCAAGATTAAAGCATGTCTCTTTTAATGTTTTCCCATCGAGAAGTGAGAAATTTCCATGCATTTGAAGGCATTCCCTGTTTTTCAAATAACCATTTGAGTCAAGATTCCATGTCAATGCTCACTGTATTCCCCGAAGTGCTGCACCATGCTGGCAGCTGCTGAGAGAGAGGCAGAAAAACCTCAGCAAAGAGGGGTATGGACTGACATTACAGACCCAGGGATCACAGCCCGAGCTGGATTCCTTCCCCAAGTCTTGCTGCACATATTGCAGGCTATGGCTTCTGCAGAGGGAACTGGTTTATAAACAGACATTGCAGGAACACTGAACATCGAGAGCTCTGCTGGAGGAAAGCATGGATTAAACCTCTCGCTCACTGAGAAATGCAAAGAGAAACAGGTAGACAGTGAAGTGATGAAATAATTCATTAGAAGGGGAGTGTTAATAGCTCTGTGGGATTTCCTCATTTGTTGATAAATCTGCTTTAGTCTCCTCACCTTTGCTGTCACCCACTGTAAACAGGGGTGGACATGGGAGTGTTTTAGTTGCAAGTGATTTATTCAACAAAATGTTAATTATGTCCTGAATCTTGTATTCACAATCACAAATTTGACCACCACACAGAAAGCAGCACAGAGAATACAGGTTAACTTTATCTTCAGCAAATTTTGCACCTAAATCAGACACATTCACCCTTACCTGTGCAGGATGAAATAAGAAAATGTGGAAGGAGAGTTTCAGCCCTTATTCCTTGAAGCACGGTGTGCTTCTCCCCAGCCTCACATTTGGGTGCACATCAACACAGTACAAAACTGTTTCAGTGATGTACTTTGGATCAGCTCTGTGTTTATTTAATGTCCAGAAAATGCAGCATTCAGGAAAAAATAGGTATGATTTTATATGGCTCAGATCAGGTTCTTTTTTCCTACAGGCAGTTGCTGTCCTCCGTGGTACGCTCGGAACTAAATCTGCCAGTATAGAATTTTTAAAAAGTGCAATTCCCAGCCACGCTGGTACATGGTAACTCTGGCAGGATGAGATTTAAATTTTGTCATTAAACAGATGCAAGCAGTTTAAGTCAGAGTGAAGCACAGAGGTTAAAGTCAGAACATTGCATTGCAATTCTCAATGCAAGAATTTATGGGAACAAAGGACAGAATGAAGGCAATGATTTTTTCTTCTCAGTGCTTGTGAAAACAGTCTCATGTTCTTTTATATTCAACATGAACATGCAGAATATATGCACATTTTTATTTTGTACTTAAGAGTTACAACACCTCCAGGAGTACGGTTTATAAGAGGGCAGAGAGGAATAATGAATCAAAAATATAAAACAAAACTTTTTTTACCAAAAAAAAAAAAATTGAAAAAAATTATTATTCTAAAGGAAAACTAGATCTGTTAGTGGAAGTTGCATTTTAAGTGTGTGTGTTGAGCAGTTAAAAGTGATGGAGATTGCAAATAATAAAACCATGTGCTCAAGATCAAAATAATGGTGTGTTATTTTAACTCCACCTGAGAAGCAGACACGATGACTTCAAAGAAATTACCTGTGGGGGTAAAATACACAGATAGGGCCGGTTATCAAAGCACACAGAATTTTCCAAGTACCTGATATGATTTGTGAAATTGTGATATATTTATCAGGTGTTAAGTTAAAGCTCATATGCACACATTTACATATATATATATACACACTCCCATATATATATACACAAACATATATACACACTCTGCATTATGTTTAATTATGGTGAAAAAATAGCTCAGAAATGCTGGAAAACAGATTGCCTTGAATTATTCCATCACATCTGTATCAGCAAGGGCTTGGTTTTGCTCCCATTGAGTTTCGTGTTCCATTGACTTCAATGACAACAGGACCAGCCAAAAATACACAAATATTTGTCTTGCATTACAGATTACAAAAGTCCCTGGGAAAGGTTACCTATAATATTCTCTTGTTATTGTATGCAAGAGATGCTGTTTGCTCTGTAGGAAAATACAGGTCTGTGATTAAACCCAGCAAACACATGTTCTAACTTTAACCAGTAGTTTTTTCACAAAAAAAAAATATTTTAAAAATCATAAATTAATATTTAGTTGAGAGGTTTAATTAAACAAGCAATTAAAGATGTCCTCACTGCCAAGCTCTTTTGTTTTACTACTATTTATTTTTCTCTAAGAGAAATCTTTGTTTCCCAAAGGTTTATCTTGTGGAAAATCACTGCTTTAAATTAATTTTCTTTTCATCAGGTGTAACTTATACTGCTGTACAATGATGTCCTGTGTGTTATTTCAGAAATAAATAGCTGCTTCCTTGGGTTTGGGGTTTTTTTAAGTACCAGTTTCAAGAGAGGAGGGAGATTTATTTAAAGAGAAATTTTCCTCCTCAGAGAAAACTGTTTGAAAAGCCACACACACACATTGAGTCTTTGTCTCTCGCAGCATCTCAGAGTTGCTGAGGGTGTTTAACAATCTGAAAGGAGGAGGGCATAAAACCTAAAGATATTTTAAATGTGCACCTTGGCCAGGTTTTTCAGAAGCTGGTTTGCACCTAAATGAGAAATTTGGGGTAATTTTTTTTTTTTTTTTTTAACATGTTGGACAAAAATACTGAGTTTTTCTCTCTGATTTTTTTTTTTAATTTTTATTATTATTATTATTGCAGTAGTGGATTTTTCAGCCTGGTTTTTGCCATAAGGGGCACCTGGTGAGTCCAAGAAACTGCAGTGATTTGGGTTCCTGACTCTTTGCAGTATCAGGAGCTTTAATGAGCTCTCAGTGGCCTGATCCTGTTAGTACTCTCTCAAGTAAGTAACTGACTTTGGTGATATTGCTTATATGACTGAAAATAGTAGTCAAATTAAAAACTGACTGCAGTCTTTTGGAATTATCATGGGTATGAAGCTGAACTGGGCACAATTCTCTTTTAAAAAGCAACAATAACAGGGAATTAGGGATTGCTGGGGGAGTACAACCCTTTAAAAGCAAATAGAGGAAAAATCAGCACATCTGAGCACAAATTATATCAAGAACTTATAAAAATTTAACAGGGAATGGTGTCCTTTCTGGAAGTATTTATGCTGCTCCATAGCAGCATAATAGGTTATATTCCTGCAATGCAATTTTTAAATCAGCTGCAGGATTTTATAGAAAACTGACTTCAACTCTCCTAAAATCTGTAGCGACTCTTCCCTGGGCATTCCAAAGGAGCTTCCAGAGAGGAGATTTTGGTTACAGACAGGGTTTATTTTTTGGATCTGACAAACCCTTGGTTACCCATTAATTTCTTTCTGGAGTAATCCTATGAGGTTGTTCTGTGAAGGGTTAATCCTGACTGCACAGCCCTGAATTGTGCCCAGGGTCAGCAGCTCGCACCCGCAATGCTCCTTATCCAGACATGCAATTTAAAAGATTGGGCTGTTTATTAATGCTTACTTTTAAAACTGCCTCAGATGGGTCGTACATAAAACTAAAGAGACCAGTTGAAGGAACCAGCTTGCTTTCCTTTGGAAACAAATGANTTTAAAAATCATAAATTAATATTTAGTTGAGAGGTTTAATTAAACAAGCAATTAAAGATGTCCTCACTGCCAAGCTCTTTTGTTTTACTACTATTTATTTTTCTCTAAGAGAAATCTTTGTTTCCCAAAGGTTTATCTTGTGGAAAATCACTGCTTTAAATTAATTTTCTTTTCATCAGGTGTAACTTATACTGCTGTACAATGATGTCCTGTGTGTTATTTCAGAAATAAATAGCTGCTTCCTTGGGTTTGGGGTTTTTTTAAGTACCAGTTTCAAGAGAGGAGGGAGATTTATTTAAAGAGAAATTTTCCTCCTCAGA
>VXBB01007293.1:12728-86960 GCA_013399915.1 Illadopsis cleaveri | reverse complement strand
CAACCCTTTAAAAGCAAATAGAGGAAAAATCAACACATCTGAGCACAAATTATATCAAGAACTTATAAAAATTTAACAGGGAGTGGTGTCCTTTCTGGAAGTATTTATGCTGCTCCATAGCAGCATAATAGGTTATATTCCTGCAATGCAATTTTTAAATCAGCTGCAGGATTTTATAGAAAACTGACTTCAACTCTCCTAAAATCTGTAGCGACTCTTCCCTGGGCATTCCAAAGGAGCTTCCAGAGAGGAGATTTTGGTTACAGACAGGGTTTATTTTTTGGATCTGACAAACCCTTGGTTACCCATTAATTTCTTTCTGGAGTAATCCTGTGAGGTTGTTCTGTGAAGGGTTAATCCTGCCTGCACAGCCCTGAATTGTGCCCAGGGTCAGCAGCTCGCACCCGCAATGCTCCTTATCCAGACATGCAATTTAAAAGATTGGGCTGTTTATTAATGCTTACTTTTAAAACTGCCTCAGATGGGTCGTACATAAAACTAAAGAGACCAGTTGAAGGAACCAGCTTGCTTTCCTTTGGAAACAAATGAGAGCTGCAGCCTGTGGAGTCAGGAAACTTTAGCTGGCCATCAAAACTGGGTGCACAAAAGACGTGCCAGTGTGGCATTTCCGACCTCATGAAGCCACTTCTCCCCTCAATGCAGCTCTGCAAATACAATAGTGCATTGATTGAATCTCAAATTCTCCAGACTTCAATAAATTCTGAAAGTGCATGAAATTCAAATTGAAGCAAGGGACACGGAGAGTGTTAGTCCTTCTCAAAATAATAATTTAATAACTCTCCAAAATGTATAGTGGTTTAGGAAAGGCAACCCAGATGGGAACATATAAAATAAAGCTATAAAATTTCCTTCAAATGTATTTTAATCATTGTTAAATATTTACATTTAATAAGCACAAGGTTTTATTGCAAGAGAGATGTAATTACACTTATCATTCATGGAAAAAATGGAGTTTTAATAGCCTGTACATTGATTTCCTAAGATGAAATAGTGTCCTAAAAATATGTCGCTTGCTCTCCTCTGGGAATATGTTCCATATGTGAATGTAAAACAGATGAGAATTTTTTTGTCAGTGCACGAACAATGTCAACTTTAGTTCTCATTGTCTCTGTTACATTTAACATAAATCTTTGCCTCTGATGTTTTGCTCATTAGAAGCACCTTATCGGTGTTTTACAACCCATACTAACAAGGTTATTTATTTAATAAACAATAACAGGAAGAGTAGCAATACCTTGGCATGGACTCCAGGGAAGCTGTTGGTGGGGGCTATGGTCTCACACAATTTTATCAATAATTTGTGGCCACATTTGATGCATTAAAGACAAACAAAGGTCAAAGGCATGACACATCTCCAAAAATTATCCTTTATTTTTATATTATCACTATTTGTCTGCCTTCTTTTTATTTTCCCACATCTTTCTTTTCTTCTTTTTTCCTTGGTTTCCCTGCTAACAGGGGTCCTGATATCAGGAAGTTTTATGTCATCTCCCCTTAGCCAAAACAATTAGCACAGCCACAGCTGCAGCTGCAGCAAGGACTAGACTGGAACCATCCATAACCTGTAATTCTGATCAGTTTTTTAATCGTGAAACTTGAAGTCATAAAAAAAAGACCTAATACAGGGACTAATATAAGAAATATCTGGATTTTAGGAACTGATGGTACTGTGGGCATTATCACTGCAGGAAACTGTTTGACCTGGCACCTTTTGAAATACTGACTGTGGCAGCACCTGGAAGCCTTCTGTCTTGAAGAGATGTTCAGTGTATGTCTTCTGTAAGCAGCCATGAAAGTCTCTATTAACATTATTTATTGGGACTGAAAAATTATGATTTTTTTCAAAAGATTATAGATTTCCAGGTGAACTGCAGAAAGGAGGAGGAATAAGCTTAACATTTTGTGTACATTTTGTTCTGTTATGGCACTTGTGAGCTCCACTTTTCCAGCAGAAAGATACTGTTGTACAAATACACCGGAAAGAAAGGCAGATAAATGTGGGGGGGGAAAGATGTATTATATTAAAAATTAACTATATAAAATGGTCCCTTGCACTTCACACAGCAGTACAATGCCACTCGGTCAGTAAATTGATGGGTGATGCATGGAGTGCACTCACATTAGCAATGGTTTTATTCCCACCCTCTACATGGGTGGCCATGATTTTAGTCCTCATAAGCCAAATTTTTCAGGCAGGGAACAACTTTCTTGAGAATTAAATTAACAAAAAGAAACATACCCAAAAATGATCCATTCTTCTAGTGCAAGTGTGTACCTTCAGCCACTGCGTGGTCCCAAGCTCTTGTGTAAGCCAAAATCCTCATCCTTTGCTCTAACTCCACAGGAATCAAGCTGAGGCACAGAAAGCCAATGCATTTGAGCTAATTAATTACATTAATATCAGAAATACCCAGAGTTTATTGCTAAGCTCAGACCTCTGAAGAAACTATTTGCTGCTGCACAAGTTCATACACTTGGGGGATCCCATATCCAGTGTTTTTGGATAACACAGAGCATTTCTCTGCTGGAGCTGGTCCTAACTTCTAACATAAGGCAATGATATATCTGAGCACAACACTAGACAGGTAAATACTGGAGCCTGGCATGCAGTGTTACTTCTTCTGGTTGTAAGGTACCATCATTTGGAAATACTAAACAAACCAGACTGGTGCTCACTCTCAAACGAAGGTCAATTGTCCCTGCAGCCATCATCTACATGTGCAAACTATTACAGCCTTGTTCTGCCTGTATTCCAAGAGTGGCTGTTGCAGTGGATTGAGGAACTGCTGCCAGGAAATGTCCTTCTCTAAATGACATAATTAGAGTCTGGGGGAGCCCAATGAAAGCAGATTAGGGGCATCACTGATGTTCTTGATGCAAGCAACAATTCAAAGCACATAAGCAAATACTTAGACTGTGAGGATGATTTAATATTGATTAAACTCTGATATCTGAGAATCCATGGAAGGTAGCTACAGCACTCTGGAAGGAAAACAAAGCACCAACTACACTCTGTATTAGCTAAAAAATAAAGTGCTTTCATTGACCTCACTGACCAGAAATCAAAAAATCAAACCATTACCCAAATGAAAGCTATTGGCTTGACTAATTAAAATTAGTGGACTGTCTGATAAAATTAAAAGATAGATGGTCAAATAAACTCAAAACTTGACTTTCTGTTTTATTTTTCTCGGTTTCTCTTGAAGTTGCCCAGCTATTTTGGGTATAACCATAGGTAAGGTGAATCACAGATGTGCCAGCTGAGCCCTGCCTACGCCTCCAGCTGTGTTTCCACTCCTTTTCCTAGCCAGTCCTCGGTTCTGCAAGTGATTTTGGTGATGGAAACACATGGCAGCTGGCCAAGAGGGGAGTTTAGTTGTGGCAACACACCCTCCTCTTCCTTGTTACCATGGAGGCATGTTGATTTTACCAAATTGTAATTTTGGACGTTTCTCATTAAGGTAAGAAATATTCAACTTCTCCATGAAATAAATTATAAGCAGGCTTCAATTCATAGCTCCATTGAAAACAAGAGATCTGCAGCCATCAGGCACTTTGTTAACTCTGCTTTCAGATGCAGAATCATTGACTCCCATGGGAACTCCCATGGGGTAACTTGTTTTAGGGTTTATAGCCCCAGGACCTACAACAACCAGCTGATTTCTAAACTGTCCCTATTGGCTTCTGTGATGTTGTTCTTGCTCAGGACTTTACAGCTTATTATCCAGGCACTTTACTCAATGCCTTATGCATTTCCCTTTTCATTTTTTTTTTACTCAATGTGACAATATAGGGAATTGATATGAGCAGGTATGGCAGGATTCTCTACACTTTCTATCTGTTTCTATGTTCCAGCATGAACACCAGTGAACACAAGCTCTGACTTGGTTCTTGGATGCCCTGCTGATACAGAAACCTTTTAAAATATTATTTGTTCTTGTTTTATATGCATTAGTGCCCAGTGAAAGATCAACCTAAATAAAAGTGGGTCACGACAACGGTAAGAACGTCTTTGGCAGAGTTTAAGACATGGGATACTTTTGCAGGCTTGTTTGTCTGGCTTTTCTGGTTAGATTGGGGACAGCTGAGTCCAGATGTGCATTTGTCTCTGCACATCCCTATATATTTCCTTTGCTCTCAGATCTTGTGTCCATCCCCATCCCAAGTCTTTCACCAGCCTTACCAAAGCTGCTGTAGGTGGTCACTACCTTTGTCAGGAAGATCCTAAAGTGCTCAGCACCAGCTTTGGCCACTCCAGCTGGAGCTCTCTGTACTGCTCCATCCCTGACAGCCCCATGACACAGCAGAACACAAGCTGTGGGTGCCAGTGCTCCAGGAGGAGGTCAAACACCTCAGCTGGTTTGGATGCAGACAGCTGCCCAGCTGTGCCACGGAGTTTGATGTCCAAAGACTCCAGTTTCTGGTCTCTTGTATGTTTTGCTTTTGTAGCCACTCACCACCCTAATTTCAGCACTTGTTTGGCGCATACTTTGCCAATTGTATTTCTTCCCATTGGCAAACAAGAGAAAGAGCAACACCTGAATCCATGAGAACAGCAGAGCTGACTCTTCTCACACCTGTCAGATGCCTTCTTCTCTTTCCCCAAAACTGGGGGCACAGTGCTGCCTCCACACTCTGCCCCAAACTGCTGTTTGACATACAGACAGAAATGGAGCAGCCTCTCAGGACAGCAGAGAAGCTCTTTTCATTCCTGCCAGCTCCATCACCAACTCCCACTGCTCTGGGCTTCAAGGTGTAAAGACAAGCTCCTTCCCCTGAGAAAGGTGGTCAAATATTGACCAAAATTCCCCAATAACCAGCAGCATTTTTCCTTGTCTACAAACTGCTGCTCTGCTTTAACAGACTGTCTCTGATAAGCAATAACCCTCTCCCCTAGATCCATGGGAAGAGCATCTTCTACAACCATGCAATGCAGGTGCAGCAGCAGCTTTGATCCAGGTAGGCAGAGCTACAGCAAAGTGGCCAAAGAGGTTCATTCCCCTGTGAATCATTGCTTTCCTTTGCATCTTTATCACATTCCTGGATGCAAGCCATGTCCCTGCAGCTTCTTCACCCTTGATTTTACAAGAGGAGGGAAATGGAAAAACAGCTGCAATATCCTTGGCAGAAGCTGTTTTACAGTAGCTCTGAAATTAAAGTATCTCTGTGAGATGGCTGAACCCCTTTGCTGTTGCTCTGGCAGCAGCCAAATGAAATTCTCACAGGGTTTAGCTGATGTTTCTTCCTGAAATTTCAGCTGAGGGGATGTGGGACTGGAGGAGCACTAATGGGGCTTCCAAGGAATCCATTGACCAGCACAGGGAAGCAAACAACATGTCTCACACCTGGAGAGAAAGCCAGTGTCTACATGACTCCAGCTTCTGACCAATGATGACAAGGTCTGAGTTGAATAATCCCAGTTGTGTTCAGCAAAGGCAGTCTCAGTGACCTGTTTTGTTCCAGTTCTCCTCCCTGACTTTTTCAGATTCCTGCCAGGCTGCAGCAATGAGCTGCGTGTGTGTTTTGTATGCTCTAAAATTACTTAAGTGATTTCAGTGAAGCAGGGTAGAATCGGCAGAGCTAAAAAAAGAACAATAAGGCACAAATAATACCCAGTGCATCCTTGAAAATACCCTAATGCCTTCTCTTTTTTCCACAGCTCTCATAGCACAACCCTTCCTTCCAGCACCCTTCTGTCTCTCATGATCCCCAGACTGAAAGCCCTGGTTCATTTCCATCTATACCATGTGCCATCTCTTTAATTGAATACAGCAGAGTATCAATGGCTTGTCTGACACAGAGCTATTTGACACTGAAAGGCCTGGAACAGATTTGTTGTGCAGGAATATTTTCATTCCTCGTCTCCTTGCTCAGGCTTGGGAAGTTGGAAGGATGGTACACCAGAATGAAGATGTGCAGGGAAAATAAAATAACAGAGTTCTCTTGAGGAGAAAACACAACATATAGCAACTTTAAGGGATTACTCATAAAGTAGAATAATATTTACCACTGCAATCAATGAAATCCTGGTCAGAAAAGGCTGATTTTCAAACCCATCAGAGTTTCTGAGAAGAGTTTGTATGAGGCACATGCTACTTTATTTCATACTGGTGGTAGTTACTCAGCTCATTGCCTTAGCAGGTACTATGTTATGCTTCACTTCAGATGATCTCCAATTCACTTTGTATGTCAGTGTGATTTCTTTTCCCTTAGACAAAGTTAGATAATTCTGAAGGATGGTCTGCAAGCAGAGTCCTTCAGACAATGGTGTTGGGAGCTTAACCAGTGCCAGTTTGTCCAGGCAACCAAAGATGATGTTGGCTTGAGCACTGCAGTGCAGGGCTTCACACAAAATAAATGCTCAAAATTAACTCAGCTTCACTGTAATGTTGCATTCGAGTCAAACCTTCACTAAAGCAGGGAGTTGTGGTGCAGACACAAGACAGACCCTGCAGAAGGAGCAGCTCTGTGTCTGCTCTACTTTGCATCTGCAATTTTTACTGAGGGGTTTTTTTATTTTCAATTTCTGTGATATTTATTGGTTTTATGAGACATTTTCAAAGCAGCGAATCAAAATATCCTTCTCTGGGGAAGTAAATCTCCCAGAGCTTAATTCATCATTTTGAAGTAATACAAAGCTTAAATTTGTCTTTGCTGGAGCTGCATACTAAGTATTCAAGCATAAATAAAGAAAATATAAATAAAGCAGTCCTGAATCTATTTCACTGTGTTATTAAAATTCCATTGTTTGTTCTGCGGGAAAAGACCTCCCAAAATGACAGTGGTAATCTGGGCAAAAAGCAGATTGTTGCCAAAGGGTTCAGCTCTTAAAGGGGGGAAGCATTTTAAAAACTGCCAAGGAAAATATTTTCATTCATGAGTTCACCCAGCCTAAACATGCACCTAATCCTCCCAAACTGACAGTTCAAAAAGGCAACCACAGCTGAGACAGGCAAAGTGTTCAGTTCAAAGGCAAAAAAAAAGGACCTGGGGATTATTAGCATTATCACTTTATCACGAAATGACCATCGGCTCTGGAAGTGCAGAGCTCCACCTCCCCTTCCCAAACCCAGGGACTTAGTCCCCATCACATTCCTAAAAGGGCAGCAAAGCCTTCTTTGGTGATACACTGCAGCAAGGAGAGAGTCTTCAGAGGGGTTGGGACTTGCTCCCATTTGCAAATGTAGAGGCTGACACAAATGGAAGTGAAGTGCCCCAAACCTTCAGAACTGGAGTAAGTGAGGAATCTCAAAGAGTGCCACTGCTCGAGGAGCCACTTTTCCTGAAATATTCATTGCACTGACTGAAAGAGAAAAAAATTTCCACACTTACTAGATATGCAAATCTTAGCATATTTAGAAAAAAAAAAAAAACACCTCATATTTCTCTCTTCTACAACAATTAGTTTAAGAATAATAAATGTCTTGACCAAGACTGCAGGAAACAGCAGTAGCAGAGCTGGGAAGTGAATAACCAGACCTCTGAAAAAAACCTACAGCAACTTTAAAGTGGGAGTCTCTTGGAAACATGAACCCTCCCAGAAAATTGAGAAGATTCGTCTCTTTTGTTTGTCTGGTACTTCTTTGACAGTTGGGTTTGGTTTTATCTTTCCTCCCCCAATATTCAACCTTGCCAGCCCATGTGAAACCATCAGCCCTCCCATCAACCAACCCACTCCTCATTCATTTTGCAAATATTAAACCTGAGGTCCAAGTCAGCCCAAGTGATACAGACAAAGAGGTCTCACAGATGCTGAGTTTCCACGAACTCTGCAAAAATGGGCATAAAAGACTCTAGAACATGAGGAAAGACAGAAGTGTGAGCTTAGTTATATTCTAAGATACCAGAATATGAGAAGTTATTGAATGACCCAACTGGTGGGGAAAAAAATAAAAACTTTTTGAGATAGGTACAGATCAACCCAACCAGGAAAAGCAAAAGCTGATTTCAAAAGTTGACTTCAGAAGTCTCATTGTCCCCTGAACTATTTGGTGTCGACATCCACAATCACTTGGCCTTGCAGCAGAGAGTGAAGGGATGGGAGACCCAAGGGAAATGAGAAGTGATTTTCAGTCAGGGAGTACCACTGTCCCTCCTCCACCCCCTACCAAGAGCCACTTCTCATGGCACAGGGGACAGAAGCAGCCAAGGACACGCACTGGAGCTGAGTTGCTCCAGCTCATTCTCCTGGTTGTGGTCCCACCACAGCTCCCTGGAGCTCCAGCTGAGGACCCCACATGCTGGGCAGCCAGCAGAGGGGACAGAAGAGCTGGACCTGTGGGGTTATCAGTGAAATATTGCCATTTCTGACTTGTAAAATTGATCACAGCAGCAGAAACATTGCCCTGTCCAGCTAAGAGAGGAGAAACTCCCTCAAAATTGCTACATGCCATGAAGGTGCCCTCCATGTCTCATACCTGGGATGTGCACTGTGAAGTGCTGCTGCAAAGCAGACAGCCATGCAAGAGCAACTGAAGCAATATGTGAGTGGCCAGCTGTAGGCTGCTTTTCTTGGCACTTATCCTCACCCGAAGATTTCCTTAAAAATCCTTCCTGAGTTTAAACCACAACAATGCATGCTTTAAATATTGGCAAACATTTTAAATGGCTGGCAAACCCACAAAGCTGCCAGTCAAGCCTGGCTCTGGTGGCTCTGGGCTGTGATGGGCTGCTGGAGTGCAGGAGCACCCTCAGGGCTCAGCACTCTCATCTGCCTCTAGAAATAAAGGAAAAAATGAGTGAACATTTTCAGCAGGCTCTTTGCTGTGGTGGCTCCATCACTCCCTGCCTTCACCAGCACAGACTGGAGCAGTTTTTCCTTCAGCCCCTCTGTGGGATCCCTGTGGTGCACCCTGATGGCCCTGGGAGCCATCTGCAATGAGAAGCAGCAGAACAAATGAGGTGACCTTTGGATAAAGCATTTTTCTGTATCCTTAATTTGGCCAAATATTGCACATCAATCCTTTTGAAAGACTGCAGTATCTCACCTGAAACCTGAATCCTGTGAAACAAGCTCTTTCCTCCAGGAGAGAGTGATGATGCTCAGGGTTTGTTTGAATGCCAATGTCTCTCCTTTGTCTCCTGAGAACCCTAGCACTGAGCCGAGTTCTGCTCATGTATGGCACGACATTCATAGAACTCAAGGAGAAAATTCCCATTGACAGTGACAACCTAACAGATCCCGACACAAAAGCACATTAATGAACCTGATGCCATCTTACCCCGAAAAACATCCATTTTTGGTGCTGAACCCCAACAAATTTGTCTGGTTTATATCTTGGAAAAAAAAGTCCAGACCAAGCAGCAAACATTTCACAAGATTGATCTGCCCAGCTTCAGGCTTCTTCAACTGCTGTGTTACAACATGAGTTTAGTAGAGGCAATTACCTCCCTCCCTTGTGAGCCTTGGTGTTCTTTTACTTGTTTTATTTGCATATATTAAATGGTTGCATTAATTAAATGTTTATGGAAAAATATCTCCAAAAAACTGTTACCACAACACCATGGGTGAGAGCCACATGGACACGAGCAACTGGTTGTAAGATACCTGAGCAACCAGATATCCAATTGCTCATCCCTCCTGCTGGAAAGGACCACTGGAGCTTTAAAAGAGCCAGGTGAATAATGGCATGTGTTGAATGTTTATTTTGTTTGAAGACATACTTGAAATATCCTGCCAAGCATACCAAATGCTATCAGGCAGCTCCAGCCTGTAAAGAGTTCAGTGCAGGTAGACCCCTGTTGAGGCTTTCTTTGGGAAGCACAAGCTCCCAGAAGGAGAAGTGTCAACCACTGTGTTTCCAGGATCATTCCCTGAGGTATCTAACACTGGCCAGTGTTTCTGAGATCCTTAATTGTCATTCTAGGCTATCAGCACATGCACACACTCTCAGATTTGGCTGGAGCAAGCTGCAGAGCATCACCCAGTTTACCCAGGAAAACAATCCTCTTAACACCAAAATGACATTCAAGGTGCTACTGCTAGGCAGGCATGCACAAAATACACACATTGCTCCCCAGCTCAAGACCTTAAGCCTCTTACTATGGAACTGCTTGGGGGTTTTACCCTATTTGAAAGTTAATTCAGATGACAACAGGATTAGCCACTGTAGAGCTCCTTAACCTCACGATGGGCAACTGCTTGGCAGGATTCCTGTTCTCACCAGTCACACTTGATACAGACTAATGCTATTTTGACTGCCTTTATGCTTTAACAGTATATTATGATTGTATCAGATTATCTGTTGCCCCAGACGAGTTGTAACAAGAGAATATTTACGTGAACAACCCACAGAACACCACCAAAGTGTCGTGTGATTTGGTAAACCCCAGGGCAGGCTTATGGTGAGGAGTTACCACAGGATAAACAGATGGGAATGCAGCATCCTCTACTAGATCTTGGGGCTTGATTTGAGTCAGTACAGAACTTCTAAACTGAGCTCAGTGTTAACTTTCATGTATTAGCTTTATCTTCCTTCGTGTAGGCTTGTAGTTGTTAGCATTTGGCAAACCAAATATCAATAAACAATATTTTCAAACAATATGGACAACCAGATTTCCTGTGTTTGAGAAAAAAAAATGGAGCAGTAAATGGGAAACTTAGCTTCATTCATGTTCTTTGAATAATTTTATAGCATTGTACAGAAGACCAGAGCTGTCTATTCACAGCTTTGAGGAGGTTCAGAAGAAGAGCAGCACAAGGATAAACAGGAGCTTCATAGGTCTGGCTTGGGTTCATAAGATTTCCTATTAATTTCCTATTAATTTGGGTCAATTGCTCTGATTTCCACTGAACTGTTTTTCACTGATCAATCATTGCTAATCATTCCCACTGATTTGTTGAGATTTCCACTGAACTGTTTTCATTTTAACTTACTAACTGTAGAGCAAAACCAACCTTTCCTGTTCTATTTAGGCAATGCACAAACAGCAGGATTTCACCTGGCCCCTCACTGTTGCTGTAATATAACTCATAGTAATTGCAATATGACCAAATCTAATAATCTGTGAATGTATATTCTGTCAAACCTGATTTTATTGCCTATTGAATTCCACAAGAGTTCAGAGCATCCCCCATACTGTGTGACTATCAGTCCTTTCCATGCATCTAGCAGGATCTCATGGACATCCTTTCTATGGGGTGTCTGGAGCATTTGGGGATCGTAGTGCAACAGCCCTTGGAGGGATCACATATTTGAACTCTAGTGCCAGGTCCTTCTCAGATCCTTGGCAAACCTGGCACTCACACCCACACACGGCAATCCAATTCACTTCAAAGAAATGGCAGTGATTTTTTCCTTCCCTTTCCATGTCTCCACTTTCCTGACCTGGCAAGACATTTTGGCAAAAGCAGAGATAACCAGAGAGAGCCCAGAAATACTGAGATAAGCATTGTTATGATCACAGGCTCTCACCAATGCCACTAATACTCCAAAAAAATGATTGTGCCTCCCAAAGTAAAGAATAACTTCTAGCATCTGAATATTCTTAGTGTGTCTCTGTAATTTCTATGAATTCACGTCACTTCAGGGACTCTTTATTTGCACAGACTCTGCAGCAGTCATTAATGTTTAGAGTTGAGATGGGAATTGAGTACTGGCAATAGAGCAGAAGATAATTGTGAGAGCTGCTGCTGAAAGCACATCTAGCTCATGACTCTGACTGGCCATCATTTCTACCTCATCACAAAGGTATGCTGAAATCTAGGAACCTCTCAGAGCAACAGGTTTCGTGGAGTCAGTAACATTTTTCCACATGTGACTGGTGAGGTCATTTATCACCTGCAAGTTGAAACCTGCTGCAGTGACTGCAGGGTTGCCCAGACTCACCTTCAGACAGACACCCTGAGCCTGTCCCAAGCAGTCTTCTCTTGAAATTCATCAGCTGTGGATGTCCTGCAGTGTTTTGGCTCTTATTTCAGCCAGTGCATGGCCCAGCCATCCTGTTGGATGGGTTACTGCCGTGATCAAAGGCAATGCCAATGCAGATGCCATTTCCATAGATCAGTCACACTGGGGCAGCTGTGCCTGGCACCAGCTGTGCAGCAGCAGCATTCCTGGTGCAGGGACAGTGGTGCTCAGCTGGGGATGGAGCAGGATCAGCCATCCCCACACAGCACATTGACAGTGGAAACCCTTGGGACCACAAATGCTCTCTGGTGTTCCCCAGGACTTAGGGATGACAACAGGACAGCAATTTTTTGATAAATTTACAAAAAAATCCTATCTCAAAAGCACGTTCTTCGTCTCCTGTCCTGGGATGTATGATGGTGAGGGATCTGAAGGTCATTTCCCAAGAAGTGAAGAAAGCAATCCACTATGATTTTTATGGTGGTGATTTATTTCAATTCATAGACAGAAACTGCTCCCATAACTCAAAAGAAATTGCAAAGAGGGAAAAAATGAGGTGTGTTTTTTTTATGCTCACAAAATGGAAAGAAATAAAAACCACTGTTTTCTGAGATGTGATCCAAAAGAGTGAGTTGATTATTTTCAAGTTTTTTATAGGGTTTAGGTTTTGGATTCTATTCACTAAAAGTATACAAATGCTTCTGAGAATGACATTATTTTCCCCATTTAAAAAAAAATAATAAATTAAAAATTTAGATGAGTTGCAGATGCAAGAAAGTAACTGGATGGGAGATGACAGCAGGCCAAAGTCAGAATGGCTCATTTCCCTCTCCAGTCTGGACATGTTCTTGTGCTCCAAAAAGACAATAGACCTCAGACCAAGGCGAACAATTTGCCTCACAAAACTGCAGCCATCCATCTTCACTTGTACTACAGAGAAAACATGGGTATCACTGCTGGGGCTTGTCAGGACGCCAAGGCTGGACTGCAGAGTTGGACATAACCCAGACAGGTTCCCTCAAACCTCTTTTGAGGGTGCTTGTAGAAGATGGTTGGTCTTTCCCCTGCATGGAGGTACAAATAAGTCTGGTTAGATTTTCCCTGCTTTTCAAGGGATCATATATAGTAATGAACACAATGCTCAGCAACCCACCAGACCTCCTGCTAAGCAGGAGTCTGTAGGCTGGGCTATTAAAATAAATGAGAAATCACCATTGGTCACAGCATGGGCAGGATTTGCCCAGGTCTGAATGACATGAAGAAAAATGGAGCTAAAATACAGTCATGTATATTAAAGTGAGGCTGTTTAAACAGTGATTTTCCTGGTGGTGCTTATTCAGTCCTTTACCTTCTAACATATTGGTTTTCTTTTCTCACAGAATGAGTACAGGTTGAGGCAATTTACATCAAACTCCTTCCCCAAACCTGACACTGGTAATTATTCCAAATAACAAGATTTGACAGGAGCCTGAAGAAGTGGCACTTAACTGCACTATAGCATTATGTCTTTTTTTTCCTTTCTTAATCCCCTTCCTAAAAGCAGAAAAACGATATGGCACTCAGGTAGAAAGGAGCGACTGAAAATATAATGCTAAATATAAAAACATAGCTGCCATTACCATTTGACTCTGCTTGCAAACAGGACTACAATTATGCACACTTGGACTTCACCAATGGTCCCTCAGTCCTCTGCACTTGGGATTCCTCTGCTCAGCCTCTGCCTTTTGATCTGCACAGAGTATGGAGAGGCTGAGTCCCTCAGGCAGCCCAAGCTTCCTGGGAAATCTGAAGATGAAACTGAGTCACTCATCCTTATTCCTACAGTACCAGATCTGCAGCTCACAAACAAGTTTTTGTCTTCATTGTTGTCGCGTCCATGTGCCAAAAGATGAGGCAGCAGGGAAGAATACCAGCCTGGCTGAACAGAGAGGTGGAACTCAGTGAAAGAAAAAAAGAGGAGTTTATGACCTTTGGAAGAAGGGGAAGGCAACTCAGGAGGACTCAGGAAGTCATGAGGTTATGCAGGGAAAAAATTAGAAGGCCCAAAGAACAACAAAAACTTCATCTGGCTACTGCAGTAAAAGACAATAAAAAAATAGTTTTTATAAACACATTGGTAAAGAAAAGACAGTCTAGGTGGGGCAGACCTAACACAGCTGCTGGAATTCCCCCTTTCCTCTCGGGAATTTGTATGGGCAGCAAACCCAGTATGAAGTGGATGCACTTCAGCTTGAATGCAAGCCTGGGAGCTGATGGGACCCCCCAGCTGGCAGCAGGTCTCCATCTATCCATCCATGGGAGGGTGTCCCTGAAGGGCTGGGATTGCTCAGCCATTTCCAGGGCCTCCAAGGCAATGGCTCATTCCAGCACCACTGGCTTTTCTGCTGCAGCACCACAATACTGGGGTACTATTACAGCAGCAAATTGGCCCATTAAGCCTCAGGAATAATGACTGCTGTTGGTAATTACACCTAATCCACTAATGAGCTATTGTTTGCTTCCAGCATTAAGGTAAGCTTAATGATGTGAAAAAAAAAAAGCAAAATAGACTTGCCTCGAAACTGCTAAACCAACTTAATTGAACAGATGCTTGCTTAGCACCTGCATTGTCATGCTGATTCATAGAGAATTGTTTTAATTACAAGATGATCCTCAGTGGATCGTGTTTCCTCCACCTTAGGGTAGGTTCAGAAGTCAGAGAGTAGGAATTGATTCATTTGGTAGCATTAGGATGAAGGTTTAGCACATGCAGTGTGGCTTTTCATCTAAGCTGGCCAGCACATGGATGACACGGCTCAACAGCAGAGAAAAAGCTCTGCAGCAACAACAGGAGAACATTAAAATCCCCTAATAGGAACTGCAAAATTGAAACCAAGTGTTGTACAACTTAATTTCTGTCCTGTATGAATTATATACTTATTAAGTAAAAGAAATGCTAAATGAAATTTATAAATTATTACAACAGCACTTGTGTAAAACAAAGTTGTGCCTTGTAAACTTTTGAATGCCAAGATTGATGGTTTTCATGACTTTCCCAAGATCTTGCAAATTTGGCCAGGCTGCTATTTTTAAAAAGCTTAGTCAGTGAATTTATTACTTACACAGCCAAATCAGTGCAGTTCATTACCAACATAAGAACTGCAAACATGTTATGAATTAGGTGAAAACAACTTTTCCTAGAAAGATGAGACATTTACACTGTTCAAACATAACCTTTTCTTGTGGAAAACCACAACAAATTCAGGGTCAAATATCAATATTCCTTTTTCTGCCCCAAACTGCTAAAAACTATTCTATTAACACAGGCAAGAGGACGCTTTGCTTCTCCTTCCCTTAATTTATGTATATTAAAACTGAATGCTGCAATTTTCCTTCAAGTACTGTGCTATTGAGGATATTGCTCTTGCTCATGTTTTTATCTGCAGCAATTCTTCAACTGCTGGCTTTGCAATATCATGGCAAAATGTAAAGAGGAAGGAAAAACTGCATAAAATACCCAGGGACTTACCTTTAGGGAGTGTAAAAAACCCCCTTGAAATAATCTCTGTACCCTCTTTGTTGCCAGATTTCTTATTTTTCTTATTGTTTGAAATACATTTTTTTCTTCATAGCATTACAAAAATAAGCAAATTTTTGGTGTAAGATAACTCTGAAGACTGCTGTGGCTGAGATTAAAATACTTTTAGGGGACACTGTATGCTCATTTCCCAGCCTGATAAAGCACTAGGTTTCTTATAAAGCATAATTCATGAAATAAGCTGAATGAACATACTTTCCTCCTCTCCATGGGAGAAAGTTCAAATAACCATTGCAATTTTCTTGAGCTTCCTAGAGAGAAAACTTACGTTGCACACCCAAGTAAGAATTTATATTGTTCAGAGCCAGTGTGGCAGGCACATGGTTTGAATACTTGTCCAAGAAATGTCTCAGGTTTTTCCATCTCTCCCCTCAGTTTTTGGCCACTAAATACCTAATCACTTGCAATTCCCAGCTTTCTTTCTGACACTATTTTCTCTTTATGGGCACTGGAGGAGTGGGAAGGGTTCCTCTGGGAAAGACAGCTGGGGAAATCCATGGAGAGCAGAAGGAGGATCAGCACTCTGCTGCTTGTTCCATGGGCTCTGCCAGAAGCAGCATCCCACTGATTTGAGTATGATTTCTCCTGGGATGACGCAATCAAGGTCATTTTTCTTTGAATTAAACACCATGTCCTCATTGAGTGCTGAGGATGTCCCACCAGCAAAGTCAGCCAATAACTGGGACAGAGACCGGAGCACTGAGCCTGGGAGAGGAAGGGTAGGAACTCTTCTGGTACCTTCAGGCAATCACCACACTGCTTCTGCCATCCTTGTGGGAAAGGAGATGAGAAGGGAGGCTCAGATATTGAAAATGTTGCTTCTGATCTGAAAAACTCAGCCATCATTCTCAGCCAAAGGCTCTACCCAATGCCAGTGCTCAGTATCCCCATCTGTAGATGCGCTTGGTGTGAAAACCAGGGCCAGACCATGAATCCATAGCTCACATGTCTACAAAACACCCCTTGTCACAAGGGCTAAAATCTGCATTGTTAAAATCCAAATTCAAATCCCTTGATATTCCGTTATGTTTACACCTTCTCAGTGGATGGCCAACCAAAACAACATAATACAATTATAATTCTTTCTATTTTCCCCCACCATTTCCTATGCAGGTACTTTTTACAGGACCAGGAGGAGGAGTTTTGGGGATTGCTGTTGTCATTCTTCAAGGACAAGGTAACAAGAAAAAAAGCAAGTTGTTCCTGGCAGAAGTGCAGGCTAGAAAGAAAATGTTCTCAGGTAAGTACCCGGCTCACAATCTGGCATTTTCTTACAGGTAGTGTTAAGCTCACTGCTAATAGCCATAGGAAATACGAAAATTCCTACTGTTTGCCCTTTTTGAATCACTTGATGCCAACTCTTCCAGACCTCATCACTCAGTGTGATTACCAGCTTTAACTGGGACTGATCAAAAAGCTTCACTCAGAGATCCTGCAGTAGATTCCTACAGCAAGGATTAATAATAACCCAAACAGTTTAGAAGTCTGTGGAATAAAAGATTTTGGGACAGCAGGAGGTGAAAGAGAAACAATATTTCAGAAACTGTGTTCCTGTCATCTCTCTTATCCCCTGAAGCAGGCTTGGAATGGGCTTTGCATGGAGGAGGCAGGGAGGGAGAGCTGCTCTCCACAAACATCCCTTCTGAGAGCTTTTCAGACCCAGCTCTCAGCCCTCCCCTGCCCCGCGGCAACATCCCACCGCAGCTCCCGTGCGTAAACCTGACGTCAGCCTCCAGAGCACTCAGGATCTCACTGAAAAACCACTTTACACATCCCTCTTCCTTAAATTCCTTCCAAATCCCCAGTTAAGTGCTAAATGTCGCAGGGTTGAAAATTTCGCCCAAGTGTTATTTATATGTCAAACATTCTGATGCAAAGTGTATCCTTTGGTTGTGGAACCTCCTCTTCTCATTAAAACATTCCACGCCACAATAAATCTGTCTTCTAGGAGCTAATTTATGTCTCAGCAAAAGATTTCCCACTTTTTTCAATAGTATAAATGTTTAGATTGCAACATTTTCCCCTCACTGGAGGTTCTGAGTCTACTTTTAGGGGCACAGCAATCTCACTAGCACATTTTCAGGTATACTGTTTTCACTGTATCTTACTGGCCATGCCAGTGGGCTCCTCAGCCCCTGGTGAACACTTTTTGGTCATACATCCATCCTATGGCAGACAGACATGACTATCACAGAAAGAAAGTTGACAGAGCAAAGGAGCACATTTTCATGCAGCTGCCTTGGATGGCAATTTTGTTCATTCATACAAGAAGGAAAGCAAAAAGGAAGGAGTAGCCAAGGTTTTTTCAAGGAAAAAGCAGCATTTTCTGCATCAAGCTCATTGAATTTTGCATGTAAGGGCTGAAGGCTATGAACTCTGTAGCAGAATACCCTGGATGGATTTTAGATGTGGACTAATATGGCAATACTCCTTGGATCCCCAGACAGAGCTAATGTTGTGGAAGATATTCTTTGTGGGATGATGTGAAGCCTTCTAATAAAACTGTTCCTGCACTTAAAGGCAGTTTTTCTCATGCATGTTCACTTCCACACTCTCTTTGCTTGAGTCCCATGTGCCCCAAACTGTAGGTCTTTTCTAACCCTGTTTCATGTAGTTCTTGCTATGTTGGACCTTCATTCCCTGTAAGAAAACAGCAGTTGGGCTTTTCCATGGCTCTGGCCAGTCATCCCAGCACATGACTGTTTTATACTAACAAAGAGGTCATTTTCTCAGACAACAGATCACAACTTCATTTTCCCTTTCTGAGGAGATTTCCCAACTAATAATACTTAACTATGAACAGAAAATTGTATAGGATTATCAAGGATTTCTAATTCATTAATTTGGATACATTTTATGTGCAGAATCACCGTGTGTTCAAGCCAAGGCTGAGCTAGAACCACACAAATATTACACATCTCCTTGTTAATGCCAGCAAAGCCCTTTTTATTGCATAATTCTGCTGCCTGTCTGTAGTTTTTATTTCATTAATTTTCATCCTGATAATTGGAAGCAGCTTCTCTCCTTGCTTTTTTAAGATTTAATGAGCTACATAACTTCATGCCTCCCACTGAGGGGCTATAGGTCGCTTTGCACTCTGGAGAGTTGCTACACCTATCCCTACTTCTGTTCTACTCTCCAGCAACACAAGATAATGTTTATTGTCTTCCAGCAGAGATGTTTCTGCATTCATGGTGTGTCAGGCATGTAGATATGATCTTCTCTGCAGAGAAACACAAACTCCTGAGATGGGGAAGATTCTTGCAGCAGTGATAGTGGAACACAATCCTGGAAGAGCTCTGGAAGACCTGGATTCCTCTGCTGGCTATGCCCCTCAGCTGTGAACTCACAGTGGTACCTTGGATCTCTCAAAAAGCCTCACAAAGTGACTCCAATACCTGGCTTGTTCCCTGGACAGTGATTTTTGCAAAGCAGTGATTTCAGCATCTACTAGAGAAATACTAGAGAAAGAAGTCAACAGAAACGAAAGTGTGTCTATCAGTTATGGAACGTAAATTCTTGTGGCCTTGGGTACAAAAGCTTATCCATGTATATAGAAAACCACAATATTGCATCTTTTTTAGCTTCTCAAAGTAATGACCAACTAACCAGGATTTTACATGGACTCAAAATGCCCTGGATAATTTGCCAGCTGAGGTAGGACACTCTTTCCACAATCCCTCGAGGCTCAAAAAAGAAAGATGGCTTAATCCAACAGGAAAATGAGCAGGAATTGGACTGAAATGTCTTTCTGAGCCATAAAATCAGTGGATTAAATGTTCATAAGCATGTTGTGTCCCTTGAAATATCCACAATGGTTATCAATTCACTTCACTTCATGTTCCTTATTTTTCCTGATTTCTTTCTTGCAATTTGAGAGCAATTCAGAAATCCTTGAGCACCATCATAGTGCTCAAGTGCTCATAGTACATTTTAAAAATACTTATATTGAATTTGGAAAATAATTAGTGTTTTAAGAGAAAAAACATTAGACACCTTTTTTCCTGTGTTGTTGACAATAGCTTTTGGGATTTGTTTTGTTTAGTTTTTAAGGGACTTTTAATTACACATTTTCAACTGAATTAAATGTGCCAAAAAAGGCTTCCAAGACCCCAGAAAAATACTGTCCTAAACCAAAAATGGGCTCTGTCCCCCTCTACCAGTTTGACAGACACAAATCAGAGCTATGAAAAAGCCACGTGCACGTGTAAAGTTCAGCAATTGCACCATCTGAAGTGCAATTGTCTTGAGACCCTTTTTCCAGCATTTTTTTTAACAGTCCCAAAACTCATTAGATAAATGGATACTAACAAAATAAATCACACAAGCCTCATATTCAGGTATGTAAAAAGGCATCCTAAGTTGTCCTGGTTTGCTCAGCTCATCTTTAATGTGTTTACAATGCAAATTAAAAAGCAATCCTAGCTTTGCTAGTTTTTAGGGGTGAATTACTCTGCACAAGGGAAAGACCATGCACACCAGGAGCCTCAGTCCTAAAAAGCACGTTTTTGAAGCAAAATGCTAAGTGACCTAGAAAAGCACACAACAAACAGGGGTCTTGTCTATACAGGAGCTTTGCATTGTACTCTGGCCCAGAGCTGCATATGGATCACAGTGAATAGGAAGCTATTTACTTATTTCAGTACATAATTCCACCTAAGATGAGTCAACAGCCAGTGTAAATAGGAGCTTTCTTACCATTTGTCACCTGAAAGAACGGCCTCAAAAGCTGTCATTTGAATTTGGAAGGCAAATGGTGCCCTGCACATGGAAATGAAAGCCCCTGTGTTTTCTGCCTACATGGCTCATATTTAGTTGTCATTTTTTACATCAAGCTTAACCCTGCTCTGCCCTGGGGGCACACTCTGCTCTGTGTGCTGGGGGGTCCCAGTGCACAAACCTGTTGGTGCAGCAAGCGCCCAGCCCCGAGTGATGGTGGCTGGTTAGACACCCACCCCCAACCTGCCTGGCTTGGGAAGGCTTTCAAAGCATGTCTTCCCCCTTCTCTCCCTCCTCCTCTTCCACGTAACTCCCTCCCACAAGCCATTTCTGGAGATGGGGTGGGGATGGTCCTTGCTGTGGCTGGAGCTACAAACAGTTAATGGGCTGCTCCCTGCAACAGGGTTTGTCCAGGTAGCAAACACTCTGGGGGTCTGTGTCAGCCTTCTGAGTATATCCCAAAAAGCCATGGAACTCTATAAAGTGGAATCTTGTCAAAAACACACCAAAAGCAACCCACTGGGTGATGTGTGAAATCCCTGCTGGGTCACATGGATGTCGTGCCTGGGGGTTCTCAGCAGCTGCCACCACCCTCTTGTCACCATCTGGTCCCAGGGAGCTGCACGAAGGAACACCAGGTGTACAAGGAAGGGCTGCCACAGGTTTATCCCTGTATTTGTTTTAAAATTCCAGTTCATCGAGGGAAATGATCATCAGAAGAGGACACTCAGTCAAGTCTGTGTGATTTCTGCAGGAAGATAAATGCACTAAAGTAGTAAAATGCCCTAAATAATTCCCTGAAATCGGAGGAGCTGCACGTTTGCAACTGCATGACAGAAGGAACAGTAGCTACATTTGAGCAATACCCACACCCTTGTTTAATTTAGTTTTTACATTTCTATTGAAAAAAAAAAGAAGTCACAACCCACAAGCTCAATGCTTTTGGATTAATAACATATACTTGTCAGCAAACAGTACATTAGCTGGCTCTTGGCAGCTCATCAAAACACACCATGGAATGGAGCTGCTCATGTTTACAAAGCAAGGGAAGGGCAAGACATGCTGTATAACGGGTAGCAACTCATTCTCTAGTCCATACAAATGGGCTAAAAGGCTCAGAGGAACTATGGCATGAATAAGACAGAGGAAATATTTTTTCAGTTAGTCAAAATGGTTTATGGGCTGTGATTAATGAAACATCCACCCGCCTGTTTGTGTTAACAATAGCTGCATCCATCAAGCAGAGTGCAGGTTTCTAATTCAGGCTACTGGTGCAGGCGCTGCTTGGAAGGCATCTCCTCCCCAAAACAAAGCAGTGTTGCAAGAGAGGGACCCAGCCCATGCATCCAAATGAGAAAATAGGCTGAAAAACTTTTCACAAAAGGATGAACAGGCTGCTACTGAAGGCAGTCAGTCCAAGGACTTCCTATCCACTTTATCATTTGCCTGCAGATTTGCACAAGCAGGATCTGCCCCATGACCATCGTGCCACACATCGTCAGTCTGGGTGCTGAAGTTACATCACTGGTATAAGGGTACCTCAGAAATAAGGGACCACAGCACCATCATGCTCAGTGATCCCAAGCCTGGATAGAGAGAATGGGTGTGTTTGATTGGATGACAGCATTCAATTCCAGTGTCTGCATTTCTCATACATCTGCTTGGGACGTAGAGCTCATAACTCGTCCATGTTGGTTATGCAGCTTTCAGAGCCAAAGAGCTGCCCAGCTGTTTGGGTCCAGGAGAGCAAGCCAGAGCCCAGCCCTGACACCAGTTCCTTGTCTGGCCTTGGGCAAGCTCTGCAGCCCCTCCTCATTCATTCTCCATCTTAACAGTATTTGCTTACCCACCTCCTAAGTACAGAGGGAGTTCGTTTATATTGTAGAGCCCTTTGAAGTTGTAAATCCCTGTGAAAATGTCAAGTGTCACTATTATTTTATATTTGGTTGGTATTTCAGATTGAATGAGAGCCTTAGCACATGTAAATTGAATGCATATTAGGGGGTTTCAATTAAAAACATCAGCCAGTTATTGTAGCCTGAAACATCTTGCTCAACTTAAGATAACTATATACTTAAAGCAGAAAAGACTGCCAAAAGCCAAAGATGAAAGAGGTTAGAATAACACCACGCACTGCAAAGGTGAGGAGGCAAAGGCGGGTAACCCCGAGGATCAGGCGTGTGGAGGGATGGGAAAGCTTCCTCGCAGTGACTCAAGTGTTTTATTAGCTTTATCCAGCAATAACATCCCCGCGCACCGGGCTGTGCCATTCATCTGTGCACACAATAACCACGGAGCAGGGCAGGAGCAGAGGTGCTGGAGGTGTTGCCCTGAGGCAGAGAGGGCAATTTTGCAGGAAACCTGCATTCCTGGAAAGGCAGGTTGGGCTGGGACATGCCTGTGCCGCTGCTGTCCCCACTCCGTTGGACGTCAAACATTTGCTAAATGTCTTTTCTTTGGTAAGTGTTGGGGTATTTTTGCTTTTAAAACATTCAGTCATTACTGTGCATGCTTGGTGGTGGTGGTGAATAGAAATACTGCTGGAAAAATGGATTTGGCAAAAATTCTACTGCCAAAACAAGAGGAAGGTGTGGAACAGTTTGCAGCAGTTAATTTTTATTTTTTTTTTAAATGTAAATAGGTTGTAGATAATGCTCCTCCCAACAGGTCACTGAACATTACTGTTACTTGTCCTTTTCTGAGGTAGTATCCCTTGTTGGTTTTTTATTTTATGTTGTATTTAAGACTGAGTTGTATGTGTTGTCCAGAAAGGTACAGCGGCATTTGGAGGGCCAGAACTGCATCTGCTGTTCCATCACATCTAGGGCAAACCTTTTGCCAGCTGGCTTGATAAACAGGAAAAATAAAAAAGGATAAAGATAAAAAGGAAAGAAGGAAGGAAAGAAGGAAAGAGAGAAAGAGAGAAAGAGAGAAAGAACGAAAGAAAGAACGAAAGAAAGAAAGAAAGAAAGAAATGGTAATGATGATACAAAAAATACTCTTTAAAAAAGGGTTCAAAAGGGCTCCAAAGAACAAACTTGAGAGTGGCCAAGAGTTGGCAACTGGATATAAGCACCTCACTGAGAAGTTTGGGCACTGGGGACAAGTGTTTGCCAGGCATCTACAGGCCCATTGTACCCACTGTTTGCAAGTTATTTCTTTTTTTTCTATTTTTTCATTTTCCTAAATAGACATCTACCATGCATACAATGGCTTGCAAATTAATAAATTTCCATATAAACTATTTGTAGCACACCTGAAATGGAGTTCAGACCATCATGAAATGTCCATCTCATTCTATTCAAATATTTTGGCAGGATCATCTCACTACAAGAGCAAGTTTGCTCTTGCCCTGATCCATCTTACAGTAGCTCTAAAAAGTCCCCCTGCTCCTCAGAAGAGAAACACAGGCATTCAAATGGCAACAGCAAAGGATTCAGCAGAGGCTCTGAATGGGGAGTGATGGTCACACAGGGTGTTACAATTTTATATAATAATTTGTCTCCCTTTAAGCTCCAAGGAGAAAAATTCCTCCTGAAAACACTTTTCCTCAGGAGCAAATGGGAGATCTGGACCATGACTAAAGTCAATGAGCTCAGCAGGAACCTCTGCCCATGCAGGACCAGCACAGCCTCTCCTTTTCCTGTCATGACCTGGAAGAGCCAATAAATTACCTGGTGCTACTTTTTCCCTTCAAAGTGCAGGAAAACCAGGAGCCAGCCTGAACTGAAGTGATAGCCATTGCTTCCCTCACTCCCTGTTGCTGCATTGAATCATGCAGCTTATTTCTGCTGCTCTCCAAAACTGCCTCCCCTGCCCATGCAGGTTTCAAAACTCAGGTCCTGGGTGGTGTGAAGGGCTGATCAGCCTTTGGGGTATGGGACAGCTTTTCTGCAGGGCAGCCCTGTTTGTGTTTCAAAAACACAAAACCGTTGGAGGAGCAAGCCAACACATGAGCTCTTTTGCAGAAAGTTCTCCTTCACCTTTGACTCTCATCTTCTGGGATGGATTTTCAAGCAGTAGATTTTATTCCACCCCCTCCCAGCTCTCGCTTGTGTGTTAAAGAGATTTCTCCTTTGGCCTCCTTTCTGTTTACAAGCATGCAGGCTTTGGATGCAAAGCAGCTGTTTTGATCTAAAATTCCAATACAGGGTACTTTGCTGGGAGGCATTCTAGTTGGGAAGAGCAAAGGGTAGAACTAAACCCTCCTTATTTTGAACCATATGATCTGGCAGAAAAGTTTAATCCCTGTTTTTTAATGCACCTCTCCAAACAGGAATGGCTGCAAAGGAATTTGATTTCTTGATGAAAATCAAACATTTGCCTTTGGTTCCAGCCCAAAGTGATGCCAATTTTGGTTGTCTCTTTCCAAGGGAAAAAAAAGGACAGAACAAATTTCTCAAACCTAAGTCCCTTATCTCTGGGAAATGAGGCTGATGGGTGGCTTGGATGGGCTGCAATAAAGAGGGAATGTCAGTCCTTGCTTCTTCTAGCCTTGGTAGGGAACTGTATCCTGCATTTGAAAAAACTCCCCAGCAAAGTTTTTTCTTTAAGTGAGCATGTTCATGCAAAAACAATCACAATTTGATGAAATAGAATTTTCCAACCCATCCCTCCCAAACCCTATTTTATTGGATAGTTTCCACCTGTGCTTTGCATTTTGGATTAAGGAGTGTTTCTCCTCTCTGCCTATCTTTGTAATCCTAGAATGCCATCAACAGCCAAAGACAAATTCCCAGCTGATCTGCAAGCAGTTTTCATCTCAAATTCACCAAGTCCTTGACATGTTCCTCTGCCTAGCAAGAAAAGCCAGGACATTTTGGACCAGCAGTTCAGCAGGTAGGCAGCAGCTTGCTCTTGCGAAGGAGCAATTCCCAGTTTTCTTTAAGGGAAGATTTGGATTTGACTCTCCTGAAATGAGGTAGAAGGGGGCACACTTAAGCTGCTTAGGAACATTGGCATTTAGAGGATAAATTGATGTTGTCAGTAAAGAAAGAATTGCCATAAACAGATGTATTGGCTTTATCCAACAGCTGCAAAAATTAAGAGTTACAAACCATGTCCTTTATTGGATTTTTAGTCTATTGGGGCATTTAGCACTTGGCTCTACTAACGAGACTGTGACAAGTGTTTCCAAATTATTTACAAGGCAGGACTTTTCTAAAATATGCAGAAAAGGAGGGGTAGGGGCAAAAAGAGAAACTTTTGTCCCTATTCTGATCATCTGGAAAATAAAAAAATTCTTGTTGGACCAGAATTTGGAATTTTAATCCTTTGAAGTCAGTAATGCTCAAGAGGAAGTTAGATGCAAATGAAAATATCTGATTAAACTGGAAAATATACTGCCTTCTGTTTGCAGGAGGGGTATAATAGTTCTATAATAAGGTACATTTTTGCTGAGGACTAAAGATGGAGAAACAAAAGCTTTGCTGAATTTTTAAGTAATAATTAATAATCCGTAGCTAAGCCATGCAAGGGGATATTCTTTAGTCAGACCATTTAAAATAATATTCACTAAGCCCCTCTCTCCCACTGATGTAATTTGGTGCAGCCTCATTCTAGTGTTAATAAAGTTTTGACCTTGACAGCTTTTCTGATGATAAAAATATTACTTCTGTAGTCTTGAAATCAATTTCTGTATATTCTTTTCACCCAGACATTCTATCTTTTCTCTAAGTTATGTGGCAGTTTGCATTGACTCTGAAGGCAGGAGTGAAACAGGATGCCCACACTCCAGGCATTGATAATGTAAACAGAACAGTCACTTTTGCTTGTTTTCATAAAAATATGAATTGACCCTTTTGCTGCTCATTCAGTGTTCTATATTTAAGGAAGTATTCTCAATTACAGAATTTGGCTGTCAGCCCTTTTCTGTGTAAAAGACAAATATGTTTTTATCACTCTTGAAGTGTTAAGTTGTTAAGTTCCTTAATATTTCCTCTGAAAAGTAGACTAGCTCGATGAGATTTCATCTGAAATGTCACGGTATTTGCATTTCAAAGATAAGTGCGTTCCAAAAGCAGTTCTGGAGCAGGACTACCAGAGCTAAGAGGGGTCTGGCTCAGTGTTTCGGGCAAAAAACCAGTATTAACAGCTTCCCATGAGCAGTAGGTCTCGATCTGACCTCAGTTCCTTTAACAATAAATCACTTCAGATCTGCCTCCTTTTTGTAGTCTGTGAAACCCAGATTACATTTGCTTGTAGCAACGTCACAACGCAAGTTGTGGAAAGAAGAAATAAAGTGAGAAAGGAATAAAACTACCAAGATTTTGATGGAAACTGTGCCACTGAAGAGGACACCACAAAAGGTTGGTGGAGGAGCCAGAGTGAAGTCACATATAAAATTATGATTTGGCTGTAGTTTTCATTGAAATCAAGACACAATCCATGACAACGTGTTTCCACAGGAGCTGTTGCAGTGGTTTTTCATCTCAAGAGGTTTTTCAGCTCACAGATACACAAATGCAGGCTCTCATGTCTTTCTCCTGAAAAACCTCATCACCAGATGGTGCAGAAAAGAATTCGCAGTTCATAAATGAGGAAATTATTGTTTAGCAATGCAGAGTGGCAGTCACTTGGCCATGCTTATGACTTGGCCAAGGCTCATCAAGGAAGGATCAGCAACACCCACGCAAGTGAGCAGATCAAAACCATCCCACCCTCCACAACCTCATGAAATGAGGTACAGTCACGGTTTAATTTTTCCCAGCACTTGTAAATTCAGATTTAACAGAAGCTTCCATACCCATGGAGCAAATAATTAGTTTTCAAAAAAATTCTTTAATGTGAAATACCACATGGAAGTTGGAAATTGTCCTGTCAAATCCAAGTGTCCTGGGTTATGATGCAATGGGGGGAAGGTATGAAGTTCCTGACTATGTTTGCAAAACGACATTATAATTATTTTCAAGATCATAATTACTTTTGCTTTTTGCATTTCCTGCAACCATCATCTCCACCAATTTTTTTCTCCACTTCCCTGGAGTCATGCTCCTCAGAGGCCCTTCTTTTTGCCTCTTACAGTTTTGGTCAGCCCTGTAATAAAGTTGCATCTTTTATTTCACATAGCTGGGATATTTTGTGGGAGGGGAAGATTTGAAACAAGCACTTCGTTATCATTTTAGCAGAACATGGCAATAGCAACAAAGCAGGACAGCTGATACAAATCATCCATTTTATAAGTTCTAATACAGATAATGCAAGGAAAAGAAACACATAACAGAAACCAGATATCTCAATGGGGCTGCTACACGCCATCCATGGCCCGGCCATTTCAGCTCCTTCAAATGTTCCTGATATTCCTTGTTAGGTTTTTAGGGAGAGTCTGGGCAGAAGCAGGGCTTCATATCCGCTGGTTGAAAGGCAGTTGGTTTCAGACTGTGGAGGTTTTGCTGGCAGGTCAGTTTGGGAGAAAGAAATAGATATGTGCTGGTGAGGAGTCGAGAGAGATTGGGGGTTTGTGGGGAATTCAGTCCCAGGATTCAGGGTGGTGAAAATCAGCTACTGCCCCCTGTGCCATGGCTGCATGTGATTGTGGCATTCCCACGAGATGGCAAGCTGACCTCAAACTGGGGGACTAAACTTATTTGGGATTTCAACCTGTGTTACAGGCTCTCTGCAGCTGCTGCATTCATTTGGGGAGAGAATAATAGAGGAGAGCCACAGCTGCCCCTTTGTTAGCGCGTGCTCCCGGGCTGTCCTGGGAAAGGCTGGAGCAGTTTTGCCTGGTGCTGCTGCATGGGCTGGAGGCATTGGGGAGCTCACAGGAGTCAAAAGTGCCCTGTGTAGGCAGGTGGGGCATCCACCCCAGCCAGGGCCACAAGCGTGTCATGTCACCACAGGCTCCAAGCACACAAAGGGTTCCCACACACAGAGGAATAATGTCCTTACACACCCTCAGTTAAACGGAGCTGGTTTGAAACACCACTGTGAAACATTTGTTTTCTTTTAAACTTGTTTTTCTTCCTTCCAAAGGTCACCTTAAGTGGATCCCAGGTACATTTTTTCTCCAGGCTGTTTTTGAGCCAGTATTGACTGATTGCCAAATCTCAGCCCTGCTGATTGCCAGTTTATAACACGCTGATAAAGCCGGCTTAAGCCGCTTGTGCTCCCCCACACCAAAAATGTCCCCTGTCATTCCTGACCCTCTCCCTGCACTGCCTCCCACATCCCACTCCAGCTCACTGCCTGTGTTCTTTCCATCCCTAGGCAGGCACACCAGGCTGAGAATGTCCAAGGATGAGGGTAGCTTTTGTCCCCAGCTCAGGCACTGTCACCGCTGCAGCCGTGCATGCCCCAGCCAGGGAAGCTGCCTCCCCACAGAGCAGCTGTGGAGCTGAGTCTTCTGACAGTTCTTGGAGCAAACATATTACCAAAAAAATATTTCCAGGGGGTAAAAATAAATTAATGAGTCATTAATAAGTTAACGACTGTCTTTGTTTCTTCTTAATTTTTTAGCTGAAACATTTTCATGTTTCATCTTTTTATTATTTTTCATTGGCCAGATTTATTTTTTTTTAATTGCTGCCAACAGTAGTAATTTTTTAAAAGTCTGAAATAAATGAAAATATTTCAACTGATCTCAGGGCAAGTATTTGTGAGTTGGTGAAAACTGAATCTTTGAGAAGAAAGGAGGTTGTTTCTTTAGGAAATTAAAATCTTTCTGTTTCTGGATAATCTAAGTTGTATGGATTTTGCCACTGAAGAAAATAAAAATGATTAATTTCTTTTTCAAGCAAAACATAAAAATTTTCTCAATCCAAAGTCACATATCTTAAATTTGAGCTCATTTTTCCCTTTGTTTCAGAAAAACAAAGGGCTTTGGGTGGCTGAATTGAATGTCCTGGGGAAGACAGGCATATTACTGCCCTGAAAGGTTCCATGGGATGTTATAGAGACATTGTCTTTCAAGTGAGACATAAAATCACCGTCCAAGCTAATTGTAGGCACAGGGATTTTGTAGTAGTCGTTTTGCAGCAATCTGGGTATCAGTTAGAGGGTTGTAGCCAAATTTCAGCTTCACTCTGCCTGCAGAGGTTTCAGGCTATGTACACAAAGAAATTCTTCATTTCTGTAGTGTGGCTTCACACTGACCCATGTTATCCCTGGCATTAGCTACCAACAGCTGCCAGACAGGATTTTTGTCCATGATGTATATTTTTGTATCGTCATTTTGTTGAGTTTATGAAAAGATTTAGGATGAAATCCTGGCCCAAGTCAAAGCAGTGCTAAAATTTCCATGGACCTCACTAAAGGCAGGGTTTTCCTCAGAGGATTAAAGCAGGGGGGGTGTTGAATTGTTAATAGTGGGAGAAAACTCTGAGCAATTAATTTCTTTCCCGTCTATCAGCATCTTGTGCTATTCTGAAATGTGTTCTGAGCACGTTGCAGTTTTCTCCCTATTTAATCATGATTTGAAGCTATTTCACAGCTCAGTTTGGACATTTCTTGCAGGGATTTGAGAGCAAAAGCCATTTTGGTTCATTTCATTAAGCACCTCAATTCAGGGATTTACTTCTAATCCTTGAACAAAAATATCTCTCGGAACCAAGCTTCTCCTGCAATGTTTGTCTTCATAAATTGAAAAAAAGAAACACTTGCCAGGAATATTCGCTGTTATTTACTTAATTTTTCTATTTCCATGGGCTTTTTACCAGTGCTTCCGTCCATCGCAGCCTGCCTGGGACTGGCCACAGGAGGGATTCAAACTGCACATTTGTTAAAAAATCAAGAGAGCAGTTGTTCAAGTCTAAATAAAAGCATGAATTCGTTGGCAGCACAGGAAGAAGAAAAGTTATTTGCTTGTTAAGGTCATTGTAGGAATTGAGTTTTACTGAACAGCTATAATTACAATTAAAACAAATTATTATGCATTAATATTAGCACAGGTAAGAAATAGATGGTTACTTCTGGGGTGCTCTGGGGCTTACCACGGTATGTTGCAGGATCACGTTTCTCACCACACAAAATTTAAATTGGGTGATGCTCAACCAAATTCCTCAATGAAAAATTAATTTTCCCAGGTGTTCCTTCTTCCGTGAAATAAAAAGTTGGAAAATGTCCCTTTTGTCCACCAGGTGGCACGAAGGGAAGCACCACTGGAAACCGGCTGGAATGTTAACTCCTCGAATAATATCCTTGCTGGAGGAGATGGTGAGTGACAGAAGATCCCACCAGCACCCATACCAGTGTTCCCCACGGGAAGCCCCTGTCCTGGGAGAGGTGGAATTGGCAGTGTGGCTTTGGGACATTTATGCCTGTCCCCTCCAGCCTGTGGCTAGACATAAGGGCTTGCAGAAAGGGTTTGCTTGGGGTGGGTAGCGGGAGAGGTTTTAGAAATCCCCACAGCTAGTCAGGGCACAGAATGGGGGCACTTGGGCCGGGGCATCCATGGAAGAGGGGGAGCAGAGGTGAGGCAGTGGTGGGGTGCAGAGATAGGGCAGTAATGGGGTGCAGAGATGGGGACAATGGTGGCTTATTCAGTGCTTGGCCACACAAAAATGGAGCGAACTGAGAAAGAAGGAGGGATTTGATACAGAGTATTTGTGCCCAAAGGAGAGGGAGTTGTGAAATCTTCCTGGGGTCATAAGGCAGTGCTGTTGTTAAACGTGGATGGAGGGGGCAGCTGATAGGGGGAGAAGGTTTCTGGGAAGAGCAGGAGCCTGCTGCAGGTAGCAAAATATAAACGAACCATCAAAGGCAGAGAGGGAGGGGAGGAGTGTGTGGACTTTCCTGAACAGTGGGGTGAGGACAGGGGTGAAAACAAGCGTGTCCCAAGCTCGGCAGTGAAGGCAGTCTGCATCCAGCTGCAGCCAGCTGCTGGGCTGCCCAGCCCCAGCCTGCCTCAGCTAAACTCAGCTGGGCTCAGCTCCACAGTCCCTGGCCTTTGCCTTGGGCTGAGTGTGGGAGGCTTTAGCAGAGACACCAGAAGGTCTCTGCACCTTTGGTTATCTCGGATAGAGAAGGTCAAGTATGAGACAAGAGTGCAGAGGTAGCAGGAGCACGGCAGTGAGAAGTGAAAGAGGCAGAAGGTCAGCAGGAAGGTTTTAACCTGGTGTCAGCCTCCAGCCACGGCACAGGCATGAAGTGTGTGATACTGGGGACATCATGAGGAGCATGACCAGGCTAGTGGCCTTAAGGCAATTGGCTTTTGACCAGACTAAGGAGAATTAAATATTTGTATAAAACAGAACATTTACCCTTCTCTACCATAGACATGACCAGCACCTTCAGAGCCCAAAAATGAGCCTGGGGTTAGGAACCCTTCAGTGCTGAGCAGCTGACTGTGGCCCTTTCTTCTTCCCTGACATGTCTTTGCTACCTGTCTGCTTTTCCCTTCAGCCTCAGAGCAGTTTTTGGGCACGGGGACCAGGACTGCTCACAGCCACCCCTCCTCTCCCCACCCACCAGAGCCTGGCACTGCACAGGGTGACCACAACGATGTTTCAGCAAGTGCCCTGACAAGGAGAGCTCCAGGAGGGCATTTTCCTGGAGAAATCCCAGAACAAGCAGGAGATGCTGGAGCATGGAGGGGAGAACTTAGGGGAGAGCAGGAGCAGAGGGCAGTAAAAGGGCAGCAGACAGCCCTGGGCCAGGCAGCTGGAGCATGGAAGGGAAAACTCATTTTGGGATAAAAATAAACCCAGTGTGCACAGAGGAAGCTGACCTGACGCATCCCTTGGGAAAATATCAATCCTGTGTTTGCTGACCCCAGGTGTGCAGCTGAGCTTCTTGTCAATGCCCCTCCACACTGCACATGGGATGTGGGAGAGAAACGTCAGGGAGGTGAATGGAGTAAAGCAGTAGGAACTCGTCGATTTCAAAGCCCATTGTATTAAAATATGTTTATATCTTGGTTCTTCATTAAATATAAGCAGTTTTCTACTTGTATACATTTTTCACATCTTCAGTGCAATCTGCTTTGCATCAGGCATTGATATATTGGTTTAGTATCTGAAATGTTAGCTCTCAGGGAATATAAATGGCATACTGATATTAAATCTGCTTTCAAAAATAGTTACAGGACAATAAATCTGAAGGACTTGAAGGTTTTTAATCACCTCTACTTAGTTATTCAGGGATGGGCCAAAAAAGCAATCATTTAAATTAAAGAACCAAAAGAGACACAACAGAAAATTCTTATTCACAATAATTGCTTTCTCTACAAATATTTACTCCAAGGCTAAGAAAATATTATAGAATTTTACAAATAGCTTTCTCTCCTAATTTTTCCAGCACTTTAAATATTGATCCAAAAGAAATCTTATTGAGGCCAGTGGGTTTTTTTTCCTTTTTCTTTTCATTTTTTGTCCATTTCAAAAAATCCTAAATAATGGATGTGTGGGGGAGGTCTCACTGGGGATTAAGTAAGGACAGCTCATGGTACTTTGCTGGACCCCAGCCACTGGCAGCAGCTCCCTCTATTGCTTTTGCCAGTATTGCAATTTTATTAAACCCAGAGATACTTTGGCTGTCGAGGGACAGTGGAAGCCGCTGCTCTGATGCTATTTTTGTTTGTGCTTATTAAAGGTCTGAAAAATGAAATTCAGGGGAATGCAGGTGAGTTGGAGAGGTGCGAAGGGCTGAGGAAGGGGGTCAGTGTTAGGGCAGGCAGGGAGTGACAGAGAGAGGCAGGATGCTCATGTGAGGTGCTGTGTCTGCAAGAGAAATGGGACAAAATAATGCACAAGCTACAAAATTAGGAATGGGAAAGCAGCAGGGTCTGACAAGGTTGGTTTTGTGGCTGCAGGAAAAGGCTAGGGCAGACTTTTTAAATAACCTCCTACAAGTTGCCTTAGGCCCCGCAAAGATTTAATATGTTATTGAACTTAAGTCACTTAATAGCCATGCAGGACTCAATGGAGCTATTCATGTGAGTAAAGCATTGATCTTAGCAGATCTGCTTCTTCATCTGCAAAGCAGGGAGAGCACTACCTCGGGACAGGGCTGCAGCAGCAATTAATGCTGGGGCAAGGCTGGGCACTGCCATCAGTCATGTACGTCTATCAGTTCCCATTATCCAAGTATCCCAGATACTCCAGCATCCTGACCAGAGCCAGCCCTCAGCTGTAACCCACAATGTTCTTATCTTAGCCATTGAATTATCTCTTTTTTCTTGTTGAAATATATTTTAAAAATGTGATTTAAATATGCAGTATACTTAAGGAATGGAAATGTAAAATACAGTTGCACACTGTCATAAATGCTGTCAATGTCATTGTTCAACTCTCTAAATTTAAAATAATGCAAAGGCAAGTGAAAAGGGTTGTAGAGAAGGCTAAAAGCTCATTCTCAAATAAATTCAAAGTGTCACTCTTTTTTCAAGAAGGTAAAACCCATAATAAAATATAAGTGAGGCAGACAAAAATAATCTGCAAACACAGATCCCAGGTTCCCATTTATGGTAATCGATTTTATTGAAAGTCAATTAATAAAAAAGCTTTGGTTTAAATTAAATTAATTATGAGTCCATCTCTATTTCCCTACAAGATGAAGTCCTTGAAAATTACCAAACATAGCTGCACACAAATTGCCTTTTCCCAAAGACAGCTTCAGCATCTCAAAATATGTCCTGGATGAGAGCAGTCGTATCCAGACTGGGCACAGTTAATTGGTACCCTGGAGGGTTTTTACTCTTGGCATTTGAGAAATAATGAGAATCAAAACCATTAGTAGGCAAGAAAAAAGAGTGATAGAAATGCTAGCCTGCTTTTTTTCTGTCATGTTCGTATTATGTTGTCTCTGGGCAAGAATTCCCACTCATTTTCCTTCCCAAGTTCAGTAACTCTCTTAAATCGCTGTGTGGCAAATGCAGCTCTTCATTGAACAAAGTTTGTAAGAATTGCTCAGGCAGATAACTAGTGCAGAAGATAAAATAGGAATTGGAGATACTCTGTGATAGATCACATCCTTTTTACTGGAAAAGGTCACACAGACATCACCCTAAAATAAGGGGTGAGATATGTGATTGGGGTGAGAAATGTGGTGGGGGGGCTTTTTGGGGTTCAGATTTTTTGAGTTTGTTTGGTTTTGGTGGGATTTTTTGTGGGGTTTTGTTTGTTTGTTTGGATTTTTTTTTCTTAGTAAGTATATTGCACTCTTTCTATCTTCATAAAAAGAAAAAAAAAAATCAAATGCACATGTGAATTTCTTCAGCCTTGGAGATGGGTGGCTGCTTAGTGTCACGCTGGAAAGCAATCTGGAAGTCAGAATTGTACTACTGTGGTTATCATCAAATCTAATCAAACGCCGGTATCCAAAAGTGTGAAACCCTTTCAACAGGCAAATCAAAAAATGCACCAACTCCCAGAACCAAGGCAGACCAAACAAGAAATTACAAACACATGTCTAGAAGGAGCTCCAGCTCCTTATATCTCGGCAAGGAAACGTTGCTGAGGTGTGGGACCCCCATCCTTCCCTCCCTGTGTACAGGGACATCCCTCAGACTTTCCCAGTCCTTCCTCTGAGACCACTGAGGAGATCACACCAATCCCAATAGGAACCAAAAAAAAATCAAGGGAAGGACTTGGAGAGAAGCACCAGGAGAGCAATGCAGGGAGGGAATCAGGCCGACTTCCCTGCTGACCCGAGGGTTCAAGCTGCCACCCCCTTTTCTATTTTACTTAGAGATTTCTTCAGATTTTCAGAAGAATATTAGGGTTTGGCATTTTTCTGGGAATAAGTTTTTTAACTGACATTGTAATAAAAATTTCTCCTGGACCTAGAAAAATGTGGGGCTGATAAACGGGTAGAAAAATATTGCCTGGTTGTGATTTTTCTAAGGGAAGAATACACCTCATTGCCTTGCTTAGGTAGTTTTCATTGATATGAAGCTTTATATCCCATTCTGAGAACAGGCAAAATGTATACACAAACCAGGAGATGAAAAATTTCCAGGACTTATCCTCAAATGTCTTTAAAAATTCATTAATTCTCAGTGATGCTGCTAACCCTGTATTCCTCACCACCACTATAAAAGAGAACAACTTTATGTATGTTTTCTGCCTGGATAGTGAGTAACTTCAGCAAGACAATCAAAAACAATACCTCAAATTACTCCAGCTTCACTGCACACTGTGAGGTCATGAACAGAAGCCAATAAGATTCCACTCTTCACCAGTCTCATGCAGAATACCTTCATGAGTTTCTCAAACTTGTGAATAAAAAGCACTGAGTGCCCCAGACCCAGGATGAGCAGAACAAGGGGAATCCTCTCTGCCAAACACATCTTGCCCTCTGTAGGTGGGCTGTGCTTTTATTTTGATACCTAAAGACCAGCTCAGGGGTAGATCCTGGATGTTTGGCACTATCATTTGCAAACCATTGAGAGATACAGAGAGCAAAGGAATAGACCTGCAGAAAGTGATGGAGCCAGAGGAAACTCTGTGGCAAAGCCTGATGTCGTTGAGGAAATCAGACTCTGAAGTGTTATGAGGGAAAACACCATCACCACCTATCAGTCACCTGCCTACAGTCATTCCTAAGGCCAAGCAAACAGCAGCTGTGGGAATGTGGGTGCTGAGGTTTCAAGCAGCTTCCCTGGGATGAGCAACAGCCAGGATGGCACCAACTTTGGGAGCCAAACAAGAGAACTGGCACTGCTGAGCTATGAGGGAGAGGACGTGGTCCAGGATGCAGACACCACCACAGACCCCAGCACAGTGGGGCAGGCACAGTGTCATATGAAACAACCACATCTGCTTGTATTTCTTCACTGAAATGGTGAAGTTTGACTTTAGCTTGACCTTGCAATTCACATGCTCCAGGGAAAAAGAAAAAAAAAAAAGAAAAAAAGGAAAGAAGAAAAAAGTAACAGAAAGCAGCTAAAAAGCAAGCAGCAGCTAAAACAGGCTGTAACCTCATGGTATAAGATGAATTAAAACCAAATGAGCTACTTTGCAATATAAGCAGCATCTGGTGGGATTTTGCTGAGGATGCTGCGATATTTGAACTCCTTCTCTCCATAACACAAAATCCCTGAATCAATCTGTTTACACGAGTGTTGCCTGAACATTTCAGGATTCATACCTGGAAGCCCTTTGAGGAAAAAAACATTAAAAATCCTCTCTATTGGCAAGCTGTGTCTTTTCAAAAGCAAGATTGAGACATACTTGCTTTTCAAACTTCCCCCCAGGAAACAGTTGTCGAATTCTAATTAGCAGTTATTTCCCGGGACCCGTGACTCAGAGCCTCTCTGGAACATACTGTGGGTTTTTTTCAGGGGATCTGGCCCACTGGATGTCTCACATGACATGGGCAAGCAGCTCCTGGGACAGTGTTTAATCAATGTCTAATTGCTGCTGGTGATGCTGGTCTCCAGGAGGCTGTGCTGCAGGCTGCTGTCCTCACGGGGGTTGCCCCAGCTTGTCCTACTGCCTCCCCAGTTTTGGGACATGGTGTAACCCAGAGCTCTGCAGACACCAGGCTGCACTGAGGGGTTTGGATTTACCAAATACACCATGACCAGTAACACATTCACTTCCACACCAACCCCCTGGGTAATCAAGCCTTTTTTCGAGCGCATCGCTATTTAGACAAGAGATCATTAAGTGTCATCAAGTGTGTCAGTGGGAGTGAAAGAGGAGAAGCTGTTGGCTCTGCTCTATTCCCAATGATAAATGCATTTCTCTCCGTGTAAGAGCTACAGCTTGGCCCTAGAAAATGCACTGGAGATTCAAAACTTGTACAGAAAAATAGGCAATGTTTTCACTTCTTTCAGAAAAAGCTCAGCTGGTGAGCAAGCACTGCTGTATTTACAATGCCAGAACAAAAAAGTGGTGTCTGATGGTCCCTCTGCCTTGTTTTCCACAGTATTCCAAGGAAATGGTCAGGACTTTCTTATGGAAAGTCTATTAATGACTTTGAACTATCCAGTCCTTTTCTAAAGGCAGAGTCAGTGCTACAGATACACTTCGAGGATCTTCTCCTCATCCCTGCATATATCCTACGATCACACCGTTCAGTCTCTTCATAAGCCATGTGCCAACAAAATGTTCCCTAAAGCCACTCTCAGCTCAGCCCATGGCAGCAACACCAGACCACCAGCTTTCTTCTTCCACAGTGCCAGTATTTTACCAATGCCAATACCTGTGCAAGCTCCTGGCCCTGAAAAGGGTCATGAGAAAACTCAGCAGGATTTTAGCAGGACCAGGATGCCACCTACTGCTCTTGATCTTCACTTAGGTGCTCCCACATTAAAAGATAGGATAAGGAATCACTTTTTCACACCACTGAGAAGAGGAGCCCAAGGCTAGTTGTGAGGACACAGGGAGCAGAAGTTCAGACCAAGGGGAAATACCAGTTTGTTGCTGCACAGCCTTTCACGTGGTGATCCCAGTGCTCCTTTTCTTCTCTGCACAAATATTTGTGTGACTCTTTAGAGATGTTTTCTTTGAGTGATCTGACTCCTATTAGAGATGCCAAAGCCCGTGGTGGCCTCTCCTCACAGGTCACTGGTTAGAGGCACACGGCAGGCGCGATGCTCTGGCACAGCAACCAGATGAGGCCAAGCTGTGACCTCAGTCCAGACATGGTTAATTCTCTCCCCTCTTGCCCTGACTTGCACTGCCTGAACTTTTGATTGTTCAGCTGATGATCTGTGTCATCCTTTATGCAAACAAGCAAAAATTGACTAATTAATCTCTGGGGTAACTCCCCTGATTTCAGTGGAACTGCAGTGGAAGTGGAACAGATCTTTAATGTACTCTGTTCCTGTAGCACAGCGTGTGCCTTGTCCACTAGTCAACGTAGACCTCTAATTATATGGATTTGACTCTTAATCTTTTCTGGTCTCAGGAGATTCCAGTTGCTGAAAATTGTGGATTTCTCTTGGAAACTACAACATCACTAAACCACCTTGCTGAGAAGCCAGGAGTGTTTTGGACCTGTGAACCAAAACCAGTGCTGGGGACTGAGTGGTTCACGGTTAATCAGCATGCCACTAGGAATCCTGAATTCCTGCAGTTTGGCTCTCATGCCTGGCCCTCAGCCACAGCAGAGCTTGCTTGTGCAAAATGCCACATTTGAACCTTTCTGTGTCATTTCATATCTGAAACCAAAGCACTCATCCAGGGCAAGACAGAGATTCCTTTCTGCAGCACAGGAGCAGACAGGTGAGAATGGGAAGTGTCATCGTATGTTCGAGTGGCTTCACATGAAAATACATGCCTTTAAAATCACAGTCAGAATCTTCTCCATCTTTAATCAGCTTTACTGTTTTTCCCATCCTCTATCCCATAACTTTCTTCTCAGATATGTGCAGCTGAAGGTTTTGTAAGAGTTATTGTGAAAGACCAAACAATAGATCTAAGCCTTGGCCAGGAATCTGAAGGTTTCCTTTTTTTTTTTCAAAATGAAAAAGATGAGTTGCAGTTGACAGCTGTCCATAACAATTGTAACATACAAATCGTATAATATAAACTAAAGGGAGACCAAAAGTACCACAGAAAAAAAAGGAAAAATGAGCTTGTTAGAACAGTCTGTATTACAGCTGTTTCCCTTGACAGTTTTCTGTACCCTAATACGCTCAACAAATTGGCAACCTGTCCTTATATATTTGCATCAGGATTCCCTTAAGGGAAATGTCTATATTATTCTGTTTTGGATAAAGGAAGCAGTTTGATGTGACAGGTAGGTCAAGTGTTTCTTTAATAAAGCATATGGGTAGGAAGAAAGAAATAGGCTATTGTCAATGACTTGACAAATAGGTAGATATGCCCCCCTTGAGTATAGCCATGGAAAGCTACTAGATAAATAGCCCTTGTTATTTTGATTTAACCACTTGGCTGCTGAATACATCTTTTCCCAGAGAACAGCGTCCTCAATAAAGGTCACACCAGAGATTATTTTAAAGTCTGCAGTGAGGTGTTAACTCAGTTTGGATTTTAGTTACACAGAACAAGCCTAGACAAAAGTTGGAAATCAGTTGAAAATTAACTTCTGTGTGATCTGGATGTGTGTTATATTTGTATGTGATACAGGTGGACATTCAGTGTCACTTCACCAAAGTTTGTCATCTCAGTTCAGCATCTTCCCTAGTGGCCCACATGGTGCTGCCCACCCTTTTCCACCCCAAGGGACTATGAACAGAAACCTGTCCCTGTGTGACCAAAGGAGCTGGATTTGCCCCCTAACCTCAGACAGATGCACCCTTTGCATTCACACAAACAGGCTAAAAATCCCCATACTTCTGATTTGATGGCTTCTGTCCAAATCCAACCATCAAGGCTTACCTGGGACACTTCTGAGAGAAAACCAGCCACAGAATAGGAAATTATTCCAATTCTTAAAGATGCTGGGATTTACGAAAAAAAGCCACTTCTGAAGGCTGAGGACAAATTTTTCCCAAGGTGAGCCTATAAATCCTTCAGGATCCATCTCTAGTGAGATTAGATGTGGAAGTGGGAAAAAGTCTCCAAGCCTGTTTGGCTGGTGAGGCCACCCACTGCTGGCACTGCAGGGATTTGGGAGCTGCAATAGCGAGGCCCAGCACAGCCATAGAATTAGAATCACAGAATCATAAAATGGTTTGGATTCAGAGGGACTTTAAATGTCATCTCATTTCAACCCTGCTGACAGAGGCACCTTCCAGTAGACCAGGTGCTCCTGGGGACATCCCCCCAGTCAGTGCCACCAGGAGAGGAGGGACCCACTGTCAGACACACCTCGGGGACTGAAGCCCCAGGGCTGGTCACAGGCAAACACCTGAGTGGTGCTCAGAGCCTGAATTGGGTAAACACATATTTAGGGAGCTTTTACAGCACAAAGCACGCTCCTGATCACCTCTCAAGCCCCCCTTGGAGCTGTTAGGGTCTGTTGTGTAAACACAAGGGAATGGAACCTTTTTAAGTTCTTTACCTTAAGGAAGAAGGTTTCTAATGTGGTAGCTTAATACAAAACCCCTCCCCTTGGGTGCAGCTTGGCAGGTAGATTTATATACCAGAATAATTATTTGGATAAAAATTCAGCTCAAGCTATTTAAACTACTAAAATAAAATTCCAAGAAGATCACAACTGTGAAGATATGTGATTTTCTTATCCTTAAGAAAATTCCTCTCCTTTTTATAATATTGCATTTCTTGACCCCTCAAGCAGTGTGTGGACCTGCAGCTGTCCCTGCCAGGCCGAGGGCTCATTCTCCCTGCCCTTGGTCAGGGCATCACTGAGGAAGGGAAGAGTTCTCTTTCCTTCTTGTTTTTTTTTTTTATAACCAGGGTTTTAAAAAACAGGACAGGACATTTCAAAATTCAAAACCAACTGGTAAATAGCAGCAGCAGGTTGACTCATCTACACTGATCCATCCTTCTGACTGAGCCATCCAGGATCCCCATCCATGCTGGGTCTCTGTGTCTAGGATTGAGGAGGGGTGCACGTAGAAATCCAACCAAGCAGTACCAGTCTTCCTACTCTCAGTTATTCCCATCCTGCTGATTTAATATGTATGCCCTGGCCATGCTAGGTTTCTAAACAGAGTTTAGCAAAACCATTTTGTGCTAATTCTGAATTATCTTCCAACATTATTATGGGATTTTTTTGCCAGCATTATCTTTTTCTAGCAGCATCAGTATGTATATTATTAATTAGCTGTAGATTGATAATATATGGTCATATATTAATATGCAATATATTGTTATAACAAACCATACACTATAGACAGATAATTACTATATGTGATATATATACTATATTACATTAAGTTACATTATATTGTATTGTACTTTGGCTATTATATTTTACATTAATAAAATATAAAAACTTATCTGGAATTTCTATTATTAGATAAATGCATGGATAGATAGATGCATTAGAAAGAAAATTAGAAGCCTAAAAGATATTGCCTTCTTTTTAATTATCTTATTCTTGCCTTTCTGATACACTCAATGTGATTTTCCAGCTGCAGAGTCTTCTGCCTGGAAAAAGCTGCTATTCATCTAAATCAGTGTAAACTGCTGCTCTCCTTATCTGCCTAAAAGCACATTTTCTGCTATTCATCACTGGGCATTCCTATACTGTTGACCCAAACAAGGAGAGGACAGAGGTTCATATTACCATTTTATTCTTCATATAAGTAGAAAGCAGAATTTATGCCTCTGCTTTGGGGAAGTCCTTTTCCCCATACATGGTAGCACACACAGCTTGGCAGCCTCTGTTGTGTTTTCCATATTAAGCCATATACAAGGGCAGCAAATAGGGAGGTGTTGACTGCACCCATTACAGAAATCAGAGGCAGATGAAAACTACTGGTTGGGCTGGATGATCACATCTCATCTTTCTGCTTTGCACAGTAGTCCAGAAGGAAGACCCAACTGGTGTTGAAGCCAAGAGTAAAACCGTGCCATTGTGGAGACTGGAGCAACACTGCACATTTTTGTTGATTATTACATTAGTTGTTGCTAGACCCAAAGAAAAACTCAGGTAAAGGGCAACCACACAAGGGCACATCACAGATTTCAAGGAGGATTTGCCTTTAAGGGAGCATGGGCTCATTATCCCTGGAAGTATTCAAGTCCAGGGAGCTTGGAAAAACCTGGTCTTGTGGAAGGTGTCCCTGCTCACAGCAGGGGGTTAGAGGTGAGTGGTCTTTCCCTTCCCATCCAGACCAGTCTGTGCTTCTATGATTATGCTGCAAGTCTTCTAAATGCCTTCTTGGAGATTCTGTGCCAATATTACTATCATTAGCATCGCCGCTTCTTCTGTCATGACTACCCATTGCAACAAGGAGGCACGGAGAACACATGGCCTGTCACACAAAATCTTTGTGACAGAGGAGAGATCAGTGGCAAAGCACCTGGTGGGAGGACAACACCAACCACCTAAGGCATCACACTGTCCCAAGAATCTCCCAGGTGTACCCAGGTCTCCCACAACTCGTGTACCTCCTTCTTCTAAGCAATGCATGCAAGATTCTGCAGAGGAAAAAAAGAGGCAGAAAAAGGAGCAGAGACTTGTTTTAGTAATTTGCCTGCAGAGCAAGAACTAAGAATTTGGGCTTTTCAGTAATGGCCCCTGGAGGTTGAAAATTATGGGCTGGAGTTTGGGAAGAGTCTGTTCTTTTAAATTATGGAAACACCAAAATAAGAGGGAAAATTTCCTATATTCTCTTCCAGGGAAACAATCCATGTTTCAGTTACATGTTTCTGTTTAAACTTGCAGATGCTTCTGGTGTTATTTAACATATTTTTGCATTTGGTGTTCCTGTTTCATTTTGTTTCCCAAAACCAAGGAATTTTGTTTCACATCCCCTGGAGAAGTTTGGGTTCTGGTCACTTAATTTTCCTCATTCACAAGCACAAAGTTAATGTGTTTGAGTTGCCCAGTCTATAGGAAAAATAAAAGAGAAAAGAAATTATTTTGGAATAACATATTTTCTTTTTTTTTTTTTTCCTTTAATGAAAACACACCCACTTCATTTGTATTTTGTGAAACTTTCTTTTTATTGATTTTCTTCTCCGAACGTAAGTTTCAGCCTAAACCAAGTTGACATATTTCTTTTAATATGTTTTTAAAATATGCTTAATGGTGCTGAAAGCTAAGGAAGCTCAAATATAATTCCAAAAGCCTGAGCCCACCAGAAGCCTAATGCAAACATTATTACAAAAACTCCACAGTGGTTAGAGGTTTCAGGGAAACCTGAGTGTTCGTTAACGACATCAGAAATGTTATCTATGCGAGGAAAATGTGTTCTGTTGTTTGGCATCTTGATGGATGTTCAGTTTTTCTTTTTTCTGCACCCAGAAAATCTGTTTCCAATGTTTCTGCCACAGAGAATATGGAGCAGCAGGAGCAGAAGTTGATGCAAGGGGGGGATTTCATGATTGTTATTCAGCTCACATCTCTGGAAGGCATACTCCCTCTCTCCAGATTTCTCCCGAGAAATCTGCTGAATAAAGAGTGGCTCCAATACAAAGGGCAGGAGAGAGGAAGAATATTTCTCCAATCCACATGGGACAGGCATGAGAGTTGTCCAGCAAACGTTAATCAATGGTCCTTACCTTTCTCCAGCACTCAACTTTTGGAAAGTGGAGAAGGATGGTCAGTATTCGGGCAGACTGGGAAACAGCAGAGGGTACAGGAGCTCTAGGGCAGCCAGAGCTTGGCACTTGTGCCCCTCGTGCCAGCAGCCCCCACATCCCTGCTCTGCTGAGGACTGGCACTTCCAGGGAGCTTTTCACTCAGCTAGATTGTCCCCAAATGATGTGCCCCCAACACACACTGCAAACACCCATCTGGCCTGGCCCAGGAGAACCAGTGCTTTCCTGGCTGAGCACCCAGGAGAGAACTGAGAGGCCAGTTTGGAAACAACAGCAGATTGCTTCAGTCCTTGGTGAAAGACCATCTGTGAAGGTCTGTGTCCATGGGGTTTTCAGAAGAGCTCCCTTACTCACCCTGGCACCAACCCATGCTATGCAGAGGCAAAATTCCAGCTGGGACTCTTTTGTGGTATCTGGAATTCTGCTCCAGGCAAGCACACAGCTCAAACATCAACCTGAAATATTTGCTAGGAAGTTACTGTTGTAACTTCCAAAAGAGCCAAAAGCAGAAGTTTCTCTAGATATTTTTCCCTACCCACCTCAACAGGGCAGGAGCATGCTTCATTTCATCTCAAATCAAAACCTTTCTGGTCACACATGGACCCTGGGTTTTCACGCAGTGACATTCCTTTAAAGGATGGGGACACAAAACCTAAATAATCTTCCTGTGACTATGCCATCAGCATAAAAATAGCACAGAGCTTCTCTCCCCACCAGCCACAAAGGAAGGATTTCACTGAATTCCAGTGGTTCCCCCCTGCATTCCTTGTTCCAAGAAGCACTTGCAGAACTGGACTGCAGTGCCTCTGCCTGCTCCCATCAGGGAAACCCTTCCTTCCCGTGTCACATGTCACTGCCACTGACTGTCATACACAGCAATGGCTCGTTTTTGGCTGTGACACCTCAGCAGTGCTTAAGGTAACCCTGAGCAGAAGCCTGTCTGTCAGGCTGTCCTGCACTGATGGGTTTTCCCAGGGAGGAAAGGTGTTAAACAGCTTGTGCTGACCCTTCATGTGTGATTTCTGTAGAATGTCCTCACCCTGCCATTAATCCTTCCTGTGGATCCCCCATTTCCAAAAGAAATGGGTTTTGGTTTGTGACAGGAGCAGCAGCTTCCACAGCAGAGCTGGAGGAGGATGGAGACCTCATTTTTATTATCTGAAGCATTCTGTGGATGAAAAGCAGAAACAGTCTGTCCTGCACCCATCTGAATCCTCCCTCAGCCTCCCTGGCTGCTTCATGTGCTGGCTTTGAATTCCAGCTTTGTCATCAAGCTGCATCCAATCTGGCACAAACCCCCAAACTGTGTTATTTGGAACTTTGCATCCAGCTGTTTTGGGCCAAATTTTTTTCTTTGTTTTCTTTTTTTTCTTTTTTTTTCTTTTTTTTCTTTTTTTTCTTTTTTTTTTTAAGTCAGCACTAACAATTACATAAACACAACCTTTTTCTTTGGGATTTTTTTTCCCTGCACTTCAGATAGGAAATTATCTTTGTTAGAAAATATATCCTTTTCTTCTAAAATGTGCTTAGCTGCATGAATTCATTCACAAGAATATTCACTGTTACTGAATTAGCAGCAAAAAAAAAGAAAGGAAAGAAAACCCAAACTCAGTGAACCATGATCAAGTAATCCAAGGAAATCAGCATGTTTCTCTCTAGACACTTCAGAATACCAAATGCTAAGACACAAGAATCCCACTAAATATACCTCTTCTCCTTATCTCTGTAAGTGTCTAACAGTATTTTCAATTCTCATCATTTTTTCATGAGTCATCTGCATTTACTGGTGATTTAGAGCTTGGATCAATTTTTAACCCAAGAATTTAGGCTTTTTTTTTTTTTTTTTTCTTTAGCACATATCCAGCCTTCCTGAAAGGCAAAATGTTCAGCTGAGAGCGAATAAAAGAACCTGATATGAAACATTTTGAGCCCTAGTTTTAAGCCAAGATCATGATTTCAGAAAGCTTGGATTAAGCAATACAGCTACTTGAAAACAAAGACACTTGAAACAATGTGGAGTGGAGTAAGCAGTGTATTTGGCACACAAGGCCTCCATTTTATTTCTATTCATTCTTTTTTTCCATTGCCGTTTGCCTACAAAACTCTTTTAAAACCATTATTCCAGGTTTCAAAGCTCAGCACCAGACTGAGCATCATCCAATCACTCATCTTTTCATGTCTGATTTTTAATTCACACTGGGTGGATTTGGGAGGACTATGATTATTATTATTATTTCTATTAGGAAGAAATTGTGAGGGTGGTGAGGCCCTGCACAGGTTGCCCAGAGAAGCTGTGGCTGCCCCATCCCTGGAAGTGTCCAAGGCCAGGTTGGATGGGGCTTGGAGCAACCTGGGACAGTGGAAGCTGTCTCTGCCTGTGGAAGCTGGAATGAGATAAGTGTTAACATCCCTCCCAACACAAAACATTTGATGACATGACATGACATGACATGATATATGACAGGACTAAATGGAAGGCAAGGTCCCATGATGAAGCTTGTCTTCAGCCACTTCCCTCAGGTATGAAGGGGTATAATCCAGCAGCTGAGTGGAATGGAAATGTCCCTTGGTGCTCCCTCCCAAGAGCCTTTTCCAAAGCTGCAGGAGGCTGTACACTGCAGCCCAGATAGTTATGAAAGCCTGAGATACATAGATATATAGACATATTGATATATAGATATATTTGCTTTATTCCATTATTATAATACAAAAAGAAAGGGAGCAGAGGAATTCAGCCAGCAGCCAATGCAAGCATCGCCCACGAGCGCTGTCAGGGCAAGCCCTGGCCATGCCATGAAGGAGCCTGACACAGAGAGCAGCACAGAGAACACACAGCCCTGTTCAGTCATGCCTCGGGGATGGGGTGGGTGCTGCCAACTGCTCTGCACAAACCCCACAGAGACCCTGCTCTCAGCTGAGCCCTGGGCTGGACAAACACCCCAGGGAGGGCTGGAGGATGCCCAGCCACCTCCACTCACCACTGCCCGTGGCCACAGACAGGGCAGATGGTCTGAAGTGGCTCCCATTTGGGGAAAGATGCAAAACACCATAAATCATATTTAGTCTACTGAAACCTCCAAGTGATAAAACAATTGAAAAGACTATTTATGAAACACATATGGAGGCCTTAATCAAGCCAGGAATGAGGTAATTTCTGCCAATTAAGTCTCCCTCATTCTGCAGTTGGAAGCAATCAAAACAAAAGCAGAATTATCAATGGCATGTCTGTGTGCTGCAGCCCCAGAAAATACCTGTTATGTTGGGGCTACAGCAAATCACCTCTCACCATGTGCAGGGGGGCTGTTGCTCTCAGCTCCCCTGGACTTGGGAGGAAAAGAGAGCTTAGGGTATTTACCTGATTAATGGGTAGTATTTTGAACATATCCTATCTAAGTCTCTTTTCAAAGCAAAAGGTAGTGTTGTAACAAAATGGCAAAGGGATAGCATGAACTCCAAGTTCTCATTTGGAAACAGGTTATGTCTTCCCCACTCTTCTCCTCCCACTACTCACTGGAATTGTTGGAGGGGTTTTTTTTCTCAGTGTACTTTATCCAGACCAAGGAGGTTGCACACATTGCCTCTTGTTGGAATATCCCATTATTATTTTATTTGTCCTACTGGTGATCATATGGTGAGAAGTGCTCTTGTGCAAAATAACAAGGGAAATACTGTGGCTATAACTATTCAATATTAGACATAGAATACCTGCCAGTCAACACTGAAAAAGAACATTAATTAATTGGATTATTGTAATGAGTGATAAACTGGCAGTAACAGTACTTTGAACTCCAATGCAACTTCACAAAAAAGTCTAAGACTTTGGCAACCCATGAATGATCTTTCCAACACGTCTATAATTATTAATATATTAATTTTAATTAAGAGAAAAGTGAGACAGAGAGAGATTTATTTCATTTGGATGTAGCAAGTTCATTTATCCTGAGAAGCTTGCATGCTGCCCTAATCCAAATCATTCCTCTGCCATTGCAGAAGCTGCGGAGCCAGGAAATCTGCAAAAGGACTTAGATGCCAAGCACGAAATTATGATCTTCAAACCTTCATGACTCTGCAGAAAGCATCTATAAACATCTGTGTTTTCTACATTAAAGTTCTCCAGATGTCTAAAATTCCCAGAAGTTCTCTGCTCCTCTCTGTGCATTTGCAGCTCAGCGCTTATCTCAGACGTAAACTGTGTCGGTATCTGCAGAGAAGATTCCTGCACACGCTGCCCCTGCATCACCCAGCCTGACAGGCTCTCACCAGGGAGAGGAGCACCCTGAGGTCCAGTCCCAAACCCAGATGACGTTTAGGAGCTGCACACAGAGACTTCCTCCTCCAAATGCAGAGGACCCCCTCCTTCTTGTGCACCAGGTCAGTGCACCATCACAGCCATGATATCTCACCAGTGGAGCACCAGGGAAGGTCAGACACCAAGGGAGCTCTCACAGGACCCAGCATGTGCAGGGGAGCACCCATGGAGTGCACAGCCTGTGCACCCCCCTCCAGCAGCACAAACAAGTAATGGGGATGAGGAGCCCTCGCCAGTGCCATGCCCTGTGGAATACCACAATGGCAAGGGCTGTGGGTGTCTCCACCCACCCTGGTCTTCCCTTCACCTCTGGAGGCTGCAGACATGCCCCAGCAGGTCAATGTTTTTAACTCTTTGGGAAACACTGGGGCCAGGTGATGAAAGCTGTTCCTGCAAGGCAGAACTGTGACCTGAGGATGATGCACGTTTCCTGCTCCTGATGTGCAGGTGAACGGCTGCAATTAAAGCGTGTCCTTCCTTCTGCACTCACACAGGCTTTCCTCCAGCCCAGCCTCAGCATGCCCTTGTCAGGCTCAGGAAAACCCCTCATCCCAGGCATTTCCCTGGCATTGTCCAGCATCTCACCATGTCTCACGCAAGCACAAGATGCTGGAAGTTACTTCACTGTTCCACAGCTCCAGCAGCAGCAGGATTTGCACTTCATACTGCTCACACCAGTAAAAATACAGACATGAGACCAGGGCATGCAGAGTCAGTAACAGGGACTTTGTTATAGATTTATCAGATGTGCTCCTTCAAATATACATCACAGATACTGGGAATGAACATGGATACTGCAAACTGAGAGTCTGACACAAAAGGATGAGCACCCTGAATCTGTCCACTGGGAGACAGATAAATTTTTGGTATCACACTTTGAACATTACTCTTAAATGCTCAGCTGCCGGAGACACATAGAGAGGCAATTAGCTCAAACTCCCCTTCTCCAAAGGCATAAGGAGCTGCAGAAAAAGCCATCCTGATTCTAAGCTGAAGGCTCAGGAATGAAAAGACAAGGTATAAACACCTTCCTGTTACTACTGAAGGAGGATCTCAATATTTTTGAGACAAATTCTTAGTTTTCTGAGGCCCAATTTAAATGACTTTATTATTTCTAGAATTAGCAATATTTTAATGATCCATTTGAATAGACAGAGAGATCGATCCAGTCTCTTACATAGTGGATGCCTGCAACCTTAAGAAGTGACTCTTGGTTTATCCCAGAGCACAGCTAGTTATCACTACACCAAAATAACATCAAACCAGTTCAGTGGGTGACTCAGGGATTGTTTTCACTAAGCAGATCATGTCTCCCTGCAAGGAGATTGGTAGTAGAATTGTACACCTGCTTTTCAGAAATGTTCCCAACTCCAAAGGGTGGAGAACCTGGGTATCAGTAGAGCAGAAGTGAATTTAAAAAAAAAGATAAACAATTATGGGGATTAACTAAAAACAAACTGTTCTTCTGAACTGTATCATATTGGTCAAAATATCTTTCAGAGGGCTGGATAGGTCCAAGGTGGAAGCTGGTGCCCAGTCAGAGCCATTCCCAGTGCAGGCAGGGACATGTGTCTCCCCAGCCTGATAAAATAATGAAAGGAAATACAGCAAGGTTAGCTTAAACAGTAATTCCATTTTAATTAAAAGCTTTATATCAACATCTATTTCACTTATAATAGGCAATTTCCTACTTCCAGGTACATTTTAAGGCTTGCTTACTCTTCAGTGGTGTGGTGTTTTTATTGATGTACTTAATAGTGGATTTAGATTGCTTGTTGTTCCATTGTAATCTCAAATCTAGATTGAAGAGATACTTTAATGTAGATGCAGAGCAGGAAATCAATGGAGCTGTGCTTGTGTTTAACCCAAGCGTTGTGTTGGATTAAGTCACTTGTACAGGAAAGGTTTATTTTCTCTTTAAAAATTCTCCTTTTTCTGAATTGGTGGGGAAATTGTGTTTTTGGGGTCACATTAAGGCTTGGCATAAGGAGTTTCAGTATTGCTCAATGTCAACAGGATCTCAAAGAACCAAAAAGAACAATGTCAGCACAAAATCGAGAGGGGAAAACATTAGAAGTGGGAAGGATGGTGCTGGGCAGCAATCCTTGAATTCTGTGTTTACAGGAGATCTCAGAACATCCCTTCCTTCTGCCTACCTAGCATGACCTCCTGCTGCCTGCTCATAGTGTCCCAAAATTGACTGATAGAAATTGTGCTGCTAGGCAAAGGAGAGGAGAATTGGAAAGTCACTCCCATTTATCTTAAATATTTGAACCAGGTGCACCTACACACAAAAGAAAAAAACACCAAAAGGTTGCTATTCATTACTGTATTACCACCATTGTTTGTTCTGTAATTAGTGATGATAGGTAAGCAAGCTGGAAGGAAAGCAAATAAGAAGTTAGTAAATGGAGCAGCATTCCAAGTGGGCAGAAAAGCAACAAAATGGGACCTGAAAATTACACTGGAAGAGTATGTTAATCTCTGTTCACTTGCTATTTCATTCACATCTGACTTTAAGATTCAGGGGTTTCTGCCTGAGCATAGTGAGGGGATGGAGCTCCTGGATCAGCTCCAGGCTCAGGTGTGCAGCAAACTGTGCCAGGACAGTTGTAGGACATCAATCAGCAGATTCTCATTGATGAATTAAACCAGTAGGAGGTTTTTACCCCAAGCCACATGGCCAATGGAAAGCACAGGCGTTTCCACTGTCATGCCCAGAGATAGAGTTGGTATTGCTGAAGTTCAGTTTTGCTGTTTAAAGAGGGGGAAGGGCTTCTCAGGGGCAGTTTTGCTGAGATTGAAGCTTTTTCAAGCAAACAGTTTTAAAAGCTCATTTCCATCTGAGATTGTGTAATGTTTGAAAGCTTGGAACTTCAGATATGGAGAGTGTTGTCTGACATTTCATGGGGCAAAAGAGTAACAAAAGGGGGAAATATAGCTTGGCTGCATTTAGGAAAATGCTGTCTAGCAGAGACCCGTGGTTGATGCCTGTGCTCCTGCTTCCAGCTAGCTGATGGCTCCCTCCAATCTTCTCTGAGGCTGAAGGCCAACCATCCCCACCTGTCACCCTGCTCATGGCAGCCCAACTCTCACCTACTCAGTGGACCAGCAGCAAGAATGGAGATGAAAGTTAGAAAAAAATTCTTCTGGAGGAAAAAATAAATAAACAAAATAAAACAAAACTCCACAAAAACAACAACAACACAAACCAAAACATGTTTTGACATTTTGAAAGCCCCATGTTGCGCATGCTGCCATTCCACCATGCAATCACAGCACCACACCACGCCAGAGCCTGTCTGTGTGTTATTGCACTCATATCTCATGTTGTTCTCAGCCTTGTTGCACATTTTTGGGGGAGGAGATGCAGGTTAGTTGTCAAAATTATTTGTGTACTGAAAAATGGAGAGAGGAGCTTGAGTGATTTGAAGACAGTCTAAAGAAGGGATTTTTACAACACTTTTCTATCAATTTTATCTCCATCCTGAACACACTTACCCATTACCTAGAATGCACTTCAATAGATGGCCGGTTTCTAGTAGAGTTTTTTTAAATCTCCATATCTTATCTTCATCTTGAAGTACTCAAACAACTTCACACCTAGTCAACTCAGGCCCTGAGGCTTCTCAAGGGTGAGGGCTGCACCCTGATACCTCATCACCCCCGGAGCTGAACAATGGAGAGGTTCAACCCATGGAAAATTCTGTGTTGGGCAACAGTCCCGCCCCACAGAGGTCACAGCAGCTGCACACCTCCACCTCCACAGACAGCAAAAGAAGGGGCAGTGCTTTGAACAGCACAGAACACAGGAAAACTCACTGGGAATGGGACTTTTAACAGGATTTGGCTTTCTTCCTACTTTAGTCTTACCTCTAGCAGGGTACAGTCCCCAGTGGGCTCCAACCCTTGGCTTGATGGCAACATATGTTCTAGGTTCAACCACTTTGTTGGGGCTTGAAGAGGAGTTTCTTCTCAGTAATTACTCACAGCAAAAACAATCTGCAGAGTCAGCTTTGTCGGTGACAGTCCTGAAGGGTTGTCAGCCCCTCCTAGGTCACCTGGTGCACAAAGCATCCTAACACATGGAATAATAAAAATATTTTAAAACCAGATTAAAAAAAAAACACCATCCAAGGCCCTGGCTCTATTGTGGGGACCTTGTAATTAAATAACTTCAAATGAGCAGCCTAGAATATCGCACAAAGACCTGAAAAAAGCCCAACAAAGTGATAAGATCACTTATTAGTGCCAAACTTCTGATTTAATTATATATTCCTGGAGCCCTGTTCTCAAGGGAACTGCTTGCACAACCACATGGTGAAACAAAAGAAGGGATTAGAACCTGTGGGAGAGAAGCTGGAGAATTTGCCCAATTCACAAAGAAGTCTCCGCACATCTGACTAAGGAGGACTCTGAGATTAAAGTACTGAGAAGACTGAATACAGGATTTTCTTCCTTTTTCTGAGTGATAGGAAGGTAATAAAATACTTGTTATCAACCTCAACTGGACAGTCTGACACAGTGCCTCTCTCATTAAGGGAGTTAATATTCCCACCAGGGACTGGGTGCACCAGAAGGGCAGTGTGCCCTCGAGTCACCATCTCTCAACTGTCTTTTTTTAGGTAAGACTCTCCAGACTTTATCTCTCTCCACACTTTGCTTTATGCCCAAATGCCAGGTTCAAGCTGGGTGGACAGGGAAGGCTGGGCTAGAATCAGTTCAGCCCACAGGAGGGTGATACAAGGGAGAAGGGCTTTACTCCACGTTTTGTGGCCAGACATTTGCGCTGTTTGCAATGTCTAAGGAGAGGAGCCCACACTGAACTGTCACTTTTGGAGAGGAGCCACCTGATCTATCTGTCTATGACACAACTTGTAATTGAGCAGTTAGCTGTGATAACCATCTCACTCTTGCCCACGCACTGAGCCTGTTTTGAAACCTTTTTGTTTGGTCCTTGTAACATTTCTTCTTCTGTTATCATCTCCAAAATTTTCTTCAGGACATATCTTTTGCCATCTTCCTTATCACAAACCTGATTTATTTGGCCTTTCTCATCCGTGCTTCTTCCTGACTGATTCACTTAACCAGGGCCAGTTCCCAGTGGTGACATTGCCATTGCCCCTTATGGAACCACCCTCACTGCTGAGTGCTGTTTTCACACCTTCATCTTCACAGGACTTGTTCCTCATGGACCCCACAGAGAAAATAAAATTGAATTGAACACTTAAAAACCACCATCTCCAAATTCACATACCTACAAAGATTTAGCAAAACCTTCCACACCCTCTTCCAACAAACACCAGCCGGCTGACCCAAAATGGGGACTGACCCAAAAAAGTTTTTATTTTTCTTTACCCTCCACTTTTGTCCAATTCCATCATGATAGCAGGGAAAATTTGCTTCCCTCATTGGGCCAACTATCTTGTAAAAACTGCCAGCTCCAAGCACTTTCAGAGAAATAAGGAAACACCTTGTAGGGGTGCCAGCCACAAGCTGAGACAGCTCCAATAAACTGGCTAGCCACCACATAGGGATTATGACAGGAGTGCCCCAAGTGCTCAGCAAGTCACCCCTTGGCCCCATCAGGAGTGGATGAATGGTGTCAGGGATGCAGCAGCTTTGTGCTTGCCAGAGCCCATCTGGTTTTGCCTTCCCTGAGCAGCCCGCCATGCTGCAGCTCCACCTTTGCAGAGGGGTTGGCTCAGACAGTGTCTGCTGCCCCCAGGAGCTGGTCCAGAACAGGACTGCAGGCACCCTGTGGCTCTCCATGACTGCAGCTGATGGGAGCCAGCAGCCAGGTTTCACACAAGTGAAGCTGCAATCCTGTGATACACGGAGATGTTGTGCACTTAAAAGCTGAGCACTTAATTACCTTCAGGCTCCTGAGTCACCAAACAGCAAAACACGGCAGGTTTTCTCCCAAAATGTGGAAGGCTCTAAAGGTAAAGAGGATCATTACAAGGGGGTTTAACCAGTAATCAATCATTCTTAAGGACCAAGGACTTAAAAGCTGTTAAAGATGGGATCACAGGTCCAGAGCCTGAATACACTGTCAGGAGGAGGCACTTGCCAGCAAGAGCATGAGCATCACAGCTCGGTCTGGTCACTCCCTCCTCCCAGGGCAAAGGCGGCCCCAGCACTGCAGAGATAATTCTCTGCCTGTCCAAGATAATCCTATCCAAAGCAATCATCTGTTAAACAACTGGAGAGAGGCCAGCCCACACACTGCAGAGCTGAACCTGAATGTTCCCACAACCTGAGGAAAGAGCTCAGGATCAGGAAATGTTTTGAAAAAAAGATGTATCACATGAGAAGTGAGCAGAACACTGAACTACTCTCCAAAGGCAGTGGCCAAGCTACTGTTTATTCAAAAGATGCATCTAAGCTTTACAAAAAATGTCATTTGCATGTGAGGCAGACCCTCCCCCTAAGGAGCAGCCAAGGGCAGTCCATGGAGCCCAGCACAATGTGGTACCTGGGCATTGTGCTCCATCCCTCCACTGCCAGGGTGGAGGCAATGTGTGCCAGCCTGTCTGGATACCACAACACCAGGGAAGATTTCCTGCTCCATCACCAGTCCCAAAAGGAGCTCAGCACAGCTTTTTACCCCACCCTGAGCCCTCCATCCATCTGTGCAGGGATTTGGGCCAAAGGCTCCCAGAAAGGACCCCAGTGCAGATTGACCCTGGAAACATCCCCCAACACACCCATCAATGAGGAACCTTTTGGGTGGTTGTTTGGCTATTTAAAGGAAAAATTCCGTGTTATGACAAACAGACAGTTCTCCCCATTTATTAAATGCTCATAATTTGTTTTAATGGTTTCTCTAAACAAGGAGACTTTTTTCTCAGCTCTTTGAGCTTTTAAATGACACAACTGTTATGTTAAAAGGGAAAAGGGTGATGATTTACATTTGGAGCAGGGTGGGGGTGGCCAGCAGGCAGAAGGACAGCTGCAACCCGTCGGACGTGGCTCGCCTCCACACAGATATTTTGTTTGCACCATTGCTGCAGCCTGGGGCTGTCAGTGCCCTCAACACCAGCTGTGGCCTTGGTCACCAGCACACAGATGGTGGCTGCTCCTCTGTGTCCAGCAGGGACAAATCCTGGCAACCACAGTGCTGCAGCCAGACTGAGTCATCCTTTGCCCATGAAGCCCATGGAAGATGGGAAGTGTCCCTTAAAACCTGTGTGAGCTTCTGCGGACTGTAACCAAACCACCACCCTTGGCTAATGCCAATGTCTACTTGCAGTTAGGGAGAACCAGTGTGAAAATCAGACACTCTTTATATTTTACAGTTAATATCAGAAAGCAGTTGGCACGCTTGGCTCCCTGCATAGGAAGTATGGCCAACAGAGACTGTATGGAAATCAATTAATTATACAAAATAGCATTAACTGTACTCATGATGAATGTTCAAAATACTGCTACATAAGCTACTGCTACAAGTGGCAAACCAGATGAACAAGCTGCACTTGCTTTTCCTTTACATAAAAATTTCATCTCTTCCTGAGAAGACTCCCAGCCACTGGTGCCAGCTGGAGGAATCTTTTCACTCACCCATTTCCCTCAACCTCTCCTCCGTGTGTGTCTGCAGATCCCTCACCTCCCTGCAGCAAACACTACAAGAGAAGATAAAACTATTTAGTGATTTTTTTTTTTCAGGAATCTTCTTTGGATAGCAAACACCTGACTTGAGATTTTCAAAAGCTGCAGGGCAGGTTGGGTTATCTGATCACCCACAGGTATTTGGGTGGCTTCTGCTGTGATTATTTCCTTCATATGTGCCTAATCTTCAGGAAGTATGGAGCTATACAGCCAGGCGATGAATTCCAAAGAATATACATGAAAGAAAGAGCATGTCACTCTCATTTACAGAGCAGAAAACAGGAGGTTCTTCATGTCCCAGACTTTGTAAAAATTAATGCCAGCTTGAAGCTCTAGATGGTAAAGCAAAGGATGCACAGACCCACTTGAGAGCTGATCACCCTGCTCCTTGTTTTCTTTTTTTCTTCTTTTGCCTTTAGTTGTTGTTTTTCAAAACTCTAAAATGTTTGTACAAACTTCCATCTTGGAAGCCCAGCAGAATAAACAAGAATATACACGAGGCACAAGAAAATCCAGCAGACGGGAAGGAGATTTCTTTTTTTTTTTTTTCCCCCAGTTTTTGGGCGTAACCATTGTAGCTGTTAAAAATAGCACAAAAATAGCTATAAACCACACACAGGAATCATTAAAATTTTCCACCTATCCATACCAGCAACTCAGGTATTCATTCAAAATAGTTCCTAGAAAAATTTACAGTGAGTCTTTAAAAAATACTTAGGAAGACATTAAGCCTAGATTCAAAGGGGTGAGCATTTTTCACAGCCAATGGTGTCCTTACAAATCTATCAGGGATTGGAACAAATTGGTAAGGTATCCCAAAAAATCCCCTCTGAACTCACTATTTGCCTTGGAATAAAAGGGACAAGAGCTCTGGGTGCCCTGGGTGCTTCTCTGGTGCTCAGAGAAGAGCACCCAGATGCTAAAAGGTAGATCCTGCATGAAAACAAAGTCCCAGAGCTGTCTGGGGGTTGCCATAGGCTTGAGAGAGCAAGGACTGGCTGAACAACAAGAATTCAGTTTGGAAAAAAAAAAAAGCCAAAACCGGAGCTTCAGTAATGAGTCCTGTTCCAAATTGACGCAAAACTAAAATCTTTCTCTGAACAACTCTGAGGAAAGTCTGATGTGCTGGGGAAAACTCTCTCATACTCTTTAGAGGATCTTCAGCTCACAACTACAACACCAGGGAATGTCTGTGTTTTCCAGTAGGCCACACAGAGCAAGTGTATGAACGAGGAGGTTTGGCAGACAAGTGTAGCCCCTGTCAGGGTGTTTAGCTTTGTGGCCTTTCTATGCTTTAGAAGAGATACTACTCTATCCCAAGAGACCTTTCCTAGTGCAAGCTGCATTTAAAAAAATACATTTCTTTTAAAAAAAAAAAACCAAACAAATAAAAGAAGAAAACTTCCTGATTCAACTCAGTGCTGGGCTTCAAATTTTAAAACATCCATATAAAACCCCACTCCCAACCAGCTGGAGAGGTTTTACAGACCATATACAGTCAGAAATCCATCCTCTGCAAGCTCCTTCCACAGATGGACCTCTGGCCACAGTGGGGATGTGCTGAGCCCTCATGGTCTTTTTCTGCTCACCAATATCCTTGAATGTACCTGCAGGAGTAGTTTCCCTGGCTTCTCTTGTCCTTCAGTCTTTGAGAGGAGCTGCCTGGGTGGCTGGAGTGCAGTAGTACACCCTGGGGTAACCACAAGCAGGGTAACCACAGGTCTGCACCATGGGCATCTCTGTGCCCAACCTCATTCTTTGGGGCAGTGGCCAGACCTTCCTATGAAAAAGAAATAAGACATTGTTGCCAAGAGAGTTTCCAGCCTGCAATCCAAACAGGTCCTCCTGTGTCCTCAGGCACTTACAATTATGGAAGCATCCTATTTGTAGACGTGGTGCATGAGGACATGGTTTTGTGGTGGACTTGGCAGCTTTAGATTCAAATTTGGACTCAATCATCTTCATCATTTCCAAACTAAATGACTATGATTTCCAGCATGTAACTCAGGAGCACTAACTCTGCAGAAGACCATATGCCTATGAATTTTACTCACTTTTGACACAAGTGAACACCACCAGAGCTCCGATCTTACACCTTCCAACCTCTACAACATGGAGAGAGCACTCACATGACTGAGAGACACAAGTAAAAACAATAATTACCTCCCTTGCCAGCATCTATTTGGACAATGTAAATGCCACTAGACCAACCCAAAATATCATGGATAATGCTGGCTCTACTGAAGTCAGTGGAAATATTACCCTTAGTTTCAATAGGGCCAGGGTTTTATCCATCTTCTACACAATCCAGTTGCTTCATACCCAGTCTTCTACCCATTCACAGAATCCAGATGGTCCTGAATGAAAGAAAATTCACCTCTTTTCCTGGCATCCCAATGTCTGGCATATTTACAGTGAACAGGTTGCAGTACACACAGTGTGAGAAGTAGAGTCACTGATGCTCTGAGTGCACCATTCTTCAGCTAAATTAAATCAAATTTATGGTAGTCCTATTTGGAGAAAAACTGTGATAGACCAACTTTCAGCAGCTTGTAAACAAACCAAAGCAAAGATGCTCAGCACTCCTCAGAAGAGAAAGAGACCTTTGCAACGCTACAGGCACCAATCAGTAGTTAAACTGGAATCAAAGCTAATCCCTGGATTTCTAGCCTCACATGGTTATTAGGGTAGACACTAAAGTTTAATAGAGCAGACTGTATGTGATACAGCTGGAGTGACAGGCCTAAGATTAGCATTTCAAATCATGAGTTGGGATTGCATCCAGTTCTGAATTTCCTGTAAATTACAAGATAGCACAAGAGATAACAGCAGTGCAATGGGAAAGTCAAGATCAGTGTGTGGACAAGAAAATGGTATTTCAGCCAGCAGCTGATGTAGAGACATAGAGATTACCCAAATAATCAATTTTAATCAAGTGTATTTCGCAAGACAGTGGTTTATAGAGCCATATTCACAGAATTTTTTTATTATTATTTTTTTTCCCCAGAAACAAGAGATATTACCACAAGAGAACAAGCTTCGGATTTGGGATGCTATTAGTCCTAGCTCTGCTGTTGTCCCACATGGCCTTAGTGCATGTTATTTTAGGATGCATGTTCCCAAGGGACTGCCAGGAATTCTGTGTCCTAATCACATGGGCTTTCATGGGCCATGAGTGTAACTCCCCAAGATTGCCTGAAAACCCGAAACTCCAATAAGGCACCCATGAAAATGAGAAAAATATTTCCATGTTTCCTATGTGCATGGCTTTGTGCTGTGACTGATACCTCATTATTTCTGAATTGAGAACATTTCCCTTCTAAAGCAAATAACTGCATAATAATAAACTAGTAATTGCACAAACAAATAAAGGTTAATCAATACTGCAGACCTTGGAGTCAGGATTGTTCCTTCCTCTGTGTTTGGACAATGCCTGGCACAATGGGATTCCAGACCTAATTGTGGCCTTGGGGCACAATAGCAAGGGCAGTAAAACCAGCCATGTTTTCTTGCAGTGATCATCCCATTCCAAGTCCCACATTTCTTTCCAACATTTTAGCAAGAAAAAGAAAAGGCAAGGATCTAAATTTATTCCATGCTTAGAAAATGTTGTGTGACTTTTGGCTGGTTTGTGCCTCCCCTTGAAGTAGCCTCACAGAGAAATTCAATTCTGGTCACAGACATTCATAAAAAAATCAGCAGTGGAATATTCAGGTTGAAAGCCCAAATTAATCTGTGGGGTAATTGCACTGTCTTCCTGAGCTTTCTGCTCATAACTGCCAGATGGGATGCAGATACTTAAGTGTTTTGCCTGTTTCTCAAACTGGATTTCAAAAAGGGCATTAAGCTGGTGGTGCCATTATTGGTCTTTGTGGTGGTTGGCACTTTTTTGGTGCTTGTGAGATAATGCCCTCCTAATGCTGGCCACAGGTCAGCTCAGTCAGCATGCAGGAAAAAAAAGGCAGAGGCTCCTTCTAGGAGAAAGGAGTTTCCTCCTCATTCCCTCTCTCCAAGCACAGGGTTAGTTTTTTGACATGCAAAAAAAAATTGGGTCCAAAACCCTGCATGAACAAAAATCATTGTTCATGCAAAATTATGAGAGCAACTTTTACGGTCCAGCTGAAAAAAAAGAAAGAAATATTTACAGCATTTGCAGATGCCAGAGCCTGAAAACCAGGAATCATAAATTTGCTTTCTAGCAAGGAGGTCCACAGGCTGCTGCAGCTGACACCTTCAGCTTCTTTTAGGTCAAGCACATCTATGTTCATTCCACACTTCTGACAACCACTCCTTTTGCAAAGCTGACTCAGTATTTATTGGGATAACCCGGGTGAGACAGACAAATCTATCATTTTTGGACCAATTTGTCTGCTCTGTGATCAAAGATGTTTAGATGTCATTAAGACGTTGGAACATTATTATTTTTTGAGACAAGATAAATGTCACAGATACCAAGTTGCTGGATGATTTAATGGTTAAATTCAATTTTTTTTCGTCTCCACCCATTCCACAAGTTTTTTGGATTGCCTCCAAGCTGAGTTCATTCCAAAGTGTTCCCTCATTTTAGTTCAGTCCGTCTGCAGAGAACTGCACATCCCAAACCTAAGAGAGAATTTGGCAAAAATCACTCTTCTTGTTTAACATATTTACAGAAACTATAGGCTAGATCTGACTACATACAGCATGTTTATGCAAACGCATTTTATAGAGGAACTTGAAAACATTAATGTCTTTTCTCTTTGTCAGTCCCATTCCGGTGCTTTTCCGAATACATTTTGTGTTGTTTTTTATAATATGAATTATCTGGCTTTCTGTCTTTTCCACAGGAAAAAAAAAAAGAAAATATTTATATTTGGACTAATGTGTTCTCATCAAAGTCAGTGACTGAGAGTCAAGAGACCATTACCTGACAAATTAATTGTCTGGAAAGTAATCCTGATCCCCATCTTGTCCCCTTACACTGCATCAGAATGGAGGGGCTTCCCTCATCCCATCAGCAATCAGCAGATTCGAGATGATACCACACAGTATTTTGCAAAAGAAAAAAAAAAATCACACTATATAAAGCTATTTTTGCTTTGGAGCTTTTATTGGCCTGTAAAATATTTTTACATTTATTACGCTTTTAATGAGAACTCCTAGAACCAAGACTGGTGTAAATAATGAAAACAACACCAGTAAATGTCCCCATAAACCTCGCACCAAGCCTTTGATGATAATTTGCAGGCCTGGCGTCCCTTCCCTCCTCCCACCACCTTCTGCAGCGGGGCAATGGGCCGGCTCAAAATGCAAGGTATCCAACAGGAAAGGCATCCTGCAGGTTTGCTGCTCCCTGCCTGGAGCTGCCATAGGTCTGGGAGAGAAGAAAAGCCCAGGCTCAGCAGTGCTGCCATCTCTGCACCCCTCAGTCCCATCAGCTGCAGCATCACTCCATCCCAAGCAGCTCCGCGGGCGCGGACTGCTGGTCCCTGTGGTGCTGGACAAAGGGCTCTCCTTGCTCTAGGAAGCTGTGTGTCACTTGCTGAGTCATTTAATTAAGATCCTTAGACACGTCAGAAAATCTTGGAAGCACCTTTACAATTCCCAGAGTCTTGGCAGCAGCCTTTACAAATCCCAGCATTTCTGGCTTAGATGACACCACCCAGTGCCCCGGGGAATGCAGTGGAACTGGTCCCTTCATACTCTCTGTCTCTCTCTGACCCTCTGATTTCTTTATGTAAGTGGAACCTGGAGACAGGACCAAAAAACAATTCAAGGGTCCATTTTGCTTCTCCAAACACCTGTAAATTAACTGAGTCCCATCACACTGTAAGATCATGATGCACAGGACAGAAAGAGAGCACAGTCAGGTCGTGGACTGAGCCCAGAAAACACCTTGAATTACCAGGACACAGGGCTGGACCTTGAACTGACTTCCAGTTCTGTGCTTAAACCCCTTTAACATGTCCTTTATTCTCTCCTGCAAGCCTGACCACAGCATTGTTGTATTTTGGGTTAAATCCAATAGAAAAAAGCACAAAGCCTGCTGATGGAACACAGATCAACACTCCATGGCAGCACATGATGCACAATGTGTTGCTGCACCCCGGCAGCAGCGTGGGCTGCAGTGCTGCACAGAGCTTTTGGTGATTTGTTTCCTGTCTCAGGCACTTTCCATCTGGGTCTGACACTGCACTGTCAACCCCTCCCTTCAGCTCCTCCAATTCAACACACACGGATCAATTCTGACACATGGACTGATGGCTTCAAAAACAAAAATATCACAGCTCGGGGGGCCTGTGTTCTCTTTTCCCACCGTGGGACATCCTTCCTGAAGCCATGAAGAAATGCAGGACTGCTGCAGCTTATTTCTCCAGCTCTGACTCCCAGGCTATTGCTGTTCACAGATGGTTAGAAATGGCTGGCTACAGCAACTGGGACGCGAATTCCAGTTCCTACCAGAACTATCATTTCTGTGTGCTATCAGTTACAAATGGCACATTGGTTTTTCCTCTGCTGTTTAATCCTCTCAACTCCAGAGCCAGATCCCATAAAAATTCCTTCCAGTATCTGCATCACAGAAACACACCCAAACCTTAACAAATCACTTTTTGCGGGGCTTACCAGCCCTGCCTGTACAAAGGGCTGTGCTCATTTCAGGTTGGGTCAGTAGATCTTTTTTCTCCCCAACTTTCCTATGACATTTCAATTGGAGTTTTCTCTTCTCAGTTCCCATCCCAAAACACTTTGTGCCAGTACAATGCTCTTTCAACTTAAGTCGATGCATCATACCCACATCAGCTGGATTTCACTAGGAAATTAAGATAAAAGAACTTTGGGTTAGACTAAATTCATATTTCAGTTTTTGTTTGGGATTCTCCTAGGCAGGAACAATACCTTCAAGAATTGCATTTCTTAGCTGGGACTAATGACTATTCAATCATGAACTTTGCAAAATGTCATGTAATAAAGGAAATAGTGAAAAATTACAGTAATACACCATGATAAGTCATATTATCTGGAAAAAACAAACACACACAAGAGCTTCAAGCACACAGCCATTGAACTTGGTGTTTCACAGCCTCTGTGAAATGAAGGAAAAGGAGAAAAAACACCAGTGTCCATGAGGATGACTCAGGACATAAGATGAGCAATGTGGCATTGTGACATTCCCTACATGGAAACTGAAGATGTCACTGAGCCCCCCGGAGCACTGCCCTTACAAAATATGTCACTGAGGCTTCTCATCACAGGGACAGCCCACCTGATCCACCCACCTTCACAACAGGAGGAAAAAAACCTCTTTATACCAAGTTAAAACCCCTTGTGTTAGTTTTTTTCTGTTGTGCAAAACCACCCTTCAGTATCTTTTTTCCCAAATTTCGCTGGGGAAGGCGGCATTCCCGCAAACCAAGACATGAGGCATTGAAAATGCAGAAGGGTTTCACGTTGCCTGGCCCAAACCCAGCCAGAGTGGGCCAGAGGCAAGGAGAGAGCCTTTTCCTTCACCAGATGTGTCCAATAAGGGGCAACCCAAAACTCAGCCCTGGTGGGATCCAGCTTCACCCTTAAGCAGTGGCAGCGTTAACCATCGTGCTCGGCTTCTCCAATGGGAATGTTGCTGCTCCTGCCACATAAATCAAACCCGGCTGAGAGATCAAAACCTTCAGCAGAACCAGATGGCTGCATATGGGGCAGGCAGAGCACGTGCTCGCCATGCAGGCAGCCCCTGTGCAGCTCCTGCAGCAGTGGAGATGCAAGAAAAATTATTTATTCCTGCAACCTCTCTGAGTTTGTGCTGTCTGTGGGGACAGGAAGGCTGCCACAGGGAAAAACTTGCATGTGCCAGTCAACAAGGTAAAAGCATACAGTGCAGGCGCAGAGGGATGCACTGGACCTACGAATATCTGCACAAACAGCCCAGAAATATCCTTTCCTTACCTGTTTCCAGCAGGAAAAATCCTCAAGGAGGGCACTGGCACTGGATCCCACAGCACCCCTCTTCCCATGGCACTTTTAAGAACCCTCTGGCAAATCCTCCAAGTCATGTGGGACTGGGAAAAAGCTGGTATCTTCAAGGACATTCATATTCCTAATTCCCTGGGTTGGCACCTATGTCACACACCCTGAAAATCTATCCCACACACATCTAAGAAAAGAGCTGTGACATTGTGGAATGTGAAAAACTAATTAATATAAAAGCCATAAATGAGACAGGTAACCTAAGCATACAAACCAGCAGGTAACTTCTAGATGGCAAATTTAATGTATGCATTTCCTCAACCTGGCAAGGGCCAGTGGCACTCAGGGAAGGAACAATCAGCTGGAGAGACCTGTGTGTGCAACTGCCTGGTGCTGTGCCACCCCTGCCCCCTCACAGCGTGTGTGGGGTTGGTCCTCACCAGGGCTCATGCACCCTGAAAAATGCACCTCTGAGAGAATGACACCAAGACACATAGACCTGTTCCTCCCTTCCCTGGATGTCTCTTTCTTTTGAATGTGATGCACAGGAAGGAGTGAGTGAGGGTTTGCTGCTGACACGGTGATGGATAGCTCCGGGCAGAGGGATGAGTGACAACCTCCCAGGACACAGAGCTCATGGCAAACTGCCCAGCCCGCCAAGCTCCACTGCTAAAGAGCTGGAGCTGCAGTGCACAGTGGGGACCACTCACAGGCAGCTTGATTTCAGCAGTCTGAGGCCGCTGGAAAAGCACTTTCTGGGAAATGCAAGATGTATGGAGAACTTCAGCTATGCCTCTGCTCAGAGCAGCCATCAGCAGGGACATGGGTGCCTCATACAGCATGGTCTTGTCAAGGGCGGTGACAAGCAGGCTCACATAACCCACAGTTGTTCCCCAAAGGTGGGTTGTAGGAGCTCACAATCCTTTGTGATAGCTATAAAGCACCATCAGTGTCTAGTTCACTGTGTGCCAGACACTGTGCAGCCTTTTTTTAAATAAATATAAACATGATCTTTAAGGAACAGGCAAGTATGCACAGAGAGCATGGGGATGGCATTGATTTACTAACAGTTGAAATTTCAGTTCAGATTGATTTCCATTAAACATGCCAAAGAATATGGGGGGCTTTTGGTTTTTTTCTGAAAATAAGATCTCCATGTCATGCGAGATCTAGGAATTCAGCAAGAAAAAGGAATAACTATGCTCCAAAGTTATTTATTTCACATTTAATTTCAAAGCTATTTAACCTGTTATACACAGAAGCTGCTTCAAACTTTCTTTCTTTTTTACCACTTTCTTCAGGCTGTTTCAGCAAAGCAAAGAGCACTTAAGGAATGAGGAATCTTTTCTAACTCTTAAATGATACTAAAAAGAAAATGGAATAAATTGACCCATATCCTTTTCCTCACACCACATATGAACAAAGAACTTGTACAGGAGCCCCCAGAATCCAGCCCACCTGTCTGCTAGAAAAGCATCTCACTTATTTACCCACTTTCTGTACTTCAACCACAGCAAAACAATACCAGAATTTCCACACAAAGCACTCTGCAGTCCTAGAGAGCTGATGCCTGCTCAGGAGAAAAATAGGTAAATTAATAAATAAAGCGCTTTTTTTTTTTTTTTTTTTAGGCACATCCTGAATCTGCCATTTCCGGATATCTTTGGGTTTGGTGAGTCATTCTTACATTGCACTGCCAAGGGTGACAAGCTGAAAAGTTTGGGACAGGGCTTGAAGAGATGAAAACCAGCAGCAGTTTCACCAAATGCAGTTGGGTACCAAGACTGAGAGGTAATTTTTTGCCAAAGGAATGTTGCCTCACCTGCAAAATGCCATTCCTGTCCTCATCAGCAAGCTAGGAAGTGACACCTGGAGTAGAGCAGCAGCACCACCCTCCCTTGCTTCCCAGCAGAGCTGCACAGGAGGGATCCTGGTCCTTGGGGCCATCACAGTCTGTTTCTGGGTGCTGGTGGCTTTTTTTCTGTCTGGGAAAGTGCAGATTTGTTCTTGATTCTGGAGCAAGGATTATGTGCAATTTCCCACCCTCCACCAGCGCCTAAGCCTTGAACATGGAACACCCATGGTTCAACAGCTCTGAAAAACATTCATTTAGAAGGAGAAGAAGGTTGTTTCTGGAATAGTAATCCATTCCTATTTCTTACCTCATTGCTCAAAAAAGATTTCTGATTTATGTTTAATTCAACCCTGCCAGCACTCCCCCAAAGCTACATGATCTCCAGGTCCCACTCCTTAGTACAGCTACTGCAGGCTGAAAACCCAAGCCCTGCCCCAGCAACTTTTCTTCTCAGCTGCATTGCAAACATTTGCCATACATCACTGATTGCACTTACAACAACCCTGTGTGCTCATTTCTCAAACCACTGCCAAAGTCATCTGCAGGGGAACTCCAGGCAGGCAGGTACGGGAATACAGAGCTTCCTGCTTGTCTGGAATTCTGCAGTACCTTTCACTCTGAATTCCCATCTGTTGCACCTTGTCCACAATTTTCAGGATCAGTCTTTGCTCTGAGACATGTTGAATATCCATATGGTACAAATATACTCAGTGGAAAACCATAACACAATTATCACCACCATCACTTCAGAAGGACACAGCCAAGTTTCTGGTAAGATCCCATTACAGCATTAAACACAGATAGCTCCTGTGCAGCAGGAAAGGGAGAGAAAATGGGTAGAAACCAAGTCATTTAATAGAAAACGCACTATCTGATTGAAAAAATCTGTTTCTTCAGCAGCTCTTTGGGCACAGGTTAAGTTAATGAAAAGAAGGCTTACAGAGTACATGTGTGACTCTTTAGGTGACAATAATCAAGCTGAGGTGCATTTCCTGGGGATTGGGAGCCAGCTGAGAGAGGCTGTCGTGCCTCGGGTCATTAAGCACAGCCAGCCAGTTATCAACTGCACCATTGCCAGTACTGCCAATACCCCTCAGCAGAAAAAAGAACCCCACCCAGCTCAAAGCAGGAGAAACCTGGGGATTTTGCCCCTTCTGCACCATTTATGGAGTTCATGGGATGTCAGAAACCTGTGTGCAAACCTGGGTGACAGAGCAAACCACCCCACTGATGCTTCTTGCAGAGTGTGGTGACAACACAGTGTGCAAAGCTGGGTTTTCCACCAAAATAAGCAGTTTGCAACACTGAGGAATCCATAGACATCCTTTTATTTCCCTGCAGCCACTGGGAAAGGGCGTTTGCTTTCACTGTCCTACAGCCAGAATGACGTGGTTTGCTCATCCCTGAGTTTGTTCCCTTAAAGGAGTGTTGTAAGATCTTTCAGAAATGGTTTAGGAGAGGCAGCGACTGCTAATTTAACTATGCTTTTTTAGTAAATACCAGAGTAAATAGACATAAATGTACAGTGTTTAAATAGCAACAGCCCTCAGGCATAAGTAAATCATCTTTATCCTCTTTTAACTAAATGGTTTCTGAGGGGTCGGGAGGGTTTTGCACATAAATATGCATCTTAACAAATATTCAGCAGAACCCTTTGAATTTACGTCCTGCCTATGCAAAGAGAAAAAGGAGTCTTCCAATTCCCAAGGCCTTCAGAGACGAAAGGAGGGGAAAGCACAAGGTTGCACAGTAGGAAAGCTGCACTTGGCACAGAAAATAAATGTGCTCTCTGGTCCCAGCATGGGTCCCACTGAGACCAGGGACCTGCCAGGGACACAGCATAGCGGGATGGCTCCTCACCACGGTGTGTGAACTGTGCCCAATCTGCAGATGCTATCAGCACTTGTACTCCTCGTCTATCAGTGTGAAATCTAACATGATTCACAGCCCAAACATCACTCTTCGGGCTATAATTAAGCAGAAGTCTTGTTGCTGGTTTGCAATCTGATTTTAGGAAGGGGAGGGATGAGACTGTGGTTGGAGTCTCCAAGCGGCTTTGATGGGAGCATATTCGCATCACATAATCGCATCCCAAAACTGCAGGAACAGCTTCTTAAACCCCCAAGGCCATTTACACTGAGCCTTATTCATCTTTCACCACGTTTGTGTTTATCTTTAGAAAGTAAAATGATGCTTCACAAACAAAATTATAATGACTAGTACTTAAGCAACCCATTTGATCCTGCAACCTCCCCAAGCGTTTTCCTCACTCCCACCACTCCCAGCCCAGACTCCCAAGGCATGGAGAGCTGCAGCACCTACTGCTCTGCAGAGGGGTGCTGGTGCCACCCCGTGATCCAGCCCCAGCTTGGGCATCCCTAGTAGAAATATCTCTGCACATCTGCAGGTTTCACCAGCTCTTCAAAGTGTGTCTGCATTTCCTCCCCCCTCCCTCCCCCTGCACTTCCCTGGGGAAGCTTTTTGGGGAGATGGTGAGATTTTGAAGGAGAAATGTTTTGAAGGAAAAAACACCACGAGGATGTTTGGAAGAGGACAAAGGTCATCTGACACTAAGCCTTATTTCTGTCCTGCAAAGAAGTAGTTGTCACAACTCTGTGGTTTCCTAGAGGGTGCAGCATGTCTCACCTCTGCCAAAGGAAGGCCACTCTCACATGCATCCTGAGTCTAAGGACACTGGTTTCTCTCTACTTAAATTATCAAAAAGCACCAATAACCAGGATCAGGGCAGGGAGATGTTAAACAGATGCTGAACCCCCAGTGAACCCTGGTGCAGAGTGAAGCCCTTCAAATGCACACGGTGCCAAGAATGAATGAATGAAGAAAACATCTCAATAGAAGGAGTGATATGATCTGAAACCCCATCAAGTCTAAAGGCCTTCACAAACATGAAGGGCACATGGAGATTTAAAAAGGTGGGTGCAAGCAAAAAGGAAGAGAGGTGAAAGGGATCTTTGTCTTGGGCAGTCCCTGACTCCAGAGCACTGTGTGTTTACCAGTCCAGTTGGATGCAGTCTCTAGCCTTGTCCCACAAAATCTGAGTGCAGCCCAGTGGCCCCTCGAAACTCCTGGTGTGAATTATCTGTCCTTCAGGAAAGCCTGCTGATAAATCAGTCACTGGAACCCATTTTCTTTCTGCTGCTCAGTAATTGTTACAGTCTCTCCCTGTGCCCGTGATAGCTGGGTTTCTCATTAGCATCTCAGTGAGCTGAAAGATGTGTAAACAGGTGTAGCTACAGAATTTCCTACTGGGTACACATCTGAGGAGGCTCCAAAGCATAAATTACTCTTTCTAAAGTCAGTTTTAAATCATGCTCACTAACAGTCATCTCCTGCCCTTGATCATTGCTCCTAAGATGGCAATAGGAGTTTCACATATGGTTTGAGTGAAGCAGGAGCCCTTCAATGGCTCCACATCCACCTGTTTCAGATTGTGTCATAGGTATGTGCTTAAGCATTTCATTAACATTTCCTTTTTTTAATGTTAACCCAAGCCATGCTAACTCTACACATGCATCTGGAAGTTTGCAGCAGAAATGCAACTTGCACCCAAACCTGATGCATTCCAGAGGCAGCAGAGTGTGAAGCCGGTGGGTGAGCAAGGCAGCTCTGACACATTCCTCCTGAGAATAGGATGTTTTCTCCTATTTAAATGAAATGAAAACTCTGTGGATGAATGATGTACAGTTTTAAAGATCCAGCCCTAAATGATTTGGAGTACCGTCATTCCCCTGTGAAACACACACTCTGCTCAAGGATCTCAGCTGCATTCCAAGACCATATCCATGTTACTGCCTTTTCCTCATCAAAGCAGAACTGCACCCCACCTCCTTTATTTTGTGAGCTGGGAGGGTCTTTGCTGTTTCACAATTGCTTTAGGAAAACCAATACAGTACCCGTGATGGAAAGAGCCACCCATGGCTGCGCCTTTGTTCCGCGAGCAATGTTACCCGGCAGCACAGCTCCAAAGACTGGCTGGGAGCTGAACAGGTTTCAGCATGTTTTTTCATCTCATTTTTTCTGTCTCCTTTCAGCTGGAAGCTCAACTGTCAAGATTAAACCATCCACCTGTGTGGCATACCCCAGCATGGCTGAACTTGATAGATCTGCACAGTTGGATTCTGCAGCAAAGATCACAGATCTGAGACATACACATCGAGAATAGTCTACTAATCTTTCCCCCCTTCACTCCTCCCCCCACAAAAGAAAAAACCCAAACCCAAACATGTGTTTTTCCTAGTGGTGCTTTCCTTTTAAGGTATCTTCTGTCAACAATGTCATGATGGGAATTCACAGGGAATTCTCAAAGGGAAACCTTTGAAAAACTAGATTGCTGTTGGCATCTCATGTCTTATGCAGAGCATATTGCAGCAATTGAGGACAGAAATGTGTAAAAAATTATTTGCAATGGGGGAAAAAGAGAAAAGTCAGCTATGCAAGACACAGGTAGGGTGTTCCAAGTCTGAAACCTCCAAGCACAGTTCGGAAATAATGAAGAACTCTGCAGAAAAAGGAACAGAAATGCAGGAATGGTGCAGGGTGAAGTGCATTCAAACACCAGGTTGTGCTGCGGGGAAGCCCAGAGGTGAAGGAGGTTTAGGCCCCTGCACAGATGATTTGGTGCTTATGAATTTTAGAGTAAGACACCCACCTGTACACTGCTGCCCTCCTTCATGGGAAAACATGACAGAAATGACACAAACTGAGCAAGGACCTTAAACCCCTCCTGAGAGGAGTCTTAACATTCACTCTTCTCAGGTCTGGGCTTGGAGTTACACATATTTCTCTGCATTTCCTCCACAAGGTGTTTTCTCCCTATTGTTCTCAGTGTTGCTACCACACCACCTGCTATTTAGTTTTAGTTGTAAAATCTGGTGCATTCAAGTCCACCTTCAAATCTGTGTTATAATGCTCCATGGCATCGAGTTTGTATCTCCCTTCCATTCCTCAAACCAGGCTGCTGCCCCTTCATCTTTTATTCTTACCTCATCTGTTGAACAAATGTCATAGCCACAGTTATTAGAAATATTTGAACCTGACAGCTGCAAATACTCAGAGGCAACTATATGTGCAGAGAACTATAATTAGTTGGAGCATTTAATTTTGTTTTTAAATCACTGAGATCCAGCATTGGAATCTCTGCAGACAGTGTGACTTAGTGAGCTTTACAGTCATTTATTTTCCATGTATGAAAGGATAACTAATACACTCTGCCTACAATGACATATATTGTATTGCACAAGAAGGGATTTTGCTTCACTAAAACTCAGACCTGGACACATCCACTCATACCAGCTTTAGCAGTGATACCATACTGAATGCAGCAGTCAAAAATTACCCTTGAGTGAGCAGAAACTACAGGCTTGGGCTGAAAAAAATTAGTGCATAATAATTATTTAGTGATTGCTGCAGGGTGCACTAAAATCATCGTCTCAGATCTCTAATGTTGCCTAAAGTAGGTATCTCTCATCACTCCTGTCTTATGGAGGGTCAAGGCACAGAAATACCTCTTTTGCTGAAGGCAAAGAGATGAAGTTTGAGTCTACAAGCCCCAGCCCCACATCTCATTATTTAAAGCAGCTCAGAGTTCCTTGGTATTGACAGTGAATAAAAAATTCTGATTTGTTGCACTTCCTGCACTTTGATTTCTCCAACTGGATGCAGACTTCTCCAGAGCTTCAGACCACCACCCCACCACCCTGTCCATACACAACATATCCAGGGAATTTATTATCTTCTCTTCTCCTACAGCCAAAAAAGCAGCAGACATGCTCAGAGCAGAACCTCTCCAAATAGCCCATCTTCAAATAATTCCAATCAAACTTAGGAGTAGATCCCAGTTTTCTCTCCCAGTTCAACACATTCTTCTCTTTGCTGTTTTCTGAAGAATCCTTTCAGAGCTAGGATATCACAAGTAAATATCTCATCATCTCTGTTTCTGCATTCATGACTGATGTAGCTGTGTGGGTTGTGTAATGTTGCTTTGGGATTCTAATTGTGATATTAATTCACTTATTTGAAGAGCATGCAGTTGAAGTAATAAAACAAAAAGGACAAAGAAGCAGCAGCCTATAAAATCATTATACCCTAGCAGTTTTATTGATAAAGATTAGGAGAAACAGCAGGAAGACAGAGAAAGAATAATATTTAGTTCAGATAATAAAATTATATGAGCTGCCATATTCATAATGTTAAACAAGACCTGAGGGAAGCTTAACTTGAAAGATTACACAGGTGGATTCTTTTCCTTTGGAGAACATGAAAGATTATTGTAAATGTCTTTTTACTTGGCTGTGTCTTCAAACAAAGTCACAAGAAATTAGCCAAAGGCCCATTTTTCACCACATGGTCTGACACACACAGCAGTGTGGGGATGGAGCCCTTATTGCTGCCTCTGCTCAGAGGCAGATGCTATTTTGATGCTATTCTAGCACATCAAAAGTTTGAGGGGGTGGTGTTGTACCACCTCCTTGCCCCTGTCCTACATCCCATGGCTCAGGCATCACAGTTTGGTTCACAGGGCACCACAGGCACCCCTAGCTGTGGGGATCATGTGCTGATGGACAGGGGCAGGGGATAAATGTGTAATGATATATTAAAATAAATCATGTACCTACTGCTCTTGGAACAGGCACTTGGGTTCTACAGGCAACCAGTTAAAAACTGCAGGCAGGGATCTTTTTTTTTCCCAAAAAAAAGGAGCACCTATGAATAAGGCACAAATGAGGAGAGGGAGAAAACCATTCTCCATGCCCTCACAAAGATGCTGCTGTTGCTGACTACCACTGGGTTAAATTCATTTAACAATCTAACCCTGGTTGAAATTAGCAGTTTTCCCCCAGAGACTCGCTGCTTAACCCACTTGTTTGGGACCATATTCTGTTAAAATGCTCCAGCCAAGCTCTCTTTAGGTGTTCTGGTCCTTGGTTTAAAAGTTGCTCAGTGATACAGCAAGCTGGGCAAACAAGCAAGTCTCACTTAATCTGAGAGATGGTGCTTACAATTTAAAAAATAAGGTGGGGAAAAATAGCTTTTCTGTCCTAGGAACAGGAGGCATTCCCAAATAGTCCTTCCTCCAGGCTTGAGAATTTGTTTTGGTTTTTACCTTGATGTTCACTCACTTTAAGCACGAAGATCCAAAGCCTATATGAGAGCAATAACCATTCCAAGACATTTACAAATGACCCTCTTAACTGTTTATGAGACATTATCTGAGGTAAAGCAGAGTAGGAGAAATAAACTTGAAGTAGGAAGAGCTGGCTCGCCTCCCAGATGGAGCATGATAAAGCACCAGTGTCAGTGCTTCCTCTCAGTTTTATGGCAGCCTTTAACTGCTTGGTGTTTGGGATTTTTTATCAGAAAACAGAAAGAAGAAGGAATAGATCCAAGGCAAAGAGCTTTTCACAAACAATATTCTCCAAATGACTTTATGTGAGCAGATACTGTCTTATCTGGCTATCAAGATAACACCATTTATTTTTTTACTTGCCACAACAGCCTGCTGCTCAGATTCCCAGTCCTAGGATGTAAGAGGAATTCCTGAGCACAGCAATAAATTTTCAAAGGGATCTGGATGACCCCACTGCTTCTTTCCTATTAGAAAATATCCTGAACAAAGTTAATCTCTGGTCAGATTTACCTCATTAAATTGATTTCTATTGTCTCTCTTAAACAATGTGTTAGTTTTTGGTTCCCATATTTAGAAAAGCTCTCTGGATTTTGTTCATGTCCCACAAAAGTTTAATGAATGGCCCTTCATGGAAACACAGGAATGGAATACATTTTTACACAGAAAGCTCCCCTGGAAGTTGAAATTGCATGAAAACCACCTCACTTCTACTTTTTCTTAGCCCAATGCAGAAATAAATTTGAATCACAATTTTTACTGCCCCTTCAAAACATTTTCAGCATTATTTCGAGGAAAGAAGAAAGGGTAAACCTCAGTTGTTTCAGTTTGTTCAAATTTTGAAATGTAAGATACAAAGCAGGGCACCCATGCTGGGTTTGGAGGAAAGGTAAACAGAAATGGAGGGCTCTCAACAGGGATTTCTACTTTTAACCACCTGCTTTAGGGAGCTCCTCAGCAAGGAAGACCCTAAAATGTGCGACAGGGCTCCAAATAAAAAAATCAATGAACCAGTGATATTGGGTTCTGAAAGCACACCCTAGTTTGCTATTAAAAGAAAAGGCAGTAAGGCCTCACATTTACAAAGCTGCTGGTTGGATCTTGACTCCTTTCTATTGCTTACTCCTTGGTTGTGAATTATTTATTGAAATGGTTGTCAAAGTCACAGAATGAACAGCGTCTTGAAAAAAATGTCTAAATCCATTTAAATAACATTTTTCTTATGCTTCTGCAAAGAACTTGGAAATGTGTAAAAAAAAAATTATGAAAGAAATACAGCAAACAGGGGAAAAATTAAAATACTTCAGAAATAGAAAACTTCAGGTCATACTTCACACAAACAGAAGGTCTGGTTTTCCAGGATACCAGTGTTCACAGCACCTCTATCATGTGCAATGAAATGGCAGCAGGACTAAGACATGGACACTGGGAGGAGCAGAGCTGAGGGAGGTACTGGAAAACTCTCTCATCTTCTCAGGCTGAAGCTGAAATCAGTTCATGAGGACAAAGCCAAAGAGCTGAGGAAACTCCATGTCTCAGCACCCATGGAGTCAGTTTTGGTTGGATTCAATATCACAGGCTTCTGCCAAGTCCAATGAAAATTTATCATCAGCTCTCTAAAATCTGGTGTTCTTCTCATCCTTAATTGATTGATTTGGTTTAGCTCCCTCAGACCGAGCTACTGTTCAGAGGCTAAAGAGGAAACGATTTCTCTTTGAGAATTTACCTGCAGATAAAGCACCTCCTGGACTGTTCCAGCACACAATGAGTTGGAGAATGAAAGACCCAACCATTCCTGGGTCGTTAACTCTCTCAGTTGCCCTGTGTGACACAGCCCCATGGCTGATGATTGCCTTTCCCTCGGGTAAACTACACCCCTCGGAGCAGCATCCCTCCTGATTTCCACAGCTGAGCTCAAGCTGTGATACAAGAGCAGCTTGTTTTAGCTCTGTGGGGCTGCCTGAAGTGAGCTGTGTGCTCTGTAGGTGCTGGCAGGCTCTGGGTGAGGCACAGGCTGCCTGGGTGGACACACACACAGAGCCCACACAGCAATGGGGCTGGGATGCCCCGGGGGTTCCTGTCCCTGACAGGCAGGCAGAGCTACTGCTCCAGCCAGGCACCAGATGCTGGAAATCCTGGATAAATATGTAAAATCCCCTGATTCCACTGGTATGAAATT
>VXBB01007293.1:0-12723 GCA_013399915.1 Illadopsis cleaveri | reverse complement strand
TGAAAAAAAAAACAAAAAAAAAAAAAAAAAAAAAAAAAAAAAAAAAAAAAAAAAAAAAAAATGAAGACGTGTCCAGGGAAACCACGCAATAGCCTGAACTTCAAGCTTTCAGTTGCAGGGATTTCAGAAAGCCCTGAATCAAAATTTCCACTAACACCATTTAAAAATATACCCTCCCCAGCCAGCAGGAACCCAAGTGAAGGGCTAAGAATTACTTGAGTCCACAGCAAGGCAAAAAACCTCATAGCTAGGACCTGAAGGATCACAATGGTTATAGGGATCAAAGAGAGAGAAGTGATGCCACCCCTGCAGAGATGGGATTTCCCTGTAGAGATACGATCCTGCAGGATTTCTCATTTCCCCCCAAGCACAACCTCACCATCACACCACACATTTTAACTCACTCCTGTTTCTCTCACACTGAACCATAGCTGGTCTAAGTCTTATTACAGCACCACTACTTGGGTATATACTTGCAGCATGTTTGATAATGTTTTTCTTTTTTGTTTTCACCTTCTAGTTGCCTTTTTATCCAGATAAGAATAAAGTTCATGGAAATGCCCATGTGAGCCAGCAATTCAGGCTGAAATGACTAGAAAAGTTCATTTACTGAACACCTTTTAGGTGCAAGGGAATAAGTTGTTTTTCCAAGTCCAGCCATCCAGTAAGAGGTTAAGAACCAAATTTCTCTAAGAATTTAAATTGCAATTCTGCTGCCTTCATTATTTACTGGTAGAATAAAACATAGCATCCAAGTGTGAGGCAAGCAATAAATCCTTATACTTAGCACAATTCCATTCCAAGCAAACCCCAAGAACTGCAGTACTTGTGAGTGCAGACTAATGGCTGCAAACATTATTTTAAGCAGGTTAGCATGTCTCCACTGTAAAAAAAAATTAAGTATTTTGTTTGAGATCTGTGAGTCTACTCTGAGCAGGCTGATGCCTCTGTAAAACCTGTCACACTGCCCAGAGCCCATTGCTTGGGTACCAAAAGCCCTGTTAATGCAGCCCTGAGCCCAGGATAACTCATTTGGAGCAGCAACACCGTTGTGCTGCCTTTGGCTTGCTGTTAGCTTGTGTAGGTCTGGTTTGAGGGTATCTGCACTGCAAACCTCTGCCCAGATCAGATGTCTTTCCCAGGCTAGACATCTTTCCCCGTACAGAAAAGGTAACCTCAGCAAAAAAGGAAAAAATATAGGAAAATCTATTTCACAACAGTACATTTTACAATTTTTCATTCATATCATCCAACACAAGGATTTTTGGACATGGAAGTGTTATTTCCCATTTGCCTCTCAGAGGAAAAGGAAAAGAGAGCCCATGATGTTCAATGTGCTGCTCATGGATTAATGTTGAGAAGAGCAACTTGTAAAATAAAAATGGGGTCTTAAAAAATAAAATATCTTGACAAGGAAATACTTGAGCTGTCTAGAACAGATTTATTTATACTTTTTGGCAAAGATCACATTTTAATTGGGGTTATTACTCACATGAGCCTGGAACTATATAATATTATCCAATAATAGAGAGAACCTGACACCAAAACATGTCCCAGCACACATTATATTTGCATTTGCCAGACACAGAATCCCATAAATTGTTGTCTGATAAAGGTCTGCAGTTCAATGGACAAGACTTTAAACAATTTGCAGGGGATTATGGATTTCGACATACAACATTCAGTCACAGTTATTTGTAATCAGATGGCCTAGTGGGAAAGGGAATTAAGCCTCCTAAGCAGAGCCTGGCCTGAGGCTCTGCTGAACTTGAGAACAGCCCCTTCCAAACCTGGGCCATCCTCCACAAGAGCCTGACAGCCCCAGCATTCAAACCTCCCATGGAAGGTGAAGCTGATCTAGATGTCTGTGAAGATAAGGCACAAATAATCTTACAGCATCAAAGATCCAAAACTTGAGATGTGTAATTTACTGCATGCATGATGCTATTCAGGGACAAAGGAGATGGAGAATTTATGGCAGCTGCTCATGTTTCCCATAAAATTCAAAGCTCACCTGGGGAGACTCAGGAGGAAGCAAGGAGCAATTGCAACTTATTTCCCAGGGAAACAGGGACCTGAACTGGAAAAGGATATAGCAAAACCACTGCAGGACCAAAAATAAGCACTAGGGATGGAAATCCTCCTTGGGGCATAAGCCCAAACAACTGGAACTCCTGAAAGATTCAGTGAGCTCTGATACAATAGTCACCATCACCATGCTCCCTACCAGGACTGCAGCACACATGGAAAATGTTCTGGCTTGTTATGAAAAGGGAGGATTGGGTAATCCAGCACTGGCACCTAATGCTGCTGAGTGGGAGCTGATCCCAGTCAAGGTGCCCCAGGCAATGCCACTTCTCTTCAAGAGAAATGCCTGGGGCACAGGACACCTTTTTTTCCAGGTCACATCCAAGACTCTGAGGAAAAATGTCATGGAACTCTCAATTTTTTCTCATGCTTCATTTGGTTTAACCTCGGCTGGGTCTTGTGGACCTAGTGGGGACAAACTTCACTTTGGAGAAGCACAAACCTTGGCAGCCATGCCTGCCACTGAAATGATATGTTCAATCACAGTTCCAGGCAGAAAGACCAGCTCTGGGGCTCAAGTTTTGAGTTCAGTTGTAGAGAACCTCTGCTAACAGTCATAATTAGGGATTGCAGATCATTGCCAGGAACATATGCAAAGAACTCAGTAAAATCCACATGTGTCAAGGTTTGGAATCATGTCATCATGGAACATTTCAGGAAAGAATGCATTTAATGGGATGAAATAGTAGAAAATGAATAGAAGCAGGTGTTGCTTTCACAGAGGTCTCTGCACACATTGAGGGCAATAAGCCCTCAAATACAGATGAAAAGATGAACCTGGATGTGGAGGTACACTTGGAAACAAGGACTCTGATCTAACTACCTTAGACAATCTTTGCCTTGGCCCACCACCTTGGAGCTGTAGTGAAGAATAGCAAAACATAGCCTTGAATATCTTGAATGTCAGCTAAACACCAAGGTTATACTCAGTTCTTTTCAAAATTTTCATAGGATCATTCTTTTCCCCCTCTTTCTATGGAGAGTACTGAAAAACCACTTAAGAGTGTGTGCTGAATGTGTGCAATAAGGCCAAAGCTTTCCAAGTGAACTGAGTGCTGGCAAAATAATCCAGGCTGAGAGCACTGGGAATTGCTCTGGTCCATTCAGTAAGAGTAGAAGAGCACCACATCAGTAGTACAAACAGCCCTGTATCCCACTGCCAGGAATCTCTGCTGGCCAAGGAAGGAAAAGAAACAGAGGCTCAAAAGAAGCCATGCACATGATTACACTCCATACTTTGGCAAGATCTGGTTCAAGACACTTTAATCTTTTTCATGAATTAGAAAGCCTAGTACTCACAGGCTGACCTTGCTTTTCTTCTTAGGGACTTCTTTCCTTGAAAACAAAGGGAACCATTTTCTTCAGAGGGACTCTGAGCTTCCACAGAGCACTGTACAAATGAGGAATTCCACAAAACTCCACAGGTTAAAAGTCCAAAAGAGATTGCAAGTCAATGAAAATTTATAAAGCTCCGCTAGTATGTGTCTTCATTTTTGTCAGTCTTCTGATTTAAGCAAAGTCAAATTTCAGTTCTTTGTTCCTCAGGATGGACTCAAAACTCCAGGAGTTACACTGAGTAGCCTCGAATTCACATGGAAGGGGAGCTCCTGTTTTTGCACCACACGATGGGAAGAGCAAAGAAAGTGTTAAACAAAAGACACTGGCTTTTTTCCAATGGCAAAGTCATCTCCATTAACTTCTGCTGTTCAGATTGCAATGTGTCCACATTTGAATCCTCTGATGTGAGAACTGGTCCTGCTCACTAGGACAGCTCAGATTTGGGTCATGGCAGGGGGTCCAATAAAACAATAAGAAATTAAAGTATATCCTGAGGAAAAAAAACTGTATCCTTTTATTATCTGATAACAAAATTAATCTAGTATAAGACATGCCTGGAACTACTCTTGACAGCTACCAACAACACCTACAACAGCTACCACAAAGCATTTTGAAACAGGATACGGTGACATCCATTTTACTGATGGGCTCCCAAGGCAAAAAAAAGGCAAGAAGTGACAGTCCACACACTCACCCTGGAGAGCAACTGAATCTGGGGGCTTTGCAGGTGTAAAACCACTACAGAAGATTGACACATTCTCCTCAACTTACCAGCGCTCCATGGAGAAGCTTTCTGGAGCAAAACTCACACCTGTGTAACTTCTGCAGCATCTGTGCTGGGAATGAGACTATGTCAGTATAAAATTAGTACAAGAGATAGGAGTCAAGCCTCAGAGGTGAAAGCCTTGAAATTCTTGTCTCTGATCCATCTGTCAGCATGGTCAACAAGCATGAAATTCAGCTTTTTAGCTACTTTTGGCTAAAAATGTGAATTTATAATAAGGAATACTACAACTATTAAATGATTGATGTAGGTCTTCCAAGTAGTCATGCAGATGGTGCCACTTGAGAATTTTTTAATACCACTTGAGATTTTTCACTGGGACTTTAAGTTTTCCTGACAAATGACTCAAACTTCCATGAAATAATTCCATTATATAGAAATGGCACTAAGGAGAAGTGCACACTTCTCAGCCATCCACATGCTTGGACAGGGGTGACCTTAGTCCTGCCTGGGCCAGTGCTGGTCCCCAAGGGAGGGCACCCAGGAGCTTCCACATCCCTGGTGTTTCCAGTTATTGCTCATCTTCTTCCATGACTCTTCCTGTTTGGGACATGCAGTCAGCCTGGAACAAACACAGAGCTCATTTCCAAACTGGCTCCAGCACCTTACTTCCTCATTGGTGCCATAACAGCAAGGCATTCCTCACGGTGTGCTATTCTTCTTTTTGTTTTTTTAACATTATTAATTGTCTCCATTGACAGTTCTAAAGGGTTGGTTAGTTTTTTTCCCCTCTGATAAGACAAACACGTTTGAATCAAACAAGCCTTGACAAATGCTGGAGATACACATTGCACTGAAATAACGAGGGAGCTCTTTAATACAACACCACAATATGTATGGGCAAGTTGTTGCACTGGAGCAGTATGAGCTTGTCAGATCACAGTGAAATGGTATTCATTGAAAGAATAGGTACAAGGAAGAACAACAGAAAGTGTTCTGCTGTACAAACATGCAGCTAAGCAAAACCTTGGGGAAAAAAATAGGACACATGCAACATTGAATCATTTCTGTACAAAACTGCCTGATGTCAATAAAATTACCCACAATAAATAGAAATATTTCCCTGACAAAGACAAAAGCATAAATTAGGTCTCAAATTCAGTCAGGTCCAGATATATAAAACAGAGTGAATTAAGAGCTGTCAATAGCTGCTGATTTGCAAACTAGAAAGCTGAAATAAGCAAACAGAAAAGTAACAGCATGATGCTTGTTAAAATACACAGGCTTACAGCAAATTCAGGTAGACATGTACAAAGTTACACTTCCCAAATCACTCACAATTAACTTGTCTGTATTCCTTATAATGCTAATTTGCTAAAATCAGGACAAGGATGGCGTGACAGCCGTGTTTGCCTGTGTGTGTGTAACATGGGCAACAGCCTTCCCAAAGCACAGGGCAGCGTGACTCACACTGTCAATATAACTCCCCAACTTCATAATTGAAAGGAGGTGCCAGTTTCGTGCCATTCAAAGCATATTTTGAAGGGTGAATGTTTTCTGGCCTGCCAGCAGACCTGCCTGCAGTACTGGGCAGTGTGTGCCGAGCCGTGTCCGTGGAGCTGAGCCATTCTGCTGGCTGTGTAACAGGAGGGTGAGACACTGTGAGCCTCCTCTTCCTCACCATGCAAGAGCAAGCCCGTGGAGCTGTGCCTGCCTGGTGCCCTGGCACTGCCCTCTCCCTGTTGTGACAGTGACAGCTGGTGATGCACAGCCCTTGGTGGGTGTTTCGGCATGAACAGGCTTGCAAGGAGCTCCTGCCCTCGCTGGAGGGGTTAGCAAGGGAAAGCTGTGAGATGGGGCTTTCCAAGGGCACACCTTGGCTGGGGTTCACACAGATGTGAAATGCAAGGAGCAGTGTCACCATCACCCAAGAGAGAGGTGGCCGCTCTGATGGAGGGGATGTTGGCTGCTCCACTTCAAAGGTGCTGTGTGTTTGTAACCACCCAGCTCAAGAGGAGGTCCTGGCAGAAGGAATGGATTCTGCCTGAGGGAGCTCCTCTCCAGCACAGAGACCACAGGCTTTAGCCATCCTTAAGCATGTGCAAGTGGTGGTTTGCATTGAGTCCTCCCAGGCTGGTTTGATTGGACCAGAGGGCTCCAACCTGATCTGATCCTGCTGGGTTTGTGCCTTCAGGAGGAAGGTCATGCCCTGCCATCATGACCAGAGTGATTCTGAGTGTGACCTGGGTGCTGCTGCTCTAAACCAGGGCCCAATCTCCCCTCCCAGCACAACTCCTCACTGCCTTCATGCAAGACACAAGAATCTGACCTCCAGAGACACTTTCTGGAAGACAGAGATCATCATCCATAGGTTACACAAGATGTGACCTTGCCCTTGGGCATTTGCCTGCTCCAGCATGTCTCTCCTATCAGTGATAAGGCACATCTGAATCCTCCTCACATGCTGAAGAGGGAGGAAGGCAAAAATCCTGCTGCTGAGACTTCCAGTCCAGCATTGGCACAGCAATCCTGGAGGGAAAGGGCTTGCATGGAGCCAGCAGCCCCACTGCCACCACCCAGGGCTCCCAGTCACCTGCTTGCTCCTGCTCTTGTCGTTGCTGCAGGCACTGCTGGTCGGGGGAAGATGATAGCTGCAACCTAACACAGAAATAATTAACTCTGGGACACCGAGGGGAACATGCCATGATGATCAAGAGCCTGCAGCCCGAGGCAGCCCAGCGTGTCAGGAGAAGGGAGCAGCATCCCTGCGAGAGCTGCCACTCAGCGCTCTAATTTGTAGCGGCCAGGCATCCCACACCGGCCCGCCCTCCGCCCGCTGTCAGGAAACAGCTCCGAGTGGGAATTTACACTGGGAGGAATTAACAGCCTGCCCTGGGCTGCGAGGAGGCGTTTCGGGTTTCACGGCTGCCGATGGATGATGGGAGCTGAGTGCTGCAAAGGGGGACACCCAAGCTCACAGCATCCCGCAAGCTGCGGGAGGGCTCCTGGGGGAGCACGGCTGGGCACTGCTTCTTCAGCTGCAGACACCCCGGGACTACCCCCAGCCCCCAGCTTTAACATCAATAATCCCGCAAACAGCCACCGGGGTTTAACTTCTCTAAGTGAAAAAAAGACTCAAGAAAATGAGATCGTATGATGGTATCTCTGCAGTAGCTCAGCAAGTCCTGCTGCTCAGGGAAGAAGAGACTCCTGTCTCTCTTTTCCCTGTGATGGAGAGGAGCTGAGGAAAATTCTGGAAGAAGAAAGGCAAAGCAGGTCAGAAACATTGTTGGGTCCACGAAGATGCAGGAGTTGGGAAAGGAGCATCAATGACAGCCCAGCCAGGTCATGGTGACCCGTGTGTCCTGCAAGACACAAGGACATCCCAACAGGGACAGCCCTTCTGATCCAGCTCTGTGAGAAGCATTCCAACCAGAGTCCCTCATGGCAGAACACAGGCAGGGAAGAGGCTGGAAAGAGGTTTGGAGGAATGCAGCTGGGACAGAGAGCACAAGCTGAGCTCTAAGGAAAGGAAAGCAGAGCCAAATATATCTCACTCAGCTGGGGGATAGCAAAGGGGACATGATAGAAGCCTAAAAGTATCTGGAGGTTGTAAACATCAAGGAGGGAGAGAAATTATCTGCAGTTGTATAGAGGACATAATTAAGAGTAATGGGGTGAGATTAGGAAAGGGAGGGTTGAGGCTAAATATCAGGAAATATTTCCCAATGATGAAATGTGTTAGGCTGCTGAACAATCCTTCCAGGGGAGACATGGGAGCACAGTAGTTTAGATGGTTATGACTACCCATGACTAAAGCCTGGGCTATGTGCTGCCAGGCGTAATGGACAATGTAATTCTTGTCTCTGTCCTCCAAGGTTATTTCCTTTCCATCTCTACAGGAGGAATACCTTATCAAGTAATACGTGCTTTAAACGTGATGCTACTCATTTTGTCAGACACAAAGAGGCTCCCAGTTCCCAGCCTTGCCAGGAGTGTCACTGCAGTCAGCGGATTAGGGATGCACCCTGCTCTGCTGGTCACACCTCTTGCCTCTAGGGCACAGTCATTTCTCCCNAAAAAAAAAAAAAAAAAAAAAAAAAAAAAAAAAAAAAAAAAAAAAAAAAAAAAAAAAAAAAAAAAAAAAAAAGCTGGTTCATCTTGCATTCTTGCATTGTTTCTCAATATGCAGTTAGATAACATGAAAAGTATAAAAGTAAAACAAATGGCCCAAATGAAGTGCTGGAAAATAGGGAATGGAAACATGGCAAGTTTGCAGCAAATTTCCTTGTTCTGCCTTATTTGTCATGAGACAGATCTGGACTGTCAGTAGCATCAAACTACTCCTTCAATCAAATCTAGGAACCTCTTGTACTCCACAAAATCTGTACCTGTCCAGAAAACAGGATTTCCGGTCATTTTCATGGGAGGGTTTCTATTCAGACCTTAATGAGGAAGAGTCAGTCACCCAAACAAGAGGAAGGCAGCACATCCATCGAGATCTGACTCACTGCATTTACATTTGTAATTAGGGGGCTGGAAATGTTCAGCAGCAGCATTTGGTGACAGAACTAGGACAATATCACCTTTCACAGCTCTTGACAAAAGCATCAGGTAGAATTCCTCAGCCTCAGCGGTGCCAGTGGGGTGACAGGGCTGGGACAAGGAAAAAGGGGACAGAGACACGAGTTTCCTGAGGACAGGTGTGCTAAAGCTTCAGTCATACCATGTTTCTCCTGTTTATTTACAGTGGACAGCAGGCGAGCAGCACGGGTCTGAGCTCCAGCATTAAATGGAGATCCCAGATGCGGTGATGAGGCAGTCAGGGAGAAGTGGGATTTCTGAGTTTTTCAGAGCCCCAAGGCAGGGACATGGTGGGAGGAGGAGGACTAGGGAGCTATAATAAATAAACACTCTTTAACACTGGATCACAGTGATAATAATCCATCAAATCCTAAAGGTTTGCCCTGAGCAACTACCCAGTTTATGTACAGTGGGTTACTTCCTTTGTACAAAATCTTTCATGCATCCTTATTTCCCATATACGGTTTCACCTCATGTTATACCTTGTAATCTCGCCTTGTAATGCCAAGTTTAGAGTTATTATATGTCACATAAGGGTTGAAGTTTAAAGAAACCAAATGGCAGCTGAGCTCAGACACACTGTAGCACCGGGAGGAGCGCTTAGAAACGCTGAAGTGAACCTGTGGAATGCTCTTCCCACCTGCAGACTTTAACAGCAGCAATTTCTATATGAGTGAGCCATGACCAAGGACCCCAGCATATCAGGGAGAGCAAGAACAGAAACAACTGGAGGTTTCTCATGGCACAGTTTTGGCTAAGGCCAAAAAACAGCAGCAGTTCTGCAGGCACTGTTGATGAAGGCAATGAGGTTCTTGTGAAGAAGCATATCTAATATTTCATAGTGTTTTAAAACTAATGAAGATGTAACAATGTGAAACCAAAGGGTTTTCTGCCCAGGAAGGGCAGGATTAGAGGACACAGTACCCAGCTGGTCCCTGCATCCCAGCCCATATACATCCTTCACCCCCCATCCCACAGCAGCAGCTTCTCCTACTATCAGATGTGAGTCACTGCCAGAGGCACAGTGCCAGACCTGATGAACCAGAGGTCTTATCCGGTCTGGAGGATCTGAACTTCCAGTGTTTACTTAAGAATGAAGAGGAATAAACTCTGGTTTTTAAAGCTAAACATCTAAATGTGCTCTCTAATCTGAAGAGGCACAGTAAGCAACTGTACAAATACACCTTAAATGTTTCTTGGCAATTTTTGCAGTTCACCCAGAAAGGTGTGTCATCTTTCAAAACATGAAAATCCAGCTTCCCCAGGTCCGTTCTGCTTTTCTCTCTTGGAGGTACCAAAAAGGTGAAGCAAGAAAATCTGCAGCCAGGTACACCTTCACACAAAATACTGACCACTGTGAGCAACACAGAGGCAAAAAGACCTCTGCAAACAGGGCATGCAGGTGGATTTTCTCTGCAGGTTGGGGGAAACAGGGTGGTTGAGTACCTGACACCCTCATCCGTAGTGCTTGATTTTATGACCAAGAGCCTAAGCCTATACTTCTCCCCAATAGCCACATGTGAACCTTTTTAAAAAATATTTCACTCCAGCCACAGCATTGAAATATCATTCAAATACATTCTGAAAGGTTTTTTTCTTTTTTTTTTCCTGAAAACTTGGGCAGTTACTGAATTTAATGTTTTGTAGAGCAAAACCACAAGGTTTCACTCAGTCCTCATCTATAATTGTGGTAGACACTAAAAAATCCCTCGAGAGCCCCAGCACACACACAGCCAGACCAGATCTTCCAAGTTCCCTCCACACACAAATCCTTCTGAATAACAAATATTAATATATAGTAAATAATAATTGCAATACTTAGCACTTCCCACCCATAGATCTCCCAGTATTTCACTGAGCTGGATGAATGCCTTTAATTCTCTTGCTCTCAGGCAAACAAGAACTTCTCTTCTGCAAACATTTTCCACGCAGGTGTTTCATTTTAACCTTACACCTAGTTTTGGTGATTATGCTGTGGTCAGCCCAGTCACTGGGAGAGCTCCAGGTTAGTCTTCTTCTGTAAATGTTCCCCTCAGGAGAGCAAAAATACCAAATGTGTTTTTAACCTACAGACATGGATGATTCATGTGCTTTCTAAGAAGCAAATATTTACACCCAAACTCAAAATCAGATGGGCTTTAAGGTCCCTTCCAACCCAAACCATGCTGTGATTCCATGATTCTGTGATCTTTAGCAGGATGGTGTTCTCTGGAGCATGAGGATAGCCAGGGTGGGATGGCAGGAGTAGTACCATGAGTGCACAGGAGAGTTCTTGGAAGAAGCTCCTGAGATGCAAAACTTTTGGGTGTAACAAGATCCAACAGTTCTTTTCATGTGCAACTACCAAATCCACCTTAAGCATCCACACCTCAGTGCCTTGTTCTGCTATAAAATACATGAAGACATAAAAAATGATGTTTTCTCACATCAGCTTCACTGGACACTCTCAGGCTCCCTCTGGAAGTCATCTCTCTGCTCACTGAATTAAGGAGACCTTGACGATAGGTTTGGCAATTAAAAATCATCTAAATACAACTACGTATGGTAGATCCATAAATAATGAGATGCATATTTAGAAATTAGTTGGTTGCATCCTCCCTGGAGCCACACAGAAAGTGCAAATTCCCTCAGAAATGCTGCTTCTAGTGTAACTTCAGCCTGTGCTTAAGCCCATCTTCAGACACTGGTGGTGGGATGTGTGGGTGCTGAGCACAAGAAGGAGGCACAGGGGGGATCCCCCCGGCCCCTGCTCCCTGGGTGACAGCTCAAGGCTAACACGTGGCAGCCTCTCCCAGAACAAGAACACTCTATGGTTCAATCCATCCCTGAATTAGGAGGCAATAACTCTTGGTGGGGTGGAAATATAGCAAAATATTAAGCCATCAGTTTTCATTTGTATGAGGTTCTGTGTCTGCTGCCAGAGAGCTCTATCCCATATGTAGCTCCTGCCAAATAATGTGCATTTACCTCAGTTCCATCCACAAGCCAGCATGGTTACCTATAAAGATTAATGTTTGGGACCAGTGCACAGACTGGAGATGAGTTTCAGAAGGATCATCAGGCACTTAAATAGTTTCAGAATGGCCTTGGAAGTCATTAATCTTAATAGATACAGCAATAATAATATAAGACAGAGAAGGTCCCCTGGGGCAGGGAAGGAGGTGGTCCTGGCTCTAAGAAAGTCTTGTTCCACTACTTAACTTCAGGAATCAAGAAAATCTGGGCCAAAGTCTCCTCTCCTTCCTCTCACCTTGGGCCAAAGCCAATCTCTGGGGAAGAAGGTGGAATAAAGTACATACCCAGTGACAGATCTGTGTGCTGCACCTCTGCCCTCAGCATCTCTTCAGGAATGAGCACAAATTTACCTGTGAGTACAAGCTTGATCCCTGTTACAACCAAAGCTAAATGAATCTCAACTAAAGGTAGGCGTGACTATCTATATTATACTTATATGAGGGGGTTTTTTTCCTGACAAAGTCTAAGAAGCTGGTTTGAATAGACACCAGGGATTAATACAGGGCACATTCAGACCCAGTGTGGCATTCAGACAGTGAATGAGCTGAGACACGGTTGGGCTGTCAAAGCACAGGTGAATAATACTAAGCACAACACAGTATTTGTAGTCAGAGGTAACAACTACCTTGTGAGAGCACAGGAGGCATCTGGGTTAATTTGAAGGTGTATGGACCATTTATCACCTTCCCCAAAATCCATAATGCATGGAATAGACTGCAGTGGGGATATTTGGATCGATGTCTAGACTTTAAGTAACTTTTCCTTAATGCCCAAATTCCCAAGATTCTGTTCTTTGGCGGTCAGTCCTCCGACAGACCTCTGGAACATTGTTAAATGTGTTGTCATTTCACTGGCAAGTAAACAACTGACCACAAGCTGCAGAATCGAAAATCCTGCTAGTGCAAAGATGAGAAATACATCAATATTTCATCAATGGAGATCTACTCCTATTAACACAGAATCACAGAATCACA
>VXBB01007292.1:87186-101653 GCA_013399915.1 Illadopsis cleaveri | reverse complement strand
TTCAACAGAACCACATCTGTCACTGCAGGAGGACTTGATTGAATTGCTCCCAACAGGGTGTCAGGCTGTATTCTGACTCTGTCAGTGTTTTCTTTTTTGTTTGTTTTCTTTCAGTTTTTTTGTATTACTACATTTTTATTTTTTAACATATTCCTAGTATAGAACTGTTATTCCTATTCCCATATCTTTGCCTGAAAGCCCCTTAATTTCAAAACTGTAATAATTCAGAGGGAAGCAGTTTGCATTCTTCATTCCAAGGGGAGCTCCAGCTTTCCCTGGCAGACCCCTGTCTTCCTAAACCAAGACACCTTGTTAGGAAAACAGCCATCCCATCACGTCCTGCCAGGGAGAAGCGTGTTCATGCCATCAATAGCATTAGATTCCTCAGCCATCTTTTGTCAGGGGCTGACAGGCAGCTCAAAACCAGCAGGAAATTACAGCCCTGTGCTCCAAAAGTTGTCAAAGGATTCACCCAGTCACTGGAAAGTTTGAATTAACAGGTCTGGAAACAGGCAGGACACAAGATACCTCTCTGTTCCCCCCTCCAAGGATCTCCAGTCTCCACAGCTCTGGATCTGTAAGGTGTTTATTCTCTTCCCCACAGCAAAACAGTATTTTAGAAGTTTTTATAAAGACTGCAAGCCACCAAAACTCAAATCTTCAAATGACAAAGTGCTTTAAGTCCTTAAAAGAGAGGTATAAAGGAGAGTGTCTAAATAGAGGCAATTTTTCATCACTTGTGCCCCAGTTGGGATGTGGGATGTTTACACTCTGTGGACTCTGTTATCATATTAACTCATATCAGGTTTGATTCTGGGAATAAATTCTTCCCTGGGATGGTGGTAAAGCCCTGGAAAAAAGCTGTGGCTGCCTCACCCCTGGAAGTGTTCAAGGCCAGGCTGGATGAGGGTTGGAACAACCTGGGATAATGGGAGGTGTTCCTGCCCATGGCAGGGGGTTGAAATGAGATGATCTTGAAGGTCCCTTCCAACCCAAACCATTCCAGGATTTTATTTCCTGGTAAATTCTTTGATCAGCTCCATCAGGCTGACTCAGAGCTGCTGACAGGTCTCTTATTTTTTACCAACTGCAGCTTTCAAAAAAGCCAACCCTTCACCACAGAAACTCCTGGAACATATTCCAGAGGGTAAATAGGCACTTGCTTGTCACTACAGTGTAATTTAAACACAGATATATTAATTCATAATGGCAATCTGGATTGTGATTCTGCAAATTTTCATTTTTCCTAGCAAGTTTCTGCCAGTATCTCCCCATCCACCAAGCCTTAGGAAAAGACTTCACACAGGAAGCTCAAATTCATTACCAGGCCTGCAGAGCTCACTTAACAAATGATCCCTCAATTTGGAAGTTATTGAGTTTGATGGAGAATCTCATGAGTAGCTTGGAGACAACAGGTAAGGGTTAATTGCTCTGTTCCCTCCAGGGTGATGATAAGAGGCCACTGGGAGGAATCAGAAGAAACAAAAGCAGGTGGTTCTTTATTCAAACTGTAGTTAAGCTGTCCCAGGATATGATGGATGCTAAAAGCTTAGTGGAGCTCATGGAATAAATGGATATCTCCTGGAATATAAATCCATCAAAAGCTGCTGGGACACAGACAGCATCTCTGGAAGTCTCGGGGATAAAAATGACTGAACAGTGGAGAGTTGGAGAGAAAAAAAGTGCTCCTGAGCTTTCTCTCTTCTTAGGGAAATACTCTTCTCGTGCTTACAGTGGGATTTTGGGCACTCAGACACAGGAGAGCAGCTGGATGGGCCTTTAGCTGACAAAGAGTACCTGGTTTTATGGGACTTTTGTGTGTGGGAGAGGTAAATGAAGCTACAGATAAATTATGTGACAGAATATAGCCTAGGGGAAGAGAAGGAGGCTGAGGAATGTGAGCAGGAAGTCATCAGTGCAAACACCATGATTTAGGACCCCTCTGGGGTCAGAGAGCTCACAAATTTTCCAGGATGGTCACGACGGCCTTTTCATCCTGATCCTTCTGCATCCACGGTATTCTGACTGTTGAACTGGGTCCGGGTCACCAGCCCTGCTGGAGCAGGAGGTGCTGAGACCATGAACAACAGTTCATCACTCCCTTTCCTCCTGATGCCTCCTGATGTGCCTCTTCCTCTGGATCTGGGGAGGGCAAGGATCCAGTCCAACTCTCTGACCAATTCAGGGCTGACCACTCTCTTGGAGAAGACGTGCTTCCTGATGTCCAGTCTAAACCTCCCCGTGTGCTCTGAACCTTTCCCATTTATCCTGTCCCTGGATTCCAAGGGGGAGAGCTCAGCACCTCCCTTTCCACTTCCCCTCAGGAGAGCCTAAAATCCCCTGTCATTCCTCACAGGACATGACTTCCAGCCCTTCCACCGGCTTTGGTGTCCTGCTCTGGACACATCCAAGGACATTCACATCCTTCCTAAATTGTGGGGCCCAGAATTGCATTCAGTGTTCAAGGTGAGGCCTTTCCAACCCTGGATACAGTGGGATCATCCTCTGTTTTGACCAGCTGGTTCCAGTGAGTTTGGGGCAGACTAGACTGGGGTTTGCCCTCTTGGCTGCCAGGACACAAAAGAACCATGCTTGAAATTTTGAAGATGCTTTAGCTGTTTTTTCACCCTGAAACTGAAGAGAGGAAAGAAAAGAAAAAAAAAAAGGAGGAAGAAAATTTAATTTAGTTAGAGAATTAAGAAGTTATTTTGGATATTACAATGGAAGAGGTGAAAAGAAGATTTAAAGAACAAAAGCTGAAATGGATCTTGACAGGACCTGCCCTGAACATCTGAAGGCAGGAAGCTGTAACCATTCCAGAGGTTTAAATAGCTACACATGGCAAGAGTCCCTCAGAAGCTGCAGCAGGACATTCTCCCTTTAATATTGCTTTGTTTTATTTCAGTGTTCTCCAGGTCATCCAAGAATTGTTTGATGTGGTGGATAAAATCCTCAAGCTTCTTTTATTCTGGGGATCGATCAGAAGAGAAAAGTCTGAAAAATTGATGCTATGCATCCAGTCGTACACTTCCAGGGCACAGAATAAGCTCTCCACAAGAGTAGTCAAGAGTTCAGTGTGTTCCAGCACATATTTTTTGCTGCCAGGTCCAATATCCAGAAGATTTATTGGAGTCAACACTTGGTTTGTACTATCACAGAGTTTTAAGAGGCTTTCTGTCCTGATTTAGAAATTGGCAGTGATTAATTATACCCAAAAACCATTACAAAAGTTCTACCCCTTGATTATATTTAATATTAAAAAGGAGCTTGACTCAGATTTCTTCTTTGAGCTTATCCAGCTTCACTTTCCAAGGGATGCTGTTGGACTTTTTTTTGGCGGAGCTAAACTGATGTAAATTTTTACAGACAGTGATCAAAGCATTTCTTGACCTTCCCTCTGCCAAGCAGGCTCTGTTCATTCCATTTTAAGACAAATCCAGTGTTTTAATGACTCTACTCTCAACCATCTCCAATTTATCAACTTCTTCCTACTGTAACACGGCCGTAATCTCACCAGTGACAGAATTAACACAGTCTTGGCCAAATGGAAGATCCGTGTTTATGCCTCAAGGAATCCCATCAGTCCTTCTTGGCTCCTGCATGGAAGTAGGAGGTCATATTCTCCTGATTATCTGCCATGAGCCTTTCTCAGAGTTACTGCTTTGTATAAGCCCTATTGAAAAAAAAATCAATCCGCTCTATATGGTAATTTGTAGGATGGAGTCAACCCCTGATGGATGGCTGAGCTGCTTTATTTGCTCGGCAGAATTTTGGCCTCCTTGAAATACACACGATTTGCCTGAGCACTGTTTGTTAAATGATCCCTGTGTCACCACACAGACAATTCCATCCTTCTTACTTAGTGCCCCCACAAGCTCACTGACATGTACAAAATTTGATTGTTATATTTTATTCCCGGCATCTGAACAAGGAGGGAAACACTTGATACTGAAGGGCCAAAATTGATCTTTTCAGGAGTCCATTACAAATAATTATTTAGGACTGGCCTGACAGGGTCTATATTAACTTGGGGAACATCTGAGCAGGAGATTTGTTACTTCTTGATCTACAGAGGAAGGAAGAAATTCTTCCTGATGTCTGATCCTGAATCTCTCCTGGCACAGCTTTAGGCCATTTCCTTTTGTCCTGTCCCTTGTTGTCTGGGAGCAGATCCTGATCTCCTCTGCCTTCACTCTCCTGTCAGGGGCTTGTGGAGAGCCAGAAAGTCCCCCAGGCCTTCTTTTCTCCAGGGAATGATGATGCTTTTGGAAATGAGAATATCAAACAGAATCTCACACTTTATCAACATTTAGATGAGGCAAATCCCACCTCAGGTCCTCCCAAGCCAGCCTTCCTTTAAAAGCCAGCTGAAGCCTTCAGTGAGTGAGGAACATACCAAGGGCAGGAAGCAGCAGGAAATTGTCCCACTTCTCCCAGTTTTCCATTAATTGTGACATCTTTGGATAACCTGAGGCTACAACCCCGAAGTCTCTTGGTAGCTTTTATTTATTCCAGCAGAGCTGTGAATCAGTGCCCTTATTGTTGTGGGGGTATAATAAGGGTTTATAAATGAGTTTATATGATCAGCCAAAAAACAGATAGACCCTCTCTAGAAAAAAATTAACATCTGCTTTAACTAAAATGTTATTAATGCAGCTGGGCAATACTTAATGCTCTGTGCACACTGCAGGAAAATATTCATTAGTTTTTTAAACACTTGTTCTGATTTTCTCCCAGTTTTCCAGGGATTATCTGTATGGATATAAGGAATTCTACAGAGGTAGATCCATATCCACAGGAAAAGGGCTGTTCCTTCATCCCAGTGTACCGACAAGAGCATTTTCAGTGGAGCAGACTTGAGGCAACCCCGTTGCTATGGGGTTTTGACAACCTGGTGGAAAATGGATCCTTTTATATCAGGAAACAGAGCAAAGTGCATCCCAAGCATTCCGAGTGTGCACATCAAAGTTAATTTACGTAGAATTAGGATGTCAATTTAAAGCACGAAACACACTGTTAATTAACACTTAGTGGCTGCTGGTTTTTCATTGTTAAAAAGGCATGTGACAAAGGGAAATCTGAAATGGATTTAAGCTCCCTTGAAACAACTTCTTCTGGAATGTGAATATTCAGAGGAGAAATTGATGAAGGTAATCAACCTTGTGGCCTTCTAGGATGGAGTTGCTGCATCAGTGGATGAGGGAAGGGCAGCAGATGTCACTTAGAAGGGCTAAGTGACACACCTGAAGGACAAGGCCATCCACAGGGACTGGAACAAGCTGGAAAAGTCACCCACGGGAATCTCATGAGGTTTGAGAAGACCAAGAGCTGGTGCTGACCCTGGGCTAGGGCAAACTCCAGGATAAATCCAGGATGAGCAGATGGAGCAGCCCTGGGGAGAAGGACTTGGGGTGTGGTGGATGAGAGGCTGGACATGACCCAGCCACATGCACTTGGAGCCCAGAAATCCAAACATGTCCCAGCTTCATCCAAAACAGGGTGCGCAGCAGCTGTGGGGGGGCAATTCTGCCCCTCTGCCACTCTCAGGTGAGAACCCACTTGCAGAGCTGCCTCCAGCCCTGCATCCCAGCACAGACAGGACATGGAGCTGCTGGAGTGAGTCCAGAGGAGGCACCGAGGTGATCAGAGGGATGGAGCAGCTCTGCTGTGAGGAAAGGCTGGAAGAATTGGGATTGTTCAACTTGGAAAAGTGTCCAGGGTGACCTAATTGTGGCCTTCCAGTACCTGAAGGGGCTGACAAGAAAGATGGAGAGAGATTATTTGGAATCGTTTCAAACTGAAAGAGAGTAGGTTTAGATTGGATATGAGGAAAAAATTTTTCCCTGTGAGGGTGGTGATGACCTGGCACAGGTTGCCCAGAGAGGTTCTGGCTGCCCCATCCCTGGAAGTGTCCAAGACCAGGTTGGATGGGGCTTGGAGCAACCTGGGATAGTGGAAGGTGTGCCTGCCCATGNGCTTGGAGCAACCTGGGATAGTGGAAGGTGTCCCTGCCCATGGCAGGAGTTGAAACAAAACTGTCTTCAAGGCCCCTTCCAACCCAAAATATTCCATGATTTAATGATTCAGTCCGAATTTGCTTACTAGACAAAGAAGCAATTTTAAAGGGAGAAGTATTTAACTTTTCTAAACTGCCACTCTTGACAGACTCAAGGTTAAGGAACATGTCAGACTCATCAGGCTCAGTTAAAAGTCCTCTCCAAATTTTTTTTGTGGGTCTTTTGGGGTGTTCTTTTCCTCTCCAAACTGGAAATAATTGTCTGTGATATCCAAATTAGTCTGTGCAAATTTTATCAGGAACATTTGTAATTTAAATTGGATCTACAAAAGGAGAGGGATAAAAAAAATCTGTTCATTTCATGCTCATTATGTATCTCAGCGAGACTGATGACATTTTAATATTAACATTGTTATGGGTTCCATATAAAAAAATTAAGTCTACTTAATATTCCAGATTCTGCTGATTGGAACATAGTTATTCTTGACAATGGAAAATCAATTGCTATTCTAATTAAAAAGAATGGCAGAGAAATAAACAAAACAATAAAGGAATAAATATATTCCATATATTAGCTCGGAGCCTGTGTTTTGTCTTGGAAGTTCATCTCCTTTTGGAGTGTTTTTTCCCCATTGCCTGGTTTGAACTTTGAACTTGAGCTGGAAGAGCAAAGGCGTTTCAAAAAGTCAAGGAAACACAAACAAAAAGCAGTGACTAAAGGAATATTAAAAATTTCAAGGAGAGGGTGCAACTGGAAATGGAGCTGATGTCCCCAGTGCAGACAGACACCTTGACTTTGTTAATCCCACTGGTTTTCTTGAGAAAGTCCTAAAACAATTCTTGTTTGTATTGTCTCGTAAAGCAAAGGTCAAATAGAATTCCCTTTTCCCAACTCCAGGTAAAAATAGATTTTCAAGTTCATTTCAGTCTGCTTTCCCCCCTTTATTTTCTACTTTTACATCCTTTTAGCTGGGAACGAAATGAAGGGAAAATTGGGTAAAAAGAGAAAGAAGGGAAAAATTAAAAATATATATTGTAAATATATAATAACAATATATAATATATGTTATATATTTATTTAGATCTTTATGTCTGGAAAACTTCCCATTGGAAAAGGATGTGGAAGCGCCAATCAACAGCAATGGAACACAAGAGAGTGCTGAGTTAATGATTGGACTCAATGATCCTAAAAGTCTTTTGCAACCTAAATAAATGTGATGATTCCATGATTTTAGCTGGAGTGGAAACTGCCTGAATTCTCCAGTGTTTCTCCCCAAGCAATTTAAAGTGGTGTAAACAAGTTTCCCTATCAAGAAAATAAGACCTTCCACTTGGTTCCTCTTTCCCATGTTTTCCTAGGAGATCAAGACTATTCCAAGTAGTGGAAAAGGCACAGGGGAAAGAAAGAACAAAAGAAAAAAAGCTGGAAAAGGTTTATGAGCTAACTCACCCAGAAATCATTCATGAGGTTGGTTTTACTTAATTTTTGTCAGGAATCATTATGTTTCAAAAAGCAGGGGAATTTTTTGGTCCAAAAAGAATTTTCCACGGAATTTTCCCAAGGAAGGATGACCCAGTTCTCACACATGGAGAAACAAATGACCTTGGAGATAAAAGCACTGAAAAAGAGGTGAAATTTAAGAACAGGAGCTACAAGGAACAGCAGGAAGAGCAAGAAGATGGAGGGAGCCGGGTCAGGCAGCTGGAAGTGATGGAGAAGAAAGTTCCAAGGATGTGAATGAAATTCCGAGGGCAGACATCTGTCCCATTTAACATTCTCTGCCTGCAACACAAGTAATCACAGGTTAATCACCCCCAAATCACTGTGGAGTCAATAAAGATTGACTTCCTGCATCGACAGAGTCAATCCCATGAATTATCCCACGAATTATCCCACAAAATCCTGGTGTCTTCGTCAGGCTGGGAAGAATAATTAACGCCTTAAACAACCCAGAATTATTGACTCACTTGAGTCAGGGGAGTCTGGTGGAACTCCTGCCAAGATGCCTCCACTCCACTTACTCACAGTTTGCCACTCTCATGTGATTAATGCAGCCCTGCCAAGCCCTCGTTAATATTTTTGGAAGGAAATAAAGAAGGAATTATATAATTCAAGTTTCAAGTACAACTTCATGGGGAACATCAAGTGCTGCTCTGATGCCAAAGAACAAATCCCACCAGGAATTCATGCAACACATTGGGGATTTCTGGGACAGGAGAACCTGCAGAGGTGGCTGTGGGAGCTCAGTTCATGAGGCTGGACAAAGCAATTTCTGGTCATGGGTTGGCTGCTGTCTGTAAATGCACCCAGGAAGGAAATGCCAAGGAAGCCCTCGTTATTGCACTAAAGCACATCACCAGCAAAAGAACAAAGAGATCTAAACCAGCTGTGCATCAGTGCAGTAGAGAAAATAGGAGGAGCTGATTGGAACAGCCTCCCAATTGGAAAAACAGAGGCAAAAACTTTCTGTCACAGAAGACATTTGTTAAAGAGAAGGAATTGGAGCTGTGGTAGCCATTGCCAGCAGGGCAGCAGCTGTAACGTGCCAGGTTTATTTCTGGGTTCTCATCTGCTTTTGTGGGACATCTTTTGTGCCACAAAAATGATCAGAGGGCTCCTTTTCCATGGGGACAGGCTGAGAGAGTTGGGAATGTCCAGTCTGTAGAAGAGAAGGCTCCAGGGACACCTCAGAGCCCCTTTCAGTACCTAAAGGGTCTCCAAGAGAGCTGGAGAGGGACTTTGGATAAGGGACAGTGTAACAGGACAAGGGGTGATTGTTTTAAACATAAAGAGCATGGATTTAGGTTGGATATTAGGGAGAAATTCTTCCCTGTGAGGGTGGGGAGGCCCTGGCACAGGTTGCCCAGAGAAGCTGTGGCTGCCCCACCCCTGGAAGTGTCCAAGGCCAGGTTGGACAGGGATTGGAGCAACCTGGGATAGTGGGAGGTGTCCCTGCCCATGGCAGGAGGTTTGGCACTGTGTGATCCTTAAATTCCCTTCCAAACCACACCATTCCATGATTCTGTGATCCCCAGTGAATCCCTTTCCCCTCTCACACTTCTCTTATTAGTGGTTTCCTAAGCTTTCCACAGCCCAGTCAACTGAAAGAGAAAATTGACTCAACAAATATGGACAAATTTAACCACCTGACTCCATTTTAATGCTGAATTTTCTCTCTGTTCTTTGCTCAGCCTTCAGTTTGGCTGCCACTCAATCGAAGGGCCAAAAGACTTGAAAACCATGAGTTAATGGAAGGTTAAATACCCTTGGACACAATTGGTGTCTTTTGCTAATTGTTCCTGGCTCATCCTGACCAGCAATTAGTTCTAATATCCCAACTAATTTAGCTCTGATAATGTGATATCATCATCAATCACTTTAATGACCCATCTGGCAACGTATTACCAAGACCAACTTCAGCCCATGTTGTGACTGTCACCACACAGTTCTGCTGTTATTTCTGAGTTCAAGAGCGGTTGATTCACGTCTGAGTTTTTATTTTTAACCACGCAGAAATTTACAGGCACCCTGTCCAAATCTGGGCTTTTACCAGCAGCATTTAACCGTGCCGTGCTGAAATTAATAATGAGAAACCTCCAGATGGCAAATCAGGCCGCCGAGAAGCTGCATTGCCCCTGGAAGGAACCCAACATTCACGGATGGAGATCCAATAACCCCAAAATGTAGGTATTTTATTCCAGTGCTTGAAACCGGGTGGGTTAAATCCCTCTGTGCATCGGGAGCATGAGAAGAGCTAAATTCAACACCACACTGTTCGAAAAGTCTGATTGCTTTAAATGTTTTTCTGGGCCCATCACTGAAAACACACCAAATTTTTTATTAATTAGGACATTTATTTAATTATTTCTTGGAATATTTATCCTCATGCCACATATTAGAGCCAAGTAAGTGTTATTTGGCTGGTTTGAAGCATCAAAATACTGTTTGGTGAGAGGCGTCAACTGTCAAATGTTTTAAAACAAAATTTGTAACAGTCAAAACAGAAATAGATATCAAAATATGATTCTACAAAGCATGATTCCTGAGAAAGTCTCAGAGTTCTGTTTTTCATTATAAATTCTGCTTTTTGCTGGTGCATAATGTGGATTTTATTTCATTGGAGCAAGAGAATCATGGAATTACAAGATGGAAGGGACAGTCAAGATCATCCCACTCCAACCCCCTTCCATGGGCAGGGCCACCTTCCACTGGACCAGGTTGTTCAGAGTTCCATCCAGCCTGGCCTTCATAATTAATTAGTGTGCAGTCCAGATTTTTAATCATATTATCCATGTCCATGTCTCAAAACTTATTAAAACTGGCCCTATTATCCTGTTTTGCAGGCAGGGAAAATGAGGCACAGACAAATGATTTGGTAATTCGGAACTTGGTGATAAATCCTCAGCAAATTTGAAGCATTTGCATCTCTTTTTGGTTCTCCTTTTCCTCTTCAGCCACCTTTTCCCACAGGTAATGGGATGATAGTCCCTCTCTCCATTGACAAATGCAACAAAAATCATCAAAATCATGGAAATTTAGGTTGGAAAAGACCTCTAAGACCATCAAGTCCAACCACTCCCCCAGCACTGCCAAGGCCACCACTAAACTGTATTCCCACATGCCACATCTCCCCAGCTTTTAAATCCCTTCAGGAATGGTGACTCCACAACTTCCCTGGGAAGTCTGTTCCAACAATTTTTATCTGTGTCAAGTCGGATTCGCATCAAAAACGTAAGAAAAACAGGTCTAGAACTAAAAAAACCCCCAGGTCTAGGATGGAAAAGAAAAATACCACAGATGAGCTTAAAAATTATCAAATCCCAGTGTAAATGTCTCCAGGTTTGTGGTGTGGCACAGATCAGAAATACAGCNGAATGGTGACTCCACAACTTCCCTGGGAAGTCTGTTCCAACAATTTTTATCTGTGTCAAGTCGGATTCGCATCAAAAACGTAAGAAAAACAGGTCTAGAACTAAAAAAACCCCCAGGTCTAGGATGGAAAAGAAAAATACCACAGATGAGCTTAAAAATTATCAAATCCCAGTGTAAATGGCTCCAGGTTTGTGGAGAGGAAAGTTTATGCCAAGATATTTTATCCCCCAGCTGGGTTCTTTCCACTTTCCTCCAAATCACTGAGCTAGGCAGACTGGAGAGATTTTTCTGCCAAAAAGAATTTCTGGTTAAAGGAATTGCTTGGAATGAAAAGCATCAAGGAATTAGTGGACCCCTCCCAACCAGCTGCCAATCAAAGATCCACAGAGCAAACAGGACACTGTTATTATGAGTAAAACTGTCAGGAAGGGTGGAGGATTAGAGGTGTTTGAGGTGTTTCAGCAGTGTTAGGAGTTAAGGAATTCCCTACAAAAACAGGCAAAATCCTCTCTGATCCTGCTTTATCAATTTCTTCCCATTAAACATGAGCAGGTCATGGCCCAGTCAGGACAAACTAAAATAGGACTGGAGTCAGAGTAGGAGTGTGGAATTCTTGTTGTTGAACTAAAACTGAGTCTTTGAGCAGCAAATTATTCAATTTGGCTCAGCTTTCCACCACAGCTTCATTCAGCCTCATTTCCCAGGTTTTTAAAGGAGAGGGGTTCTCATTTCCCACATGCTCACACACTTTCCTCTCCCAGAATAACGGGGTTAAAATGGAGCAGGAGGAAGAGAGAAAATAGAGACAACTCTTGCTTTTTCCTGAACATCGGCTGTGGGGTCAAATCCCACCATCAAAAAGGGTTAAACACTGGTCATATATTGTTACCAATTAATTAATTAATTTATTATTATTATCAATAATTAATTAAGTCCTATGTGGAGTTCCAGATACTCATTTCAATGACATTGTTTTGTTAGAAAAGCTCATGCCAAAAAACTTATCCCACTGTGCTCTTATAAATCATGGAGTGAGTACAGGTCAGAGATCATTCCCAGCCATCAGTATTTCCCTCATCTGGGAAAGCAGGAAAGTTAAATAATAGGAAATAATATCACTCTGTGCCAGCCGGCAGAGGCTCCAGGGAATGCTCCTTCAGCAATTTTAATTTTTTTACGTGTTTTGGGTCTCTCATGCCAGTGCTTTTCTGGGTCTGGCTGGAAACTCTCAGATCCCTCTGTTTTCCCACTCCTGTTCCACAGTGCCTGTGCGCTCCCTATTCCACTGAGTAAAAAAAAAAACCCTTTTACTGAGTTTTCTGAAAGAATTTTCCTGCCCTAAATTCCATTGGTGGAAAAAGGAGCAGGAACTCTATCTGGGTTGACTTGCTTTGAGATAGAAACCTGAATTTCAGACAGGGAAATTTATTAATCCGTAATCAATCCCTATTCTTGGAGGGCGAGACGCATTTCTTCTCCCTTATTGAGATGATCATCTGTTGGAGTCCTAGAAACTTAGAATTTGAGGTTTTAGTGTATAGTAACACATATGAGTCAAGATGGAGGATTTTGGATGTTGTCTTTGCCCTTCTTCTTCACCTTCTTCTTCCTTCTTCTTCATGGGTTTGGGTGGTTTCCTGTAATTGGGTGAAAAAGGTCCACATTACGGGCCTCGGGTGGTCATTATTGGGTCAAAAACATAAATAATATAGGTGTCACCTTGGTGTTGGATACTTATCACTTAAATAACCTTGGAAAGGGTTAGAAGCACTCCATTTTACCTCGTTTCTCCAGCTTGCTAGTATAAGCTCACGGCTCATGAACGTGTAAATACTGTAAATAGATTAAGAAATAATAAACATTCCAAGTCCAAACTCGACGTCTTCGTTTCCCGTGTTATTCAACCTGACCTTGGCCGAGAGAAAAAAGTAGCCAAAACCTTTACAATCANCCTTGACAGGAGGGGACAGCCCGATGGGGATCAAGCTCTGCTCCCAGGGAACAGGATGAGAAGAGGAAACAGCCTCAAGTTGCAGCAGGCGAGGTTCAGGTTGGATATCAGGAGGAATTTCTTCATGAGAAGGGTGGTCAGGCATTGGAAGGGGCTGCCCAGGGAGGTTTGGAGTCCCCATACCTTGGAGTTGTTCAAGGAACAACTGGATGTGGCTCTCAGAGCTCTGGACTGGATGACAAGATGGGGATCAGTCACAGGTTGGACTCAGTCTTGGAGGTCTTTTCCAACTTCAGTCATTCCATGATATCATGGGTGGCTCTGAAATAGCACCTGAAGGTTTCACAGGAGTTCAGTCTATTTACCAGGAAGAAAATCCACTCTGTCTTCTTGAGCCTTTTATAGCAAAGGTGACAAGGAGCCAAATTCCAGACACATCAGAATATTCTGCCCGCACAGCTCATCTCTTTCGAGGTATTTTAAATCCCATTTGTCATCCTGGTAGCTGAGCTGAGTATCTGGAGCTGGCTGCAAAGCCCCAGCCAAGCATTAATTCCAAGCTTTAATTCATTTTCCAGGGAGCTGCAACATTAAAATGAGCTTGAAACATCTTTTTTCTTAGCTGATGCAATTTTTGGGTGCTCTGATCAGAGAAGAATTTGATCTTTTTTAGGGATGTTCTTACTGCTTTAAAGTGTATCTGCTTGGGCTGAAAGTCACTATGTGTGTGTCATTTTTTAAACAGAATCATTAAAAGCCAGGAATTTTTATACTGATCCAAAGAAACTTCCCACTCCAATGGGTTTGGCTCTTCATTTCCAGAGATTTCCTTATTGTTGGCCCATTTGAGATCATAGAAATATGGAATGGCTTGGGTTGGGAAGATGGAGCCCAAGGTGAGGCAGCTGTGCCCCTGCAGCCCCTGGATGTCCATGGGGGAAAAGAGATCCACCTGTAACCTGTGAGGATCCCACAAAGGAGCAGGTGGAAGCTGTGATCCCATGGGAAGCCTGTGGGCCTGATATTTCTGAGTCTGAAAGATTTTTAGCCTGCTAGCAGCTGCTAACTTTTTCCCAAGGAAAAATTTCTCAAGAAAGTTTCTTCTCAAAACAACCTTGGCAAACAATTATCCTTTCTCAAAAAGAAATTATCTTTTCTTTCAAAGAGAAATTATCCTTTCTCCAGGTGGTGTTTTTGCTGTTTCTCTGGTTTAACCAATGGGATTAGAGAGGTGTTGTTCCTATTCACCAATCATGTTAAGTCTGTGTGGGAATACCTTATAAAAGGTAGTAAGAATTAGAAAATAAAGCCTTCTTTTTCTATGCTTTTCACCTTCTGAAATACTTGGAGTCTTTCTTTCATGTCCNGAGTCAAAGAAACTTTGTTGGCAAGAGAGAAACTCCTGGCCAGATTTCTGTGGGAATTCTGAAACTGGATCAGTTTGTGCAGCACTGAGGGAAAGCACCGCACTGGACATATTTGTGGAGTACTTTCTCCTGTGGGAAGGATCCCATGCTGGAGCAGGGGAAGAGGGTGAGGAGTCCTGACACAGGTTAGCAGGTGGCCAGAGTCTTATAAACCACGTGTAAATGTATCAATCTCTGAGGGTCCAGCCCTTGCAGATTGG
>VXBB01007292.1:58431-81139 GCA_013399915.1 Illadopsis cleaveri | reverse complement strand
AAAGGGAAAAAAAAAGAAAAAAAGAAAAAAAGAGTGATGATTAGGTTGAATTTTTTATTTGATATATTTGATCCTGAAGAAAAACAATCAAATGTAGACACTCTGTACTTGGAACCAAAAGTGTTGGTTAAAGTAATTATGGGGGGGGAAAGGTAAAAAAAAAATAAAATATATATACTGCACATTTAAGAAAAAGAAGAAAAATGCAGCATTGTCAGGGAAGCTGAAAGCAAGGAATTGGATTTAATGTCCCACCTGGAGCTCAGTTTTAAAATGCACCTTGCTGTCTGGGTGATTCTCCTCCGACCTCCCGCTTTCCAGGGGTCAAGGATGAAATGGGATGCCCAGAAAATTCAAAAAAAAGCAATAAAGGAGCAGCCCCTGGGGGAGAGGCATGAGAAGAGATTCTGACAAAACCAGACAGGAAAACTGTCGTGGAATTAGCAAACAATGGCAATGACTGAAAGGAAAGTCGATAAATCCAGCATTGATTTTCTGATGTTCTCTGGGTGTGTGAAATGCTCTGAACTCGGAGGTTTTTTGATCAGCTGAGCCAGTCAGACTGGGGAAGGATTTTCCTGCCTGAATAACCCTGGAGTTGGGATTGCTCAGCATTCGAGTTTTGCATATCATTTTAGCTCCCACAAGGTTCAGCTGGAAGAGGAGACCTCAACCCTTACAGCAGAGAAATCAGCTGGGAACAAAAACAAAAAAACAAAAAACCAAACAAACCAAAAAAAAAAACAAAAAACAAAAAACAAAACAAAAAAAAAAGGCTGGAACAATATTCAAAGGAGAAATAATTTCCCTCATGCCCCAAACTCATCAGTTTGGGTTCAATTTATGAAATAACTCTTCTCCTAACTGACAAAAAGCTCTTGGGTCTTTCTCTGGCTCTCCTTTCCCAGCCAAAGGGGAGCTGAAGAGAACCAAGATGGAAAAAACCCCCCATTTTCTGAGCCTAATGAAATCTTGCAGCAGGATTAACAATGAATTGGGGGAAAAAAGGGAAGCTCCAAACAGGGGCTTTCTGGAAAAGGTTTCTGATATCCTGTAGGAAATATTGTGAATTTTTCAGCTGGCCACAGAAACTCAGGAATTACAACTGACCGCTGAGCAAATTCCAAAGGTGTAGCCTAAATCTTGTTGACTTATTTACAGCTCTCCATAAAAACAGAGTGGGATTTCACACTTTAACACACTGAAAAATCCACTCTATAACAACTGTGTTATTTTAATGTTCTTTTCCACCTTTTACTGTGGCTTTTTATGGAAACACATGGATCAGAGGGCCAGTAAAGTGGGATAAACTGGTGTACACTAATTATACTCCATGTGCTGGTGGAACAACACACTGGGATTATTTTTTTTCCCTCCAAATTATGTCTTCAAAGCGTGAGGATCACAATTTTCGACCTTGCAAGCAATTAAAATAAAATATTTTGAGTGACCTGATCCCATGATCCTGGAAGTCACTGGGGAAAAAAGAACATTCCTCTGAACATCAGTGGATTTCAGAGCTTGTGTTCATGTTTTCCATAGGGGAAGGTACTGACTCCATCTCCTTCCTGGGAATCAGGTTTGCACCAATCACTCTTTTATATCTTTCCAATTAATCTCCCCCACCTATTGCCCATTTAAACCATCCCACACCCTGCAGGAGTGAGGGTTAATTGTTGGGTTTTGTCTGTTTCCTGGCACCCCAACATCCCAAAAATCATTTATGGAGCTCAGCCTCATGATACCCTTTAAAACAGGGATTCCTCACCTCGTGTCATGGGGAGGAAATTAAGGAAAAGTAAAAATCAGGGTTGTTACACTGAAGGTAACTCAGGAATTCAGTGTCCCCAATGAAAATTTGATTTTAGCCTCTCGGGTTTACACCCAATGTTATTCCCTTTGCTTTCCTTCAGGAGATGAGGATTTCTTTGCACATATATGGAAAATATACAACCATAAATTACCTCTGCCTGTGCATACAGGGAGTTATGATGCTGCTGAGCTGCTGTTGAAGAACAAGGAATATTGGAGGGAGATACAGAGTGGATTTAGATGGGATATTGGGAAAAAAATTCTTCCCTGTGAGTGTGGGGAGGCCATGGAATAGAAATCCCAGAGAAGCTGTGGCTTCCTTCCCTGGAAGTGTCCAAGGCCAGGTTGGATGTGGCTTGGAGTAACCTGGGATAGTGGAAGGTGTCCCTGCCCATGGAAAGGGGTTGGAATTCCATGATCTTAGAGATCCCTTCCTATCCAACCCGTTCTCTATGACCAGGATCCCTTTAAATCCTGCTCGTTCCTCTTGCTCTCAGCACATGCTCTCAGCACGGTGAGAATTACAAAAGTCAAGCAGCAAATTTAAAAAAAAAAAAAAAAAATTAAAAATGAACAGGCAGCAAGTCCAGCCAGGCTGTGGCTTTTTTCAGGATTTAGAGGCTTCCTTGGCTTTAATCCCTTTGCTAATGGCAGCTGATCTTCCTTCTCCCTCTTGCAGGAGTCACTTCCCAAGTGATCCATTTCTCCAGACAGAACCTCTGGAAGTCAGAGGGGGGAAAAGGAACACACAGAGGATGAAGGAAGGAATCAGTACCTGTGTATAATTTTATCCTGGCACTCTCAAACCCTGAAAGGAGCCAGTACCTCTGACTGAAGAGTAAAACTTCCTGAAAAGTTATCCCTAAAATCCAGATACCAGCCAGAAGGGGAGAAGTTGCATCTTTGCCTGTTTCCCTTATGCAAACTCTGACAGTGCTGTGGGAGGATTACTCTGAGCCACTTCCAGGTGACAGATCCCAGAAGGATTTGGTCCCACTTGCAGGGACAATGATGCACCAGAATCTTGGAACTAGGAACATTTGTATTTTTTAAAGCTAAATATAATTTATTACTCATTGATGTGTGTTATGGTCCCAAGTAATGTCACACAAGTCCTGCGTAGAGGGGAGAACAGTGAGAAAGGATTTCCAAAGACATTTAAAAGAATTCCAAAGAAATTCCTCCCTGTGAAGGTGGTGAGACCCTGGCACAGGTTTCTCACAGAAGTTTTGGCTGCCTCCTCCCTGGAAGTGTCCAAGGCCAGGTTGGAGCAGCCTGGTCTAGTGAAAGGAATTATGATGATCTTTAAGGTCCCTTCCAAACCATTCCACGATTCCACGACCCTTGGGGTGTAAAGCTTGCACTCAAACCCCTTCTCTACCAAAAAAATAAGTTTTGGTTCATCACCAAAAATGTTTGAAGAAACTTTTCCTGTCCCCTCTACCCAAAAGGTCAAATGAACTCAAAGTTTTAGGGTTTGTGCAATTTGAAAACGCATAATTTCGTCTGATCCAAAGGAAAGCATTTTCCTGGAGGATGTTTGCTTGAAACAGGCAATTAAAAAAGCAGGAAAAGAAACAATGAGAGGGATGACTGGGTTTGTTGAATTCCCAGTCGTGGTTCAAAATTCCACCTCGGCATTGCAGCAGACCCTGGATTTTCTTTCAGGTCTTTGAACTGGTGGCAGAGTGCCCAGCTCAAGCTCGAGCTCAGCTCTTCCTGATCTTATCACTGAAGTCGTTCCCTTTTTTTCTGGTCTATTTACAGCAAGTGGAGATGGAGACAGGATTTTGCAGGTGTGAGAAGCACCCAGCACATTATGAAGCTGATTCATCCCCATCTTCACTCCAGTGAATATTCCCACATTTCCATGCACGGCACAACAGCACCAACAGGCAGAAACCTCAGTGTGTCCTGCCTGGAACACTTTTTTTCTGGAGAGATGGATTTGTTGTATCCAGAGAAAGGAGCTGAATCCATCCATGGTTCACTGGGTTTTTGGCCCTGAGGGAAATTGCAGAGGTTTTACTGTGGATTAAAAAAGGTGATTAAACATAACTGCATTAAAATATTCAGCTGCCATCATTAGAGAAACAGGTAATGAATTTATTCCTGTGGCAACCTGGGGAGATCCTGTACCATGGACAGCTGGAAGGAAAAATTCAAGCAGCCTTTTTTTTTTTCCTTCCTCACATAGATGGGAAGGAAGTAAAAACCTTCACAGCATTAAAACATGACTTTTACTCTTTGTTGGCCATGTCACTGCTGAGCTGAGCACTCTGTGCAAGGAGAATTTGCCAGAAACCCCAGGAATGGCAGAAGGAATTTTTATCTGTGCCTGGAAAGCAGCAGAATCCCTTTCCTGATTGAATGGGCTTTGTAAAAATAATAAATGGACGGATGGATAAAGAGAGCACACGTGAATGGATGTTTCCATCTGCAGATTAATTATCTCTGGGTGCAGCCCATCATTATCTTGCAACACTTTGTTTTCAGTGCACCCTTGGGGCAAAAATATTTTTGTGGACCTAAAGACTGCTTATTCCAGCAGGGAAAAGAAGAGAGCTGCTGTTCTCTCCACTCCTCTGGCATCTCCCCCTGGCTCTCCTGGGTTGTGCCTGTGTTTGACCCAGAGCTCAAACAAAACTCTCAAATATCAACAGCTCTTGAGGGACAAAACAAAAAGACAAAACCATTTTAATAAATTTCAGTCTTTGGCTGCCAGGGCTGAGTGCTGCAAAAGCCTGAAGGAAAAAAATCAGTGCAGGTAAAGAAGTGAAAACCATCCAGTGTTGGGATTGGTTAGATTTTATATGTAGGAACACAAATTTTTCATTTATAAAGTAGAATTGGGGTACGTAAGGAGGAAATCAGCATCCAGAAAAAAACTGTCTCTCAAAGGGACAATTTGTGAAAATCAGCATCCAGAAAAAAAACTGTCTCTCAAAGGGACAATTTGTTGGTGATGGGAATGGTTTTAAACTACAAGAAGGGGAGATTTGGATGGGATATTGGAAGAAATTCTCTACCTGGAAGGTAACAAGGCACTGGTTTTTCAGAGAAGCTGTGGCTGCCCCATCCCTGGAAGTGTCCAAGGCCAGGCTGGATGGGGTTTGGAGCAACCTGGGAGAGTGGAAGGTGTCCCTGCTCATGCCAGGGGGTGGATTGAGATGATCTTTTAGGTCTCTTCCTATCCAAACCATTCCATGACTCTATAATTCCATTTTTCCATGATCTCAGAAACAGCAGCTTCATTACCAGGATATTTCTCATCCTCAACAAGTCTCTTCTTCCCACTCATGTTTTATGAGATTGTGGGCACGTTGCACCACCAGGCTGATTTGGGAGGTAAAAACCCAGGAAGAGCCATGAGGAATGTTCAGGAATGTTCAGCTGCATGAGCCTCTGGATAGACTTACAAAAACCAGATCATTTTCCATATTCAGTGAAACTTCAATTTCTAAATTAGGTGCAGTTTTTAAAGTTCCAACCTGTCTTCTCTTGCTGTAATCAAAATAAGACTGAACTAAAAAATGATTAATCAGTAATAACCTCAATTTTTAACAAAACTACTTTAGTGACAACCTAAGAAAAATTATAAAAGTTTTAGAATTCGCTCCCAAAAAATGGGCTATGATCACAATCCTCCAGGAACGCCCAGTTTGCTGCTTCTTCTTCCACAGTTTCCAGCCTTTTGAATAACTTGCCCTGATAAAACAAAGGAATCTGCTGCCTCCAAGACTAAAATGGGAACCACAGGGAACACACCAAGGCTGCAAGTGCTGAAATTATCCCAGGCTGGCAAGAGGGAAAACTGACTTCATCCTTCACTTGTGCACATTCCCTGCCTACAAAAATAACTTCAGGCTAAGCAGGACACCTCTTCTCATGGAACTGTGACTCAGCTCCCTGAACATCTTCCAGACCCACAGAAACACCTCTCTGGGAAGTGGAACTGCAGAGATTCTTGGACCAGAATCTTTTAGGAGAGAGCAAGATATTGAGGAAAAAGGAGCACTGATGAATCCGTGGTGTGTGCTGGACATGAGGAGGAGTTGTNCCCTAAGAAAATCTGCTACAGTGTTGAACCCTTGGCACATTTCCAGCTGGGTCACACAATCCTGGAGATGCTGCAAAGGATTGCAAAAGGAGGCGGAGAATGGAAGGAAGTGCACAAGGGGTAAAAACTGATAAAGTCTGATGAGATTTAAATTAAAACAATAAATACATTGCGGGCTCGCTGTGTCTCCTTCAGTTGTTGCTTCAGGGACGGTGCTGATTTCCTGCATATTTTGGAGGTTCCACAGAGACTTCTGAGACATCCAAAATATTGGAGAAAGAACCTCAGAAGTCCTAGAGGGATGAATATGCCCAAATTTCCATTAACCAGGAGGAAAATTGAAAATTAAAACCTCAGCGGTAGCTTTTAAATCTCCTAGAGTTAAAATCTTGGGGTTTAAATCAGGGACATTAATGAAGGAATTTCATCTCCCTGAAGTAACCCTCAGAATGGAAAGATTTCTGTGTGGGACAAAATGAAATTCAGAAGGACAAGAGAGAAAAAAACATCTGATAGAGCTGGGAGGGTGGTGAGGCCATGGAATCCAGAGGAGCTGTGGCTGCCCCTGGATCTCTGGAAAAGTCCAAATCCAGGTTGGATGGGGCTTGGAGCAACCTGAGAAAGTGAAAGGTGTCCCTGCCCATGGCAAGGAATGGAATGAGATGATCTTGAAGATCTCTTCCAACCTAAACCATTCTATAATTCCATGATAGAAATCCCACATGATTAAAAAACATTAAAAAAATCAATTTACAGCCACTAACAGCATTCTCCGACATTTTTTAATTTACTGTTGCCAACAAAGCCGGTGTGGAACAGGTCATGGATTAACAGCAGCTCTGATTATGAAGGAGAGGGGATATCACTGGCGTGAAATGTGTGGCAAATATTAAAGTGCTCATCCTGCCTCACAAACACCTCAAAATGAGGTTTCTCAGCCCGCTTAGAAGACCTGCTGATTTGCATATTCATCACCAATTTATTCACCTGCCAGCAGCGAGACACGAACTATTTAAAAGCATTAAAGGAGACAGTGCAATTCCTTCTTTGCTTTGCTAAACAGCCTGCAAAGGCTCCAGTACGGGATCTCTTGTGGCTGGAACACCTTCGTTAGAGTGGATTTGCACAAATCATCCATGGGAAGGTCGAGAGCCCATCCCACTAAGCCAATTCCCCAGTTAAGACCAGTTCTGAGCATCCTAGAAAACTTCCAGAGGTTCGTCTAACACACAAGAAGAAACTGGGATCATCAGAGGGAAGTTATTTGGATATTTTTCATGGGGGCACTGTTCCCTCATTTTTCACAGGCTGCTGTTCCCTCAGTGAAGGTGCAGGGAGACAGATTTTGGAGAGACGAAAGGNAAATCAGGGACATTAATGAAGGAATTTCATCTCCCTGAAGTAACCCTCAGAATGGAAAGATTTCTGTGTGGGACAAAATGAAATTCAGAAGGACAAGAGAGAAAAAAACATCTGATAGAGCTGGGAGGGTGGTGAGGCCATGGAATCCAGAGGAGCTGTGGCTGCCCCTGGATCTCTGGAAAAGTCCAAATCCAGGTTGGATGGGGCTTGGAGCAACCTGGGAAAGTGAAAGGTGTCCCTGCCCGTGGCAAGGAGTGGAATGAGATGATCTTGAAGATCTATTCCAACCTAAACCATTCTATAATTCCATGCTAGAAATCCCACATGATTAAAAAACATTAAAAAAATCAATTTACAGCCACTAACAGCATTCCCTGACATTTTTTAATTTACTGTTGCCAACAAAGCCGGTGTGGAACAGGTCATGGATTAACAGCAGCTCTGATTATGAAGGAGAGGGGATATCACTGGCGTGAAATGTGTGGCAAATATTAAAGTGCTCATCCTGCCTCACAAACACCTCAAAATGAGGTTTCTCAGCCCGCTTAGAAGACCTGCTGATTTGCATATTCATCACCAATTTATTCACCTGCCAGCAGCGAGACACGAACTATTTAAAAGCATTAAAGGAGACAGTGCAATTCCTTCTTTGCTTTGCTAAACAGCCTGCAAAGGCTCCAGTATAGGATCTCTTGTGGCTGGAACACCTTCGTTAGAGTGGATTTGCACAAATCATCCATGGGAAGGTCGAGAGCCCATCCCATTAAGCCAAGTCCCCAGTTAAGACCAGTTCTGAGCATCCTAGAAAACTTCCAGAGGTTCGTCTAACACACAAGAAGAAACTGGGATCATCAGAGGGAAGTTATTTGGATATTTTTCATGGGGGCACTGTTCCCTCATTTTTCACAGGCTGCTGTTCCCTCAGTGAAGGTGCAGGGAGACAGATTTTGGAGAGACAAAAGGGAGGAGATTGTGCAAGGCCTTGGATTCAGGGAGGACAGATCAAGAATCCAGGCTGAATTTGAATGGAGCACAAGGGTATTAAAAAGACACCGAAATATGATGCAGTAAGATGGGGACAGCGTAGGAGACCACCACTCCAGAGGTCTCCATAATTCTCCTCATCCAGAAAGGGAGGAACAGAGTGAAAACAGAGATGGGACATGAGAGTTCCAGGCTGTATCTGCAACCAGACTGGCACAGTTGTGTCTCCTGGCCCAGTGTCCAGCTGGACAGTCCCCAGGTTGCCCACCCAAATTTTCCATGGTGGTTTTTAGCTTGTCCATCACGGCAAAGAAATCTTGTGCCCTTCCCTGCAACCAACAGACATTAAAATTCTACAAACAAAGCCTTCCAGGGCTCAATAAACGCTTGGAAAACCATTTCAAGCACATGGTGGGATTCTCTGGGTTGTCTTGTGCAGGGACAGGAGTTGGACACAACGATCCTTGTGGATATTCTGTGATTCTATGAACCCATCAACAAACCCAGGGTAGGGATGTCAGATGTTGGATGTGAACCTGTGTCTCCTTGTCGTAGGAAAGCAGGGATAAAATTAGAAATGGCTTTTTTTTGGTTCATTAGCTCTGCCTGGGGATCTCTGTGGTGGGGAGCAGGCTTCACTTAAGAGTGAGGGGAGGGGCAGAGACACAAGCAGGGCATTTTTTTCCCCCATATTCTGCCTGCAGCACGTTCACCAAAGTGCCACCTGAGTGCCTTGCAAGTATTCATGAGTCTCCTCACGTCTCCCGGCTGTATTTACTGTGCATGACTTACTGAACACAATCCAGGCCATGGGAATGTAAGAGGAATTCAAAGACCCATTTGTACTGTGGCACAGTCACTTCTGTTCCACTCAGTCCTCCTGGGCACAGTTGGGGACAGGAGAATTACCCAGTTAAGTGCAATAAAATCAAAGCCATGTCAGCTATTACTCGCTATTAAAGCTTTATGCAATGGGCAGGAAGAGAGCAAGCAAGGCTCCTGTTCTTCCCTTTTCCACTTGTATAAAAAAAATCCTTTGACTAGTTCTAGTGAAAATCACAAGGAAATTAGGTCACAAGGAGGCAAAAGGCCTCTTATGCAAGGTGGAATTTCCCACTTGCTCCTCACTAATCAGGGAGTTGTTTTCCATCTGCTTGGCACTTGGTGTGGGATGGTTTCAGCTGCATCCCCAACCACACCTCAATCTGTCTGAGCTGGGAACAGCAGAACAGGGGGGATTTCAGAAGCTGAAGAAATCCCATTCTCAGGGAATTCAGGATCTCATCAGGGGACAAGTGGCAGCACAAGGTCTCTACAACTTCCTGGAAGAAGGCTGGAGCCAGGTGGGGGTTTGGTCTCTTCTTCCAGGTAATAAGCTACAGAACAAGAGGAAACGGCCTCAGGTTGTGCCAGGGAAGGCTTAGATTACATGTTAGGAAAAAATTTAATCACTGAAAGGATAATCAAGCATTGAAACAGGCTGCCCAGGGATGAGGTGGAGTCACCCTCCCTGGAACTGCTCAAAAAACCTATTAATGTGGTGCTTGAAGACAGGGTTTAGTGGTGAACTTTGAAGGGCTGAGTTATGGATTTAATGATCTTGGAGGTCCTTTACAACCACAACAATTCTGTGATCCTGGGATGAGGTCATGTGAACCTTTGAAACCTTCTCCCATGCACGGATGGGATCTTCCAGATCATCTCATTCCACTCCCCTGCCATGGGCAAGGGACACCTTCCACTATCCCAAGGTTGCTCCAAGCCCCCTCCAAGCTGGCCTTGGACTCTGCCAGGGATGGGGCATCCACAGCTTCTCTGAGAAACATGTGCCAGGGCCTCACCATCCCCCAGGGAAGAATCCCTTCCTAATAGCCAAACTAAACCTACTCTCCGCCAGTTTGAAGCCATTCTCCCTTGTCCTGTCACTCCAGGCCCTTGTTAAGGGTCTGTCTTTTTTGCCGTCCCCTTCAGCTACTGGAAGGCCACAATTAGGTCACCCCAAAGCTTCTCTTCTCCAGCTTGAGCAATCCCTGCTTGTGGGCCTGATATTTCTGGGTCTGAGAGATTTCAGCCTGCTAGCAGCTGGTAACTTTTGCCCAAGGAAAAATTTCTCAAGAAAGCTTCTTCTCAAAACAATCTTGGCAAACAACTATCCTTTCTCAAAACAATCTTTTTCCAAGTGGTGTTTTGCTGTTTCTCTGGTTTAACCAATGGGATTAGAGAGGTGTCATTCCTATTCACCAATCATGTTGAGTCTGTATCTAAACACCTTATAAAAGGTAGTAAGAATTAGACAATAAAGCCTTTTTTCTATGCTCTTTGCCTTCTGAAATATTTGGAGTCTCTCATCTTTCTTTCGTGTCCTACAATGACACCTCCTCTCCCAACATTTCCTCACAGCGGAGCTGCTCCATCACTCTGATGACCTCNAGAGAGAACAAAGAAACTCCATGCTTTCTGAGGTGTTGTAGCAAGTAGGAGACTTGTCTCTGTACTGTGCTTAGCTTTGCCTTTGTTTTTGTATTATTTTCCTTCTTTATTAAAACCTTTTTGATTTTTCAAGACACACTCGATCGTGCCGTCTCGTTAATTAATATTAGCCACGTCTCAGAGGTGTAAGTATAACCAATACTGCTCCATTTGCTCACCCCCGCCTGGATTGACATTGGGGTTGACCCTGGAGCAGCACCAACACTTGCTGTTGTTAAACCACACAACATTCCCACTTCTCCAGCTTGTCCCGGTCCCTCTGGATCCCACACCCTTCAGGTGTGTGACTGCACACTCAACTTGGTGTCATCTACAAATTTGCTGAGAGTGGCCTTGGTCCCTCTTTTGTCCTGTGTGTCTCAACATTTATATAAAACCCTACAACTTCTTCCCAAGTACACTTTAAAAACGAAATAAAAAGTAACTTTCAAATGGAATGAATTGTTATAAACAAAACATTTCCACTTTCAGCCTATTTTTTTAAATAATGCAGCTTTCCCTGAGCAGTTCAGGAAACTTTTCGTTGAGGAGGGAAGAGTTTTCAAGGCCTTTTTATATAACTGAGGAGTCCATTGTTGTCCTGCCTCGCGCTGAACCTTCCTCACAATGAAGCTAATTATAAATATATGAACTGTTATAAATAAACCTACAAGGCTCTGTATTTTTTCTAAATCTGTGTATATGTTCCTTACATTATATCCTGGATAAAGCCAGAGTGGTGGCGTAATGCATATAATGGGATGAGTTAAATGTCAGCACAGAGTGGGCGAATCTGGTGTTATTCCAAACATTTTCGCAGGGGAGAACATCTCAAGAATTCACTGAGGAATAAAGGCAAAGAGTTTCAAACAATTGTTTTCTCCTTTGTAGAAACTTCTCTTGCCAAAGACTTTGATGTTGGGAAGGAAACTCACAGGTAACCTCCACTTCCCAAATCCACTTCTGCCAAGGAATTGCCATTTTTTGAGGTGGTTTTCCCTTTTTTTTCCTGGAGGTTTCCTGGTGGTATTCCATGTCTGCTCTTGCCAAGAAGCATTTCTGCTGGAACATTCCTGTTGAATAAGCCTTATATTTTTGAGTTCTGTGTCAGAGTAACATCACTGATTCCAAATAAGTTTCAAGGGCCTCAAAAGAGAGAAAACCTACAGCAAATCAACCCAGGAATGACTATTTTAGATCTTCAGCCTTCCCAACCTTTGAGGTTTTTTGCCCAGATTTCAGTATCTTCATTTGTCAGACTTTTTTTGTTTCTTCTGCTGTCACTTTTAGGTGGTGACTTTGTGTTTTTCAGCTCTTTCTAAGTCACAATGACCTTTTCAAGAAGAAGAGGAACTCTTTTTTTTTTGGCACAGCTCGTGGGATTAAGGGAGGTGAGTGTGGCCTCAACTCAAACAATCCTTCCACCAAGAGAAATCACCTCCTTCTCTGAGCACAGAGATCAAACTGTGCCATGACACTCAGGAAAGAGCAGGAAGGAAAGGTCAAGGAGGCTAATTTGTAATTAAAGGGATGCAATTAAAGGGATGAGTCATCCAGCAAGTGAGCTGTGAACCTCAGCTCATCTCTTATCACCATCACACACTGGTGGCTGCTAGGAGTACAGGGAAGGAGATTGGATTTGTTTGAATGTTAAACATCTGTCAGGGAATGCTGCAAAGTAACCCAGCCCCTTTAGGCTTCAGTGGCCAAAAAGAGACCTCACAGATAGTCCCTGCAAACTAATTCCAGCTCTACACCTTCCTCCTTCCCTGTTTAATCCCTTCCTCATGTCACATTTCTTCTGGGAGTCATTGAAAAAAAAAAAAAAAAAAGGAGTTTTCTTGACAAGGATGCACCTGGAGGTGGGAGAGGTGTGCTGGAAGGTTCTTCGTGCACAAAGGGATTTCTTGTAAAGAGAAGAAAGAAAAAAAAAAGCAACAGTGAGGATTTGGCAGGAGGATCACAAACCTTGGGACATCCTCATGGAATTACCATGGAATGGTTTGGGTTGGAAGGAACCTTCAAAGTCACCCAGTTCCAAGCTCTCTGGACCTTTCACTATCCCAGGTTGCTCCAAGCCCTGTCCAACCTGGCCTTGGACATTTCCAGGGATGAGGCAGCCACAGCTTCTCTGGAGAATCTCACCACCCTCACAGGGAAGAATTTCTTTCCCAACATCCAATCTAAATCTACTCCCTTTGAGCTGACAGCCACTCCCCACCTGTGCAGTCACTCCATGCCCTCTCCAGTTTTCAAGGAGACCACTGGCTGATGATTCCAGCAAGGAGAATAAATCCTGGAACCCAGGTGACATCTTTCCCCTCTCAGTCTGTCAATCTCTTGAAGCCCATTCCAAAAGAGAAGATACCTGGGTGTCCCATCACTCCTTGGGCTGTGTTTTCCTATGCCAGTCCTAGAGCTCAGAAAGAACAAAGGCAGATCCCTGTGGCTGAGCAAGCTCTCCAGAGTTAATATCATCCGACAAAAAAATTTTGGCTGGCTCATTTAATTAGGAAAAAAAGAGATACTTCCACTAATGGCAATACAATGGCTATATATAAACATATAGAAATGTCTGTGAAAGGAAGCAGCTCTCATTCCTAATTAACTGCTGGCTCTCCTGGCTGGGCTCCAGCTTCCACTGACAGATGGTGACGAGCCACTCTCCTCTACCCTCCTTTTATTAATGAACTATCCAGGAGAAAATTCTTCCTCCATGAGATCCAGAACTGCCCAGAGCCCATGGCCAGCCCTGCCTTAGTTTTCATTAAATCAGGAATATCTGAACTCTGGCTCATTAGTGCCCAGGTTGCTGAAGGCCTCTGGTGCAATTAAGTCTTCAACTGGCAGCAGATTTCTCTGTAACAGCTAAATCAAGACTGACTCGTGATAGAAGATCACAGAAAAGCGGGATAAAAGGATGGCTGCAAAGCCAAGTCTCCAGGGAAAATCTCCACAGCTCCACCCTAAGCTCCCTGTGCACAGGAAAAGAAGAAAGTTCTTTCTCCCTCTATTGGCTTTTTGTCCAAAATACTGGTGCTGGCATGGAAATGCTCCCTGACTCAATTCCAGGGGACGTCCTGCCTGAAATACCTCGAAGACGAGGAGAGCAGACACTGCCCTGGGATAACAGGGGCAAGTTATTCCCAAAACAATATTTTAGATAAGTCTGGAAGGGTTGGAGAAGCACATTTCAACCATGAAGGGAAGCAGTGAGCCAGTGCTAGTCAGGGCAGGGCAACCCTAGAACTGGAACCAGCAGGAACCTCTTATCTGCTCCAGAGATGTTAGAGGGAGCAATTATCACCTCCAGAACAACAGCATCTCCTGATGTTTAATGTTTCCCTGCTCACAGCATGGCTGGATCTGCCCTTCAGCCTTCGTGCTGGGTTCTGCAGGATTCTGCATTCCCCTGCCCATGGTGCAGAGATTGGAATTGGTTGATCCCTCAGGTTCCTTCCAACAAAAACTATTCTATGATTCTGTGTTCTCATGCACCCAGGAATGGAGGTAAAGCAGGATTTGTTGTGCAGGGGATGTTGGTCACACCAGGAGACGAGGGCAGAATCCTGAATGTGGTGGGATGAATTTTGATTTGAACAACAAAGATAAAAACAAGCCTCAAATCCAGATCCTCATCCCTAGCTCAGGAACTTCCAACCACACCACATCACTGCGAGTGTCCCTCTCCAGGAGCACCAGATCCAAAGAGGTGAATTAGGGAACAACATTCCTGCTGCAGCTCCTGAAGTCCTTTCCCACATCCCCTGTCAGCACCTCCTTTTCTCTCCCCTTACTCCCACCACGGTGACAGTGCTGCAGTTATTGAGGGAAACCCCAGGATCCGCAGATTGAGCTTCCAGACCCTCAGTTTTATTCTTGGCTTTGTCACTGCCAGTGGGGTGACCTTAGGCAAGTTTTTGCTGCTCTGATCCTCAGTGTCCCAACAAATCTGAAGGGACTATTAACAGTAAATTTGTTTTTCTTGTGTCTCTCTAAGGTAAAGACCTTATCATCCACCAGCCCTCCCAACATCTGCTCCCCCCTCAAGTGCAAGATGTCTTTGCCCTCAAATCATCTATCTTTCCTCTCAAATTACCACCCAAATTAACACCATGAAGATAACTCTAAGCAGTTTTGCTCTCATGTCTCCTTGTGCTCAAGGATCCTGGTTCCATTTCACACCCGATTTTGGGGTTCTGTGCCTGAGAGCTCATTGGGCTTTTCCAGCTGCATCTGGTGTTTCCATAAACATTATTCTTTCCCCTTGTGAGCTAAAATCCCAGAAATGCTTTGGGACAAGTTATTGAGGAATTCTAAATGAGACCAGCTGTGATTTATTGACCATGAACAGCTGACCCATAATTAATATTCCTATCAGGACATTTTTCAGATGGATTGCTTCAGGAGCTGAGGTCACAAAGAGTGAGAGGATCCAAACCCACACATATTCTCTTTTTAGAATTATTTCTCCTTTTCTGTCTATATTGTATATCCTGGCTCTCTTAAAGGTATTCCAGAATGGTTCCTGGATATGTCTCCAGTGGCCCTATTTTCCACTTTTTATTTGTTCTCTCAATTTTTCTCCAGTGGGTTTGGGATGATCCCCATCATGTATTTCATTCAAATTCCAGGAGAATTCAAGGAGAAATGCACTTTTAATTGCCCTATCAAATGTGATCTTACTGTACAACACCATCTAATCCATGCCTTTTGTATATTTGGGAATTCCAGAAGTATTTTATCTCAAGATGAAACAGTTCAGTTCTGTTTTGATCAGACATGAGGCAGATATTGAGCAGGATGAGTTTTCCACCTGTCCATTCTTAGAGGTTAAAAAAAATCAACATAAAAGAGCAAAAGCCAAAGCACAAATAATGGTGAGAAACCCACCTGGAGAATTTCCAAATATTCCTGCTTTTACACTTTTTGATAGAAACATCACAGAAGGGTTTGGGTTGGGAGGGACCTCAAAGATCATCCACTTCCAGCCCCCTGCCATGGGCAGGAACATCTTCCACTATCCCAGGTTGCTCCAAGCCCTGTCCAACCTGGCCTTGCACACTTCCAGGGATGAGGCATCCACAATTCCTCTGACAGATCTGTTCCAGGACCTCACCACCCTCACAAGAAAGAATTCCTTCCTAATATCCAAGCCAAACTTACTCTCAGTTTTGAGCCAATTTCGAACATTTCCATTGAGTGTCTTAATTTTCAGGAGCAGTGGCAGGAGCATCTCTGCTGAAATATCCATAGGGGAACATTTTGCTGCAAGGGAATTGCCTGGATTTACCCTGGAGACTCCCTAGGATGAGTTGTGCTTATCCAGCCTATAAGAAGCAGCAGGCTGGGATTTTCCAACTGGCTCCAGTTGCCTTATGGCTACACTCAATGCCCAGTCTCTCCTCTCTCTGGGCAGGCTCCTGGATTTTTTCCATGTTGATTCCATCAGCGAAAAACAAAATTATTCATAAAATCATGGACTTGCCAAGGTTAGGAAAGACTTTTGAAATCATCAAGTCCAACCACCAAACTAGCATGACGTTCACCATCAACCATGTCCTCAATGCTACATCCACGTGTTTTGGACGTTCCCAGGGATGGTGGTAGGATGAATTCCACAGGGTTTGTGATAATTTGGTTTCCAGCTCTCCTCCCCTCGTGGACACCACCCATTTCCCATGTGACCTGTGCAAGTGAATGACAAGTATTGTCCCGGACTGGCAGTAACTGAAGTGCAAAGGGAGGGAGAAGAGGTGAAATCCATACAAAAGGAAAGGGAGAAAGGGGAAATTCTCTTACATTTAGTGCAAAAATCATAGAATCAGAAATCATCAAGGTTGGAAAATGCCTCTGAGATCATCAAGTCCACCTCAGTGTCCCAGTTCCTACCCAGCTCCTGCCTCCTGTGTTTCCTTGGACCTCCTCCCTGGTGAGACCCCTGCTGCTCCTGCTGACTTCAGGGGCTGGAAGAAAATAAAACCAGAGGCTGTGTGACCTGGAAAGTGCATTTCAAATGTTTTTCTGCCCTGTTGGAGGGCAAGAAAGCTCCCACCCCGTGGGAGCAATCACTGTGTGCGCTCAGAAAAAGCCTGTGCTGAGAACAGCAACCCCCAAGGAGATTCCAAGGGAAAACAGGATCTGTGGGAGTGCAATCAGCCACTGCAAAGTGCCTTTTCCTGCAAGGCCCAGGCAATTCCTTGTCTGAAATCAGAGCTGGGGACAACTCTGGGACAGGATTTCCCTGCAGTGCCTTTGCAGGAGGATCCTGGGTGGGTGACAGGACTCATCCCTTTGGGACAAAGATGCTCCTTCAGGCTGTCCTGCCCGGGCATGGATGTCCTGGCACAGCATTCCATGGGGTGGGCAACAACCTGCAGGACCTTTCCATTCTTTCTCACCATCATCCACATGCTCAGCATCCCAAACCTCTATGGTCTCTCAACCAGAACCAAAAGCAAGTTGATTTTCCACCTCCATCAGCTCCTCTGCAAGAGCCAGGGGTGAGGAACAGCTCAGGGGTTCCTTTGCCATTTGAGAAGTCACATATTTGTCCTAAAGTCAGTGATTTTACATCTCCCAGGGCAGGCACAGGGGATTTGTGCACTGCACTTATTGTCTGTTAATTTCATGAACCCTAAAACTGAGATGGGAAATAAAAATGTGCTCATTTTATATAAATGTATCCATATATGAGGCAAAATGACACCACCATGGACCTCCAGTGGCCCTTTCCAACCTCACCCTTCCACAATTCTGTGATTCTGTGATCATCCCCCATCTCTCTGGGTCTTGGATCATTCACCTTTAATTAATACCCACTTTAATTAATACCTTCTGCCTGGAAAGCACAGCGCTGGCTCCCACCTCCAAAGCCAAAACTTTACACCAATGATTTAGGGGGGGATGTTCCCAGCTCCAGCTTTAAAAGTTGCTTGGGGACCGCAAGAAAAGCAACACAAATCATCTGGGATGAGTTCTGGAGCCCACCTGAAGAGAATTGGGGCAAGGCCATGTGTTTCTAAAGGAAGAGGGATAAAAGAAAATTACCTCCCATCCANTTCCACACAAAAGAGCAAAAGCAAAGGCTTCCCAAGCCTTTATGATGAATTGAATGCAGTTAGAGCAGGCAAGGTATTTACAAGTTGTGCTTAATAGAAAGGTTTATCAAAGGCAGGGTAATTACCAGACAGTTTGGGGGCCTGAAAACAGAGTGTTATTTAAAAAAAAGAAAAAAAAAAAGAAAAAAAAAGTAGGAAAAAAAGTAGAGGAGGAAATAAAAGATAATTCACAGGGAAATATGTAAAAGCGAGTTTCAAGCCAAACTGGTGCCTCAGCTCTCTCTATACAGAACAAAAAGCAAATTATGACAGGGCAGGGCGGCCAAGGAAAACAAGAAATAAAATAGCTGGATTAGTGGGAATAAATGACTGCAATAAAAGGTCAGGAGGTGTGGAGGATGTCCCTGCCCATTGTTCAAGGAGGCATTTCATCAGGGATGTCAGGTGCAGATGAGACCATGGAATAACAAAATGGTTTGGGTTGGAAGGGACCTTAAAAACCATCTCATTCCAACCCCTGCTATGGGCAGGGAACTTCCCACTGGACCAGGTTGCTCCAAGCCCCACCCAGCCCGTCTTTGAGCACTTCCAGGGTTGGAAATTGGATGAAATCTTTTACTTTCCCTGTGAAACCACTAAGGAGAGGTGTCAAAAGGGGCTCACGACCCAGATGGACACTTTGATCCAACTGGGAATGGTTTTTCTCCCCTTCCCAAGCAGCAGGAGCCCCAAAATTCCCCCAGACAGTTCTCTCCGGAGCCTAATCAGTCCGACTGCTAAAAATAACTGCTGCTTATCCACGCTCAAATCATTCCAGTAATTAATAGAAAATTAATTCAAGGCAGGCGGCGATGCCCCTGAGAGCAAACGACCTTGCTTTGTGCAGGGAAGACAAATTAGCCAAGGTCCATCCAATGTGAGCCATCAAAATGGGGAGAACGGAACGTTCCCAGTCTCCTGACTGTTTTTATCCACACAGGATTTGTAGATCACGAGGCAGGAAGAGCTCCCATTACCGTTCCTACTATTCCCAGGCCAGCAATTATATCATCCTTGATGCTTTGTTTGGATCCTTGACATTTATTTTGACGGATTTTTTTTCTATTCCCTTTCTTTTTTTTCTATTTCCTTTCTTTTCTTCTATTTCCTTTCTTTTCTTCTTCACCTCTGGATGCTGTTTCTGGAGTTCCATAGTCTTAACCTGGTCTATGGAAATATGGTTAATGCAGCTCCAGCCCTGTCCATCCCTCTGTCCATCCACCTGTCTGCCCATGGATCTGACTGGGCATCACCCTGCCCAGATTCAAGCAAATTAAATGAGGAGAATGCTCTGAAAGCTCTAGAAACAATCTCATGTTTTGTGAAAATTGATTAAAAAAAAGAAGAGAGATCTCAAAATGAAGGGTCCCACAGAAGGACCCTCAGCTCCTCAAACCCTCCTAGAAGCAGCAGCCAGGTGGACAACAGGAAAATCCATCCCCTGACAATGCCTTTTGCTCAGCAAAAGAGGAAGGAATCCTGGGAAGGAGCCCAAAGGAAGGGGAAAAAACCAGCGAACTGTGAGCTTAGAGGATTGAGGGGACAAGCCAATGGGAAATTCAGCTTCATTAATTCTGAAAATTTCGGGTTGAGGGAGATGATTCTCTCCCTCTACTCTGCTCTGGTGAGACCCCACCTGGAATTCTGCATCCAGCTCTGGGGTCCAACAGCAGAAGGATGTGGAGATGCTGGAGCGAGTCCAGAGGAGGCCACAGAGATGCTCCAAGGGCTGGAGCCCCTCTGCTCTGGAGCCAGGCTGGGAGAGCTGGGAATGTCCAGGCTGGAGAAGGGAAGGCTCCAGGGAGACCTCAGAGCCCCTTCCAGTGCCTAACGGGGCTCCAGGAGAGCTGGAGAGGGACTGGGGACAAGGGATGGAGGGACAGGACACAGGGAATGGCTTCCCACTGCGAGAGGGCAGGGCTAGATGGGTTATCAGGATGGAATTATTGCCTGTGAGGGTGGTGAGGGGCTGGAATGGAATTCCCAGAGAAGCTGTGGCTGCTCCATCCTTGGAAGTGTCCAAGGCCAGGTTGGATGGGACTTGGAGCAACTTGGGATAGTGAAAGGTGTCCCTGCCCGTGGCAGAGGTTGGAATTCCATGATCTTAAAGGTCCTTTCCAACCCAAACTATTCTGGTATTCAATGAAAATTGCACCCCTTTGGCTGCAGAAACTGTAAATCCATCTCCTCCATTTCCCCCCCATCAGGTCTGTTTAATCCTAGACACATTCCTGGCCATCCTTTGGCATCCCACTTTTTTGCTGGAGAGGCTGACAAGGTGGCAGCTGTTAATTCTGTGCTCAGTGCTGGCTGCGCTATCGATTTCAAAACCTCTGGGCTCGGGATCTGTGGCACCTTGGAAAAGGTCACGGCCAACCAGGATGTGCAATTTGCAAAGGTCAGGCAGGGGAAGGGATCCTTGACTCCTGCCTGGGGAGCTGAGAGGGATGATTTCATTCCAGAGACAAAATCAAAACGGAACTGCCCGGGAGCAGCTTTGAACCACACAACAGGATTTTGTTTTCCCTTTTTGTTTTTCCATTTATTGTTAAGCATCTGACAAAACACAACCATCTGCAAGGTGGTGCCTATTTAATAGCCAAGTTCCTGTAAATCAGGAAAGATTTAGCCAAAAAAAAAAAAATGAAGCTGGGAATCCAATTTGTTTAATCACATTCAGGTTTGGCTTTAGGGCACGTCGGACAATGCCCCAAACTCTTCTGACCAGGCTTCCCCTGGAGTCTTGGAATGATTTGGATTGGAAGGGATATTAAAGTTCATCTCATTCCACCATCTCAGGTTGATCCAAGCCCCATCCAACCTCGCCCTGGATATTTCCAGGGATGGGGAAACCACAGCTTCCCTGGACAAACTGTGCCAGGGCCTCGCCACCCTTCAGAGGGAAGAATTCCTTCCCAATATTCCATCAAAACCTGCCCCTTAATGGGGGGCCTTGAAGCCATTTCCCTTTGCACTTTCAAATTAGCAAATTCCTAATGACTTCAGGCAGCTGAGGGTTGATTTTTTCCAATCGACTTTTCAGCTAAACTGTTAAACCAGGAAGAAATGACAGATATTAATCAGAGTTCCCATTATCTCTCCTGGTTCGTGCAACTCATCTTCTGCTGTCCTAAGCATCAGAGCATTTGATAAAGCAGTCAGAGCAAAAAAAAAAAAAAAAATCAACTTTTTTTAATGAAATAGTTTTTGTAAGAAATTGCCAATTCATCAAAATCAAATTGCTTCACGCCACTGCATCTCTCCGGCCCAATTAGTTTGTAATTAGTTAACACAAAGTGGAACAGTTCTAAGCAGAGGGACAAAGACAAGTGTTATCAGAATTCCTGCCTCTGTAAATAGAGGAGCTTCTGCTCCAGGGAAAGGAAAACTGACTTTAAAGGACTGATCCTGTATCTCCTGCATCATAATTCCATGTTCGAAGTGAAGACTCACTGGTTTAGGTGTATCTTGCTCTCCATACCTGTATTTGATTCCAAAATCCATCCTGGACTTCAAATAACTTCATTATTTCTGTGGAGCTTCTTTGTCCACAGAATCCTCTTTCCCAACACTTTGTCAACAACTTCAGGACCAAGCCACAAAAAAATCCCTGGCAAGAATGACCCTTAAGAAAACATTTTCCCCAATGCATAAACCCATGAGATGAGATCCTTCTGTGCAGAAAATTTTTCCCCAAACTTTGCTAATGTTTGGGAAAGCACCACCACTTCTGGGGACTGACCACAAACTAAGGGCAGGATGGACAAAAAAAGGAGATTTTATGACTATTTCATGAGGAGGAGACAACTCAGGAGGACTTCAAGGATGCCATGAGGTTATGCAGGGAAAAAAATCAGAAGGGCCAAAGCCCTCCTGAGGCGGGGATTGATCTCTTCTCCCAAGGAACAGGACTAGAGGAAACAGCCTCAAGTTATCAGGGAAGGTTTAGATTGGATATTAGGGGAAAATTCTTCACCAGGAGGATTGGAACAGGTGGTGGGGTGCCCATCCCTGGAGGGATTTAAAGGACATGTGGATGTGACAAGTGGGGACGTGGATTCGTGGTGTCCTTGGCAGTGCTGAGGGAACGGTTGGGCTCAGTGATCTCAGAGGTCTTCTCCAACCTGGAGGACTCCACGATTCTCTGGAAAAGGAGGGACCAAGAGGCCATGGATTGAGTGCAGCTGTGGCCACATGAGGAGCAATGGTCCCTGCTGGTCCTGTCTGGCCCCAGAACTACCCTTTTCTACCCTCCAGATTCAAAGCCAGGGCTAGACAGGACATGGAGCAACCTGGTCAAGTGGAAGATGTCCCTGCCCGTGGCAGGCATTGAAATTGGATGATCCTGAAGGTCCCGTCCACCTAAAATTTTTCTGCCATTCTGTTTCCTCCTGCAGCAGCCGGACTGGAAATCTCAGGTTCTTCCCCATCCACATTCTGTGGTTTCATGTGGAGCCAGGAAAAGTTAATTTTCCTGATGGAAGGAAAAGTTCATAGACTGGGAAGCAGCAAGGGTGGTTGAGGGTCCTGCTTTGAGATCTGTTGTGTGGTCCCAGGAAATCTGTGTTTCCTGCCTGCACCTCCAATATTTTGCCAGATTTGTACACACGAAGATTCAAAGCCTGGTAAGGGAAAAGTAAAAAAGCTTTTTGTGAGGGCAGAACAAGCACAGAACATCTCTGTGGTCCCAGCCCAGGCTACTCTCCCCACCCTTCAGCCCAACTCTAAGGCGTGGGTGCAGGAAAATGCTCTCCTTTCTCCCTGCAAACAACTCTGGGATGGGCCAGGCATCGCCGGCAGGACCTGGCAGGGATCCCACACGCTCCGAGTCTTTTGCGAGCAGAAGAGCTCAGCAATTAGGGGAAAAAAAAAAAAAAAAAAAAAAAAAAAAAAAAAACAAAAAACCTTTTTTTTTTTGTTA